>CM056380.1:67555255-68030218 GCA_029718625.1 Synaphobranchus kaupii
CTCCACAATGGCTGCTTTTAGAGGTCGGGCTGGGCTGGAGCCCTTTCCTTATTGCTTTACACCTGAGGGGCCACCTTTTTCCTCCCAGCGTTCAGCGCCACCAATAATGACCTCTCAGCTTGAGTTTTTTCCCCCTCAAATTCAGGATCTGGGTCTTTACAATAATACTTTGTAACGGTAACTTACTTGTGGCCCGTTTTGGCACAAGTCAATTATTATGTGCTACGGTAGCATGCCTTTTTTATTTTGTTTATTGGTAATATAACCAGATCATTCTGTGGTTGTTATCTGACATTTCCTGGCAGATTCTTTTTCATGTGTTCATGATGTGCATTCAATTTTATCATCAGTCATTTTAGATGATTGTTTGGAATAATACCAACTTTCTGTTTCTCTTCATACTGTTTCCCTTTGACACAACCTGCTGATGGAGAACTTGGCTCAGAAAGAATGCATACCCCCACACATCAACTTCATCTTGAATTTTAACCACTAAGGATTGTGAAATGTCTGTGAAAGGTATTACTTTTTCATATCACAAGTTGCAGTGATAGACCTCAATACATGTTATACATTTAATTTTCATCTTCAGTTAATTTTCATGCATTTGGAAAACATACCAAAGGTAATCCGTGCTCTTATACAACACTCTTACTTGTCCACTTGAAACGATGCAGTTAGCAGCCACTGTCTTGGACATTTACTGCCCATACTTTAGAGGACAGACATAACAAAACACCTGCCGATAGAGCTGCCAATTAGGTCATGCAATTATGGCGAGTAAAATGCTTCTTTGATTGACAGATCAATGGCCAAAGGTAAACGGCTTTTTTCCTTCCTTTTTAAAATCATTTGAAAGCCACAGGAATTTAAAAATTTTTAAAAACTAGTTTGAACAAATTTCACACCATTTAAGGAAATGACAGAATAATGAGATTTCCCGACTATTTTTGGGGGTCTGAAAAAAACTTATTAAACTGATGTAATTAAGGGACATCAAAGATGTGTCAGTTATAGGTATCATGATCACAGGTGAATATCTTCAAAGCTGCAGAGAGATTAAAGCTGGATTAATTGGACAGAGTGTAAAAAGAGAATGATTGGGTGCGTGCGTGCGTGCGTGCGTGTGGAAACCATGCTTAATTTGCAGAGTATCTGTGCAAAAGGAGATGTATCAGATTAAAGAGTGGACTGAAGGACCGTCTCATCTGTAGTCAACCTTTAAGATTAATTCCTATATATTTACATTGTGTTTATACTGAAATGAAAGTCAATGCAACTTACATTTATTTCCAGATACAGAGCGTATCATCTAGCTCTCAATCAAGGGGGGAAATAATTTCATGTCAACTGTTTTTTCAATCATTATTTTTCTTTAAATAAAGTATAATTTTCACAATATTATGATGGTGGAAATTATTTCTTATGTAACTGGGGAAAATATTTATATTTTGTTAAATCTCTTGTTATTTGAAGAGAAGCTACAGTGTTTTCCCAGTATGAATCTAGAGTTAAATGTCTGGCATGTTTGTACATGCCTCCTGGGTTTGGTGCCGATAGAACTTCCTCTGGCATTTTGGGTCCCGGCTGTTAAAATTAATAATGGGATTAGCTAAACATCTAGACGAGGGAATGTTTCCCTCTGTCCCAGTAAAAAAAAGCCTGTAAGTGGTGCCTGAGCCGAGCTCTTGCACTTCAAAGTTGGGGGGGGGGGGGGGGGGGCAGGTGACCTGGGGGTTAGTATTCTGCCAGACGATAGGCTGTGACAGGAGACCTGGGGGTTAGTATTGTGGCAGACGATAGGCTGTGACAGGAGACCTGGAGGTTAGTATTCTGGCAGATGATAGGCTGTGACAGGAGACCTGGGGGTTAGTATTCTGGCAGATGATAGGCTGTGACAGGAGACCTGGGGGTTAGTATTCTGGCAGATGATAGGCTGTGACAGGAGACCTGGGGGTTAGTATTCTGGCAGATGATAGGCTGTGACAGGAGACCTGGGGGTTAGTATTCTGGCAGATGATAGGCTGTGACAGGAGACCTGGGGGTTAGTATTCTGGCAGATGATAGGCTGTGACAGGAGACCTGGGGGTTAGTATTCTGGCAGATGATAGGCTGTGACAGGAGACCTGGGGGTTAGTATTCTGGCAGATGATAGGCTGTGACAGGAGACCTGGGGGTTAGTATTCTGGCAGATGATAGGCTGTGACAGGAGACCTGGGGGTTAGTATTCTGGCAGACGATAGGCTGTGACAGGAGACCTGGGGGTTAGTATTCTGGCAGATGATAGGCTGTGACAGTAGACCTGGGGGTTAGTATTCTGGCAGACGATAGGCTGTGACAGGAGACCTGGGGGTTAGTATTGTGGCAGACGATAGGCTGTGACAGGAGACCTGGAGGTTAGTATTCTGGCAGATGATAGGCTGTGACAGGAGACCTGGGGGTTAGTATTCTGGCAGATGATAGGCTGTGACAGGAGACCTGGGGGTTAGTATTCTGGCAGATGATAGGCTGTGACAGGAGACCTGGGGGTTAGTATTCTGGCAGATGATAGGCTGTGACAGGAGACCTGGGGGTTAGTATTCTGGCAGATGATAGGCTGTGACAGGAGACCTGGGGGTTAGTATTCTGGCAGACGATAGGCTGTGACAGGAGACCTGGGGGTTAGTATTCTGGCAGATGATAGGCTGTGACAGTAGACCTGGGGGTTAGTATTCTGGCAGACGATAGGCTGTGACAGGAGACCTGGGGGTTAGTATTCTGGCAGACGATAGGCTGTGACAGGAGACCTGGGGGTTAGTATTCTGGCAGACGATAGGCTGTGACAGGAGACCTGGGGGTTAGTATTCTGGCAGAAGATAGGCTGTGACAGGAGACCTGGGGGTTAGTATTCTGGTAGACGATAGGCTGTGACAGGAGACCTGGGGGTTAGTATTCTGGCAGAAGATAGGCTGTTTCTGGCCGGCGTTGCCATTCCTTTAAGCCAAACGTTTTGCTGCCACACATTCATATCGCAATCATCACAGCATTATAAGCCATCACCAAGGCTGAGGACAGAACACAATGTGCATTTTGAGGAATCAGGTGGGCTGCTGGTGATGTCCTTAGCGGGATGCTAATTTTCAGGTACAGTGTACTGGCCAATTACTGCACGGAGTTACATACTGATGTGGGTAATATTACAATCGAGCCTTTATCAGACAATCAAATCCAGATAAATTTAGACCACTAATTTTTTAAATGTTTATTTAGCATTTGATAAAGCACATTGACATAGAAATGTTGTGCAAAGCATAATCTAATGCACCTTAACATTTAGAGCTTAGGCTATTTTCCAATGTTTGTTCCTGGAAGGGCTTTTAAAACCGATTATGTGTAAAATTCAATAGTGAACAAAATCAAGTTACTTACAATCCATTATTTTCTTGAAAAAAATCAGTTTAAGAACCTTGGACAAGGGTACAATGGCAGTGCCCCGCCTGGGAAATTGAACCTGCAAACTCTGAATCACAAGCCCAGTTTCCTTAACCATTATACTACACCCCTTTTACTCAAATCACGGTCCTTGAGGGTGAAGAACTGCTTTGTTTCCACCGTCCCTTTATCTGGGAGTCAGGTGTGAAGACAGTTTGGCCAATCGGTAGCACGTATTGTTCAGTTAATTACCTGGGAGAAAAGAAAACCAGGGCCGGATTTGGATTTGAGGGCCAGATTTGAGTATCCCATGTATTATAATACTATTTCCTTTAGTTTGATGGTTTATTGCAAGGGTAGGCAACCCTGGTCCTTGAGTGCCGGTGACGTTTCTGGTTTTTGTTCCATCTGAGCTTTATCACAAGAGTTTGATGGATGATTAAAAATCTGAGCTGGAATAATCTGAATAATGAAACACTGAGTGCCTCCAGCACATGGTCACCTGCATTCATGAAACCTGATTAATTAAAATGAACCCAGTTATGTAGTATATAGGTTTGGATGGAGAAAAAACCATGACCATCTCTGGCACTCCAGGACCAGGACCAGGTTTGCCTACCTCTGGTTTATTGCCATGCATGTCAATGGCATTCACAGAGCTGAGAGGGACAGAGCTCAGCTGAATTTGTCATGGTTTTGCAGCTCGCCTGTTCTGTGCTGCGGACGTTGCTTTTCCATTCCGCGGGACGGCGCTCCTGCCGTGTTTTTCCATTGTTCCGGTACTTAGTGAGGGCACCTGTTCAGGTGCCCTTCCGGCTTCATAAGCGATGCGGCTTCCTGTCTCGGCGCTTCTGTGTCATTATCGTTCTTGCCACAGAGCCGGTAAGGTATAGGTTTATGGCGACCACTTCACTTTAAAGCTTTGTTCTAATGTAACGCAGGACTTGCCTTTAGTTGCGTTAGTTTCCTTTTTAGGATTTTTCTTTCTCTTTTGCACTTGCTGTCTCTCGTCCTGGTTTCCTTTTCTGTCTCTCTGAGACTTACCTTTCTTACCGTTTTCACATTACCTCCTTATTTTTTGCTCTTCGTTTACTACAGAGCTAGAGGTCTCTCGCCCATTTGTCTGGGCCGCTATCATTTTGTTTTCTTTCCTTTCTCCTCTTTATTGGCTCTCCCGTAATATTGAGAGCAAGAGGTATATTTTCTTTCCTTTCCTTCTACTGCTCGAGTCTGCGAGCCTTCACCCATTTTTCCTGGGTTGATTTTCTTTTGGCTCTACGCCGAGAGTTTTTATTCCCTATTCTTTATTTTTCCTGCTCCGTTCGCGGACATCCTCTCCTCTTTTTTGGTGATTCCACTCTCGTGGATCGCTTTAAGATTCCCCCTCATTCGCATCTGGTCCTCCAAACCAGACCCCCTCACAGAATTGTGGAGCTGCAGACGGCCAGCAAGGCTCCCAGTTAAACAACATCAGTCTCCTCCACCGAGAAGCTGGGCCAATCTCTTCCAAAAGTTATCCAGGGGTGAGATCGAGGTCCCCTTCTCTTTGCTTTTTAGCAGATCAGCTCCTGTGCTTATACCACCCCCCACACCTTCGCTAATTACAGCCTGAGGCTGTGTGAAAACAGCCTTTATCTGTTGAAGCAGTCTAATGACGCAAGTGTCCTGACATGTTGGCTCTACATGCTGAACTTTGGGAAAGAGGTAATTGCATGTACAATTAGCCTGAAGACTGAATAACAGAGGATGGGCTAATTAATTACTCGCCATGATTCTCGTATGGAGTTCACAGTGTGTTTTAAGGACTAGGAGTTAGTCAATGCTACCTTTGATCAACCATTAGTTAGTTAGAGTTAGACCACGGAGGGTTCAGGGTTTTACTCAGTGCAGTTATCCAGCTAACTCAGTAATCCTGCTTTCTGGAACAGACCCCTGTTCTGTATTTACACAGTACAATGTTCAGTTAAGTCAACTCTGACATTTTACTCTGGAGTACATCTGATCCCTGTTAGACCCACAATAACTCTGTTAGTGTAATAATACAAAACATTTCTTGTGTATGTATTTTTGACTGGATCATACACTGACCGGCCAAAAAAAAAGTCGCCATTGCACCCGTCATGCATAGTGCCCACTGTACAAGCCTCTGGAGGCAGTGTTATGATCTTGGGTTGCTTCAGTTGGTCAGGTCTAGGCTCAGCAACATTATGCAGCAATAAAATGAAGTCAGCGAAGTACATGAATGTACTGAATGACCAGGTTATCCCATCAATGGGCATATGCCAGGATGACAATGCCAAGATTCATCGGGCTCAAATTGTGAAAGAGTGGTTCAGGGAGCATGAGGAATCATTTTCACACATGAATTAGCCACCAGATTCCAGACCTTATCCCCATTGAAAGTCTTTGGGATGTGCTGGAGAACACTTTACGGAGTGGTTCGACTCTCCCGTCGTCAATACAAGATCTCAGCCAAAATCTTATGCTACTCTGGATGGAAATAAATGTTGTGACATTGCATAAGGTTGTCGAAACAATGCCACAACAAATGCGCGCCATAATCAAATCAAAGGTGGTCCAACGAAATATTAGAGTGTGCGACTTTTTTTTTGGCCGGGCAGTGTATATTCCTCCGACACCAGTGCTGGCAGAATGAGCTTTGACATGGCGCCATCTGGATGCTGAAGTCCTTTTGCTGTGTGGAAGGGACATAACTTTGGATGGGGCTGATTAATTATAATATCATATCTAAGATCGGAAATCTTGTATTTTCTACTTGTAGCCTCAAATTTCCTGAAAGTCACAAAGACACAAACCACTTCTGTGCATATCTGTATGTTTTCAATAAGTCAATACCTTCAATAAGTCAATTTTTGTTTTGCTTTACTTACATCTCATTTTAGACAATAAACAGAGCTGAAGCATTGGGCAGTATCTGGAATTCAGATGTGCATTAAATATATGAATAATCTGGTTTTCTATTGTTTTATATAAAAAAGTAGAGGGGGTGGAAATGGGCCCACATGGCATGAGTGCCCTTCCGTGATACCACACTGGACTGTCGGCTTCCTGCTCTTTTGATGTTTAGGTACTTCTCTGACTATGGATCACAACAGTGAAATATACACATTGGATCTATGTACTTGTCGATGTGCCTACTGATAGACAACTCACCTGTTTCCCTTCTCCTATACATAAGAGCAAGAAAGAAACGTCCAGCACTTTAGATTTGCACTGAGAAGGAGATATTGGTGAAGACAGTGAGATCTTTGGTGAACTGACGGTCACAGCACCCTGAGTGTTTGATTTTGTCTTAATCTTTCTTGGGAAGGATTCACACGAACAAATTCTTATAAATTTGTTCATATTATATAACTGACTTCTAAATGCACTAATAATGGACATTTGGAACAATTCATATATTAAATAGTTGCTATCAGATTTAAGCAAACAGACATCTGTAATTGTTGGTCAAATAAGTCATATATATATAAATAAATTTTAAAAATCTATTATTTGTATTCATTCATGAGTATTGACCTTTGCTGGCAGTACTGTCCTCTCCTGCATAGTGCACTAGTAACCTTTGCAACCTAAATGTTTGGCCTGTGTTCAACCATCTTTTTTCCTTAACTTTTACTTACAAATAAACTCAAGTGTTGCATGTTTTCTTCAGAAGCTGGCAAGTTGTTTTAATGATTGCCAACCCGTCTGTGAAAAAGTTTGTGAGTTGCATTTATTTGTAACTTAAATTTAAGAATGTTGACTGAATCTAGGTTACTGTTTGCTTTGAAAATGTAAAAGAAATACAGTAAATCACATGCATGTGTTTTATTTTGGCATTTTATTTGGTATAATATTTGCTTTTTTCAAGTCTTTGAACAATGTCTTACTGCAAACATTGAAATTCTAAAAATGTTAATAAATTACAACTGTTTATTAACATTTTTTAGAATTTCAAACTCATTCATGAGAGATCTGTAAAGGTATATTTTACAGATTGGTGTTTTTCTTCCAGTTGCATAATCCTATTACAAGGCAATACTGGTACATCGAACATCGACAGTCACTTTTCAAAGTGACGCCTGTAGAAAATAAAATGTCTTCTCCCTCAACTGAACACCAACAATTAGTGAAGCTAAAATAAACTTTAATCCCGCCAAAAGAACCAGTTCAAAAAGCATTTGGAGTACCAATGATTACCTTTGTATACATGCTCTGTAAAATTCCACATGGTCAATCAACATCCTGGTCATGAAACGGCACGTAAAGGCACATCTTATTTATGTTAAAATGATCTATAAGAATAAGCTTTAATATGGGCTACAAAACACGCATGGAAAACAATGAGGTGTTCCTGAATAATCTAACGGGTTATGTATATTATCCATTATTTTTCTATTTATTTATATTATTGTTTTGGGACATAGCCTATGTCAGACCCTTACATGCCAATTGTATCATAAACACTGTTCCGACTAATCTATACAAATGAAACGTATCGAATACATACCGATACTTCTATCCCCAGATATGTGAAGAAATTGTTTTTTTATGATAACATAATGTTTACATTTTATATAAATTAATAATGTGTTTAGTGCTGTCTCCCCATAATACACGACGTGTTATGTTATACTGTGGAGCATGAACAAACACCAAAGAAAGGAATTAAATATTTGATAGACTCCAATGATTAAATATCGTATGAGCAAATTCATCAATAAAAGTTATGGACTAATAAAATATCTAATTAGTCCACAACTGATATAATACCATAAATGTACTCACAATAGACCTATAAATTACTAACAGTCAATTGCCTACTATCTTCGGCCAAAACAATACAAAATGTAAGTCCGAACTGTTAATAAAACGCACATTGTGTTTTTTACTGAGGTATTGTTTTGTCATTGGGAAAGATGACATAGACGCACAAATCCTGCTTTGGGATCAACATTTAACCCAAGTGCATTCCTGACCTACCAGTAGCCTACCACGGATCAACTTTACATTGTCATCCCAGTTTTACATCAGGAATTGTAACACGCTGCCGTGACACCACAGAACACAATATATCTATCGAGAAAATATAATGAAACCCAGTGGTTGACTTGAATCGTACGTTGCATCCCTGCTATTTGCAAATCGATAGTAATGGGGTGATCCTGCAGCAATACAGAGTACTCTGTGACATTTTGGAGATATCCTTCATCTGGAATCAAACAAATTGCAACAGGTGTTCTCTGTGCGCCCTGAAAGGGAAATGGATATATCACACCTGGACACATTTCGGCCTTCATGAACTGGGGTTCTTGGGGGCACATTTAATCACTCACCAGTAGGCTTTATTAAATTAGATTGCGCTGTGTTAAGATATGTTATCTTTAAAGACATTAACCTGTCGTATCGGTTAAAGTTAACTCACAATTAAATTAACATTTGAATGTGTTACTTCTTTCGGCACAACCACACGGATTTAGCAAGATTAGCGATCACCAATAATCGAAATAATCGAAACATTGTGTTTGTATTGGGGAAAAAGTGTCAGTTTTCTTTTCTTTTAGAAAGTCGGGGAAAGCCACACACACACAGTTTATTTATTTATTTGACTTATTTCGGCCCAATAGTAGTAATAATATTATTGTTAGATTATATATCCTGAAACAAATTGATCGTTCTAAATAAAATGCGTAAACCGACGTAAATATAAAAAACTGGAAAAAAAATATATTTTTTATTGCAAATTAATTGTTTATGTTCAAATGCAGATGTTACATTTTGAGGAAAGTGCCTATTTCTGTCATTTCTATATATATATATATGCGCAGGAGTGCACCTTCAGCATTGGCATTAAATATTTGATACGATATATGAATGAAACATCGTTCAGAAACAGCACTGGAGGTCGTGCACTGAGTTTCGTGAGTGGCAAATCCGGTCAAACAGTGGGGTTTTCAGGGATTGGCTACCTGTTTTCTCAATGCTCTGCCATTCGATCCTCATACAACAAACTGTTTCAATGCGTCTCTCTCACTCTCCAATCTCCGAGTGTGGTATATGATCACAAACTTGGCTCCAGTCCTGTCGATTTATCAACCTCTTTAAATATTCAAAAACAGTACGTCATCTGCGAAGGTGGATCATATAGTGTGCCAATATCTATAAAGCACCGTGCGAAGAGAAGCATTTTAGTAGATTACATTTTGGAAAGAGACTTTGAAGGAAGAATTCTCACTATCGGCGAAATGGTTCTGCATTTAAGACGGAGTAGTAAGTTCAATTCTTTTAACTCTTCTGAATAGGCTAATGAGTCAATTATTCCATGTGTAATTGTTTAAAAATTAGACTATCAAGCCACAGATTAAGAAATTAACCAACACTTGACAGTGCAGTGAAAATAAAGTAAAGCGACACATAGCATGCGCTTTTCTTACCCGTTCATAACCAATCACTGACCTACAGTAGCCTATTTCAATCAATCTGAGATTATCCTGCTGTGTGTCCTGATGTATTGCTGTGCTCTAATAAAGCACAATATTCCTTGGGGTGCGAAGCCCCTTGAACAGAATAAACTCATATAAATAGACATGCTAGTACATGCAACCAACTATTTTGACTACTTGACAGGAGTAAGTTAATGAAGGGAGTAAGCTAA
The DNA here is from genome assembly GCA_029718625.1 of Synaphobranchus kaupii. Classification (NCBI taxonomy): domain Eukaryota; kingdom Metazoa; phylum Chordata; class Actinopteri; order Anguilliformes; family Synaphobranchidae; genus Synaphobranchus; species Synaphobranchus kaupii. The sequence goes on from CM056380.1 coordinate 67,565,325, forward strand.
GTACAGATGGGTGTCCCTCTGAAGCAAACTTGTTCTTTTCTAAATGCTCTTTTAACATTTCTTAAGTCCCTTTCCTGTAAATTTGCCAATATTTTATTCACTGAAAGAATGGTAACTAATTTTATAATATCGTTGTCTTGCATTAATCTCTCTACTTCTAGACATCTGAGGACAGCACATTGCATCGCCAACGTAAAATTTAAATCAGTTATTTGTGACGTGCTTTTGCCTTGGGTCATACACGGAGAGAATCGCACGCCAGTCTGATATCACTTTCGGATTTTGGAGATGTTCCTGCCCGTGTTCAGTCATTTTTCGGTGCTGGCCACCGCAATCACATCTGTACTCTCCGCCTTGCTGTTGCTCGCTGTATCCCGGCAACTATGGACGTTCCGGTGGACAATCACACGGGATAAGGAGTGCAAACTCCCCCTTCCAGAAGGTTCAATGGGATGGCCACTCGTAGGAGAAACTTTCCACTGGCTGTTTCAGGTGAGAGAGCCTACAAAAACTCACGCTAAATGTGCGCATTTGCAAAAACCTTTATATATATATAAAGGTTTTTTTCCAAATGCGTACATTAGAAAAAGGTTTTTATAGGCTACAAACATTAATATTTGTTTCCGAATACATTTAGATTTGCGCATTTTAAAATAAAGATTATTACACGCTTTTCAGCTGTTGCCTGTCAATGGAATTGTATTCTTGCAAGTGTGAACGTGTTGGATGTGTAAAGTCTAATTCATCCTCGTTGAAAATTACAGAAGTGCGTTTTTACCTCAACTCCACGCCTTCTGTTTTCCTCCGGGAAAGCCGCCCTCGCGCCAGACTGGGCGTTTCTAGGGATACAATGAGGAGTTACCTCATTAGTTATGTGCGCGTGAATTTAACACCTCTTTTACTGCATTGTATGTTTGTGACAGGGGTCCAGCTTTCACATCTCTAGAAGGGAGAAGTATGGAAACGTGTTTAAAACCCACCTCTTAGGGAAACCTGTTATTCGTGTGACAGGCGCCGAAAACATCCGCAAAATACTGCTCGGAGAGCACAACTTGGTGTGCACGCAGTGGCCTCAAAGTACCCGGATAATCTTGGGTCCCAACACGCTGGTGAACTCTGTTGGAGACCTCCATAAGCAGAAGAGAAAAGTAAGGGGATGAAATCCGGTATAAAACCAGATAAATGTAAACGTGTTAAAATTTTACAAAAGACACACTGAAAACCAAGCTGAACATACAACAATTCATTGTTAGGTCATTTAGAGATTGAATGTTTAGATAATGTTGAGAAGTAGCCTATCAGCCTAAGATTGAAAATAGGCTAACGGCTATAGTGCCAATAGCGAAAGCGAAGGCTGAATCAATGCCTATACAGCAGGTGAAGTCTCTGCCGCACGATGTACCTATGATGATTAAAATAGTTGTTTTAGTTATCAAGACAAATAAGGAAATGTTAGAAAATGCCATGATTTTGTAATTAATAATCCACTCTTATGTTTAATGATTTAATCCGTCTGGTTGTTTATATTTTTCTCTCTTTCCTTCAAGATCTTGAGTAAAGTGTTCAGCCGCGGAGCTTTGGAGACGTATATTCCACGCTTGCAAGATGTTGTCAAGTCTGAAATTGCCAAGTGGTGCTCGGAACCCGGTTCAGTGAACGTGTATAGTGCGGCCAAATCTCTCACATTTCGTATTGCTGTCCGAGTCCTGTTAGGAATAACCATGGAAGAGGCTCGGATCAACTACCTATCCAAAATATTCGAGCAGCTAATGAACAACCTGTTTTCACTCCCAATCGATGTGCCTTTGAGTGGTCTTCGTAAAGTGAGTACAATTATTTTACTCATTTACTTGGTGGTTTTGGTGATAGTAGCCTAGGCTTGGGGCAGTTATGACAAAATTACATTACGCAAATAGTAAACTTTTAGGCTGTGTTTGATGCGATGGTTTCTTTTTCGTTAGAACTCATTTCAACCGCATATCTAAATGGGTTGGTTATCACTAGCTTTATGAGAATGTGTGGGTTGGAAAAAAATATTTTTGTGGCCAAATGTATGGTTAATTAGGCTACACGTTACAGTATAGACTATAGCCTACCTACATGCATAATAACACCATAAAGGTATCCTTAATATTATAGATTCGACCCGCAAATGCGAAATACTGTCGCATGAAATGTTACATAAATGTTTAAGTAGCATATGGAAGCAAACCTAGGCTATATTTACAAGTGTGATGTCGACATTAATAGGCTAGAAGTTCCAGATAAACGATGAAGGTTTGTCCTGAAATCAAACTACACGGGAAGTTAAGTAGATGATTACGTTCTTAAAATTATATAAATCCAAAAAGGATATTAGGCGGCGTCACTATTGTGTGATTCTTTTTTTGCCAGTTATAGAGTTGTTTTTGAAGAGATGTATCTATTTTAGAATTGTTGTATAGGTTGTTATTGATTTGACTTATGTCCAAAGTTTCAACTGTTTTTGTTTTCCTCGAAACACTAAAGGGAACTTTAAGGGGAATATGTCTTACACTGGATTATTGCAAGAGACTATTATGGAATCAGCTTTGCTTGACTCTTGACACTGAGGACATGGAAGTTGTTAAAAGTACGATCCAGTGTTTAATACTTATTAAAGAAGCATGTCAAACTCCCGCGTTCTCCAACTCCGATGGTTTATGTTTTAATTATAGGGTGTCAAAGCCCGGGAAGCGCTTCATGCAAGCATGGAGAAAATTATCGAAGAGAAAATGAAAAAACAACAATCAGAGAAGTACAGTGACGCATTTGATCACATGTTGAGCAGCGCAAAGGAAAATGGATACGATTTAAGCATTCAGGAACTAAAGGTAAAAAGCCTTTTCAACATAGCTAATGTTTATTTCAAATGTTTTTTTGTCATAATAACGAATAAAGAAGCTGTTGTAGAAGTCGCATAAGAATCAGCCACACTAAAAAAATGTGGGTCTCCCAATGAAAAAATTTAAGTAACTGATTAGAATACCACTTTTGAGTTTGCTCAACTTTCAAGGTTATGCGGGTTACTGATTCAAAGCTCTTGTGACAAGCCTGTTGGCATAGCAAACATAAATAACTAATATTGTGCTGTTCAGCTGAAAAGACGAATAGGTCCAATAAAATATTTGTTATTTTGTGAACAACGTTTTATTACTCCATTCAAATACAAAACAAAAATTACCAAGTTCATGTACCTAAGAATTGTATGCTGGGCCAAGATAAAAACGAAATATGTGACAGTTAACCCTTTAAGGTGTCAGATCACAAATATGTGATTAGAATGTTAGATTCTTAAAGATTCTAATGCTGATGTAACAATGACTACTGGTAAACGAAAGCAATGGAGTTCTAGAACACTGACTTAGAATTTTGAAAAAACATTCCAAAAAGGGTTAATAGCACCATTTTTGAGACCATACCCAGGTAAGATGGTGGCCAGTAACCATGGTTTTATATTTATGAGTCAATCATCAACTACCTGGCTTCTAAGATTATCACATCACAGTGGGTTAGAAAGTACATGACACTTTTGCCATAGGTTCCTATTATAGCTGTACCCTGGTAAAATGGCTGCCAGATTGTTCCATTTCAAAATTCCAAATTACTATTAGGCTACATTACATGATATGTCACATCTATGGTTCTATATCTATGGTTTGTATGGTAAAAATAAAGAAGGGATGGCAAAATTCCATCAATCCATTTTTTTTATACTGCTTACTCCTGGTCAGGGTTGCAGGGGGGCTGTAGTCTATCCCAGCATACATCAGTGAGCAGTGAGGCGACAGCCCTATTCACAGCACCACTGTGCCACCCCATGGCAAAAATGTAATCTAGTAATATTTGATTAATTAATTGTTATTATTTGATAATAATATGATTAATGGTCAGTTAGGCTACTATTCATTGACATACTCATCAAAACAGCAAAAGAGCAAGCCATAATTTAATAGAAACAAATGCATAAGTCACAATACAGCATAGATCATCAGGTGAGAAACAGAGGGTGGCAGTTTTGCTTAACAAACATGTGGCAGCTGTTTTATGTTTTATTGAAAACTAATGTTTCAAATTTTTCCCTTATTTTGTTCACCCCTATATGTTCTTGTACTGTCATTATTTATACATCTTATTGCATTTTTCAATACTAAATAATTTTTATTGTTGCAGTGAGTAGCACTGTCACCTAACCGCAAGAAGGTACTGGCCCCACCTAATGTATGTATGCTGGGTTAGCTGCCCCCGTCCCCGTCCCCCCCCCCCCCGTCCCCGTCCCCCCCTCCCAAACACACAAGTTAACCCTGACCTGAAAATGGATGGGTGGGTGGATGGAATTTTGCCATGCCTTTTTTTTTTTTAACCACACAAACATCTTTATTTTTATGTTTGACCAGTGTAACTACCAGTGTTGTTACACGAACTTGGTAGTTTCGGTTTTGTATTTGAATGGAGTAATAAAATATAGTTCACAAAACTACAAATTATTTACTGGACCTATTAGTCTTGTTAGCTGCGTCAACATAAAACTCTTGTCACCGGGGCTTAGAATTTGTAATCCACAGAACCGTCTGCCTTGGAAATTGAACAAGCTCAAAAGTGGTCTTGTAATCGTTTTTAATTAAGAGAACCACATTTTTTTACAGTGCAGATATTTAGGCTTCAGAAAAATGTTTGTTCATTTTCTTGTTATTGCGGAGGAAATGTGTAATATAGTATCATTATTGAAATTCTGAACGAGGATTGTTTGGTATGTTTGGTCTTTGAAATCTAGGAGTCTGCAGTTGAGTTGATTTTTGCTGCCCACTCAACCACAGCCAGCGCCTCCACGTCGCTTATCCTGCAGCTGCTCAAACACCCATCCGTGGTTGATAAAGCCAGATCAGAGTTGGAAGCACACGGACTTGCCTGCAGCGCACACTGTGAAAGCTGTCCAGAAACCAAGAAAGGGAATCAGGACGGAGAGGGCATTCCAGAACAGACAGAAAAAGACACGAACAAAAACTACTGTATTGGAACAGAGAGGAGCTGCCCAGTGAACAGTACAGAGACCGTTAACTGTGAATTCATGTCGATCAGCGGAGAAAAAACAACACATTCCTGTGCCCATCTGCCTCATTTGAGTATGGATAAACTAAACCGCCTCCGGTACTTGGATTGTGTGGTTAAAGAAGTCCTCAGGTTTCTACCCCCTGTATCAGGAGGATACAGGACTGCACTGCGGACCTTCGAATTAGATGTGAGTATGGTCAGCCCGAGTGCTGCGTTTTTACGCACAGTCAACAGAATGGAAGGCTGGATCCTGGAAGTACCCGCAAATTTTATGAGTTAAAAGCCTTTCATGTAGCCTACTTTTGATCAGTGCCGTTGTTGGTCAATTATTTTCTGCGCAGGTCAGCACAGAACCCATGATGTAGGCTATTCGAAAGCACGTAAACAATGTGATCTGAGTTTTTTCCGAAAGCAACGAGGCGAGTAGGCTATACGATTTTCAAAACCTCATTATACATGTGCGTTGACGTGAAATCCCCCAAGCTCATTGCAGAAATGGAGCCACACATGCACGTATTTCTGATTACCAGATTGCATAAACGCAGGTCAAACACGGGGCACGGTTAAAATAATCAGTACCGAGTAAATTTTAAAAAATAATCTGTTGTTTTAAGTGAATCCCAGTTGTAGACAGGCAGATTTAAGCCTATATATTTCATAAAATATATTCCATTACACTCTTTATAAAACAATATATGAAAAGTAATCACAAGATATGTCTATCCGTTTTGAAATGCGTGAAATTATTCCTTCTGCTCATAGCGTTTGTTTACCTATAATGCACAATAGATCAGCTGTGAATGAAGCAGATTTAACATAGGCTTGCGTATTTAACGTAGGCTACATATTACTGATGCAGCAGCTCGTCAACCCAGCGACCACCAAAAGGACACAATCTGTGACTCGCGCACAATTCTACAGGCCGTTAAATGGGTCATGTGAGATTTTACTTTAATGTCGCCCCCTGTTGAATAAAAAAAAAATATATTTCTGTACTGTGGCTAAAAAACCAAATGAGTGGAATTAATACTTGACATTTTAATCGGTGGTGCTTTGTTTGCCCTAAAACGATGCATTTGATGCTCCAGCATAGTGTGAGGTCATCTCCGACGGGGTAAATTAAGTCTAACAAACTTCCTATTGCATTGCATTCATATACACTCTGAGTATAGCACTTTGCTGTGTACGAACTACGGTCACAGTTTCCCATACAGTCAATGTGTTTTATATTTGTTTTATTCATAACATGACAGTTACTTATGCAACTTAATGAAATTATGAATTGTATTTTGCATGATGTATTAAAAATAATTTTACGAGACAATCTACTTAATATAACTAACGCGGCTTATGCCTTCTTTACAGGGTTATCAGATTCCAAAAGGATGGAGCGTCATGTACAGCATCCGGGATACCCACGAGACCGCCGCTGCTTATCAGAGCCCAGAACTCTTCGATCCCGATCGCTTCGGATTTGAGAGGGATGAAAGTAAAACCGGACGCTTCAATTACGTCCCGTTTGGCGGCGGAATCAGGAGCTGTGTCGGGAGGGAACTGGCTCAAATCATTCTGAAAACTCTGGCCGTTGAGTTGCTTGCAACCACCGAATATAAGCTCGCCACAGAAACATTTCCGAAGATGCTAACTGTTCCAGTTGTCCACCCCGTCAGTGGACTACATGTTTATTTTAATTACCGGCACTGTAGTTCCAACAAAATCTAAAAAAAAAGAAAAAAAGTCTTTCAATGTGTCATTGTTAATTTATTGAACGAGGTCAGTGAATATCCGTTCGTAACCTCTACATAATGTATATCAGTTCCACACTTTACGTACATGACAGCGTGCCGCCCGTGTAGGCCTACCTGGTGATTTTAATCTGGACCAAAATCTAAATGCGAGAACCTGCTATGGAACTTTAAGGTTTTCTGTTTGGAGCAATATCATCATGGTCTCCTGAAATGCACTGCATGAAAAAAGACAAAAAAAAACCTGAGATTATCTAAATGTGATTTTAACACTTATGAAAACTTCAATACATTATTAGTTAGAAAATAAAATAAAAAACATCCTGTTGCCCAAATCAGTTGATCTTGGCCAAAATTGGTGCACCGCTGTGTGCTATAAGCTACATTTGAACAACCTTTTAAAAAACAACCATTGTTCTTAAATATGACCAGTACACACTGACTGGCAGGTTGCATAATATCTTACTTTTGATATACCTAGGCTACTAAGTATGTCTTAGCCATTCCATACCTTGATGTGATATTTTGGTAATTTATATTGTTGTATCTATAGTTTGTTCCCCAGATAGCCTTGATATGTGACAACACTATACTTGTATACTTTCCTAAAATAGTTTTGTTGTGTATGTTTGTGTATAAAATGTTTTCTGTGTAGAGAATGAAGTAGCATACCACATAAGCTCTATTTATAGGAAATGGCCAAATGCACAAATTAGTTGGACTGAATTTTATTATGCGTGTTCCTTGGAATATTAAATCAGAATATAAATAGTTAGATTGTTTGTGAAATTAACCAGATCAAATGAAACTAACCACATTATTCATGTGTAGGAAAAAAAATACAAGCAGTTCCTGGATGTCTATGATGTCTGCATACCATGTAGCCATTGAGAATAATTTAGTTGGCAGATCCAACTGACATCACCTCAGTTTGCACCCCGTGCTGGTTATGGCGTAACTATGATCATAAATAAAATGTGAAGCTGCATGGCCTGAGCTCTTGTGAATCACCAGGTGGGTGATGACTGTGGAATACAGAATGAGAGATGTAAGCCATATAGCACTTTTTTTCTCCTGTGGAGCTTATACACAGTGGCATATCCAGTGTTAATTCAACTCTAACATAGTACATAATATTAGTCCAATAGGGGCCGATTTAACACTGAACATTTTATTGTGCTTGTGTGTGTCCATGTGTGTTCATTTCTATCTGTGTAGCTGTGTGAGGTATGTTTGCCCTGTTACAACATTTATATGTTTAAATGTGCAGTTATCTGCATTATGTGTTGATATTTGCTATTGTGACTGTGGCTGTTGATTAAAATTGATATTGTTAAAGTATTTACAGGCAGTAACTCAAAATAGTTTTGTCCTCTACATAAAGGTACACATAATTCATATATGTAAATCTTAAGACCCAAAACAGGGTGTTTGGAAAGGTGAGGTTTCCTTGGTCATAGCATAATATTCATGTTCTCTGATGAACAAAATTAACAGAACAACACAAACATCACACTCTGTGGTTTATGCATGATGATCGTTTTTATTAATAAAATAAAACATATATCATTGTCTTTTAAGGTGTATTAAACTATAAAATGTGTACATAGCCAGTCTGTTCCTTCACAATATATCTTATAAATAGTAACACATGCAATAACCTGAAAAATGGCTATTATAAATCATCTAAAATACAAGCCTAAAATGTATATAGTAGCTTAACCGCATGTCTGTTTGTTCAGTTAATATACATTTGTTTGTTTCAAGTATTGACATTGTCTTGATTGAACTGGTTCAACCTGACCGTGACTTATATCTAAATGAACTGTATAGAAAAAAATGCGACGTCGTTAGTTGAAAACTATTTTCAGTTATTGAAGCTCCTAGAAACGTTTTTTGGTCGTCATCCCCCCGAATGAAACCTGTAAAAGTAGGCTACACACCTTCAGAGATGGCTGAAGTCCTGTGGCAGGGTGACCCTTTAGTGAACTAGCAAACGATCACCCTCTGACCTTCTCTTGAGGTGACGGCATTGTTAACGATGCGTATATGTCATCGGCGATGACGTCGAAAGAAATACTAGGCGATCATTATTTAACAAAGAAGTGACGGCGCGTATGCCAAATGAGTGTGCAGTCGAAATATGCATGCGCAAGTGAGTCATTTCAAACCAATAAAGTAATGATTTAAAAACGAAAGGTATATGTATCTTGTTCATATTTGCAGCTGGGAGCACACGGAGCGTTTGTTTTTTTTATTCACCTAAATGCATTAATCATATTTTTAATGCTGATTGCACTAAAACACATTTGGAACGTGGTTTTAGCATTGCCAGTTTAGAGGAAAAAGTGAAAATGGCAGTTTCCATATCTCCTGCCATCAATTAAACATTTATTTATTGACAAGTGAAAAGATGGTTTATCTTCTGACCCAAGATAACTGTAAGTGGTTTTAATTAGCCCCTTTATGTGATCTGTGTGAATGACAGTCGGAGAATAGATAACTGTGCTTTCCTTCTGTAATTATTGGTGCTCCGGCTCTATCTTGTTATTTGATGGACGGTGAACTTGGCAAAGTTTGCACCAGGGTTCACAGGGATGTCACGGTCCGTGGTGCAGGTCACAAGCAGGTTAACGCTTGGGAAAGGGAGAGAACCCTGGGGGTACGGCGCTCATCTGAGCGCTGACGCTGCGTGCGCAAAACTCCGCGCACTCGGAATAACATCCGCAACTTTTATGGGTTGAAAATTGTTTAGTAGGCTTACATGTCAAGTTCTCAATTTAAGACAGCGTTTTCTCTTGACACCATTTATAGGTAATATGGTTTAGCCAATAGAAAGTAACAATGATGGGCAGTTTCGAAAGTTGCAAACATTTATAGCCAACAGTTTTGGCAAATTTGAAGCTAAAATCACTAATTATATGCATGCCTAAATAAATAATAAAACAAACAAAAGCTCTGAACAGGAGGGAAAGCACGGAAACAGAATCTGATATTCCGGTCAGTTCATATCTAAAATCTGAAGAAACTTAAATTGGGACAAGTGCTATTATGTGTAGGCTAGGCTATCTGACGCAGTAAGAGTCATTTTACACATATTTAGTAGACACGTAAAAATAACGTAATACTAATAGGCTCAAACATATTGTTGCTCTTAGGTGCGGCAATAGATTAATAACCCGTTATGCTCACACAAGTCGACAATGACAGTTATGCATTTAGGAATAGGCTATCAGAGAATAGCATCTACAGATACAGCTCTTATATAATCAGTCCGCCCCGGGTCATTCAAATAACATGACAAGCTAATCAAAATAATGAGCGAAAGCTGCTAAATATTTGAGATCAAGAATCCACCAAGCCAGTAATGCTGTTGGGGAATTAAGGGCTTTTCAAGATAAAATCCAATGATTCCGTGGCTTCTGCAGGTGGCATTAAAATGTACTTAGCCTATAGCAAACGGTTAAGGATTCTGGGCAGACCATGTGGGCGGGGAATAGCAGTACAATTAAAGATGAACTTTGTGTGAACTAATTTATCTGACCAAGGTAACGGGAGGCTGAGACCGGGAAAAGGTTATAAAAGGGAGCATAAACATTGATACTTACCAGTACAGAGCTCACAGACCTAAAGCATCTTTGACTTGAAAAGTTTAAAATGGTTTTGTACACGTTGGTCGCAACGTTCCTTTGCACACTGGTGCTCCCATTTTTGTTGTTTGTAGCCACGGTTAAGCTGTGGGAGATTTACATCATCAGGGGACGTGATTCAAGCTGTCCAAAGCCTCTCCCACCAGGTACCATGGGTCTACCGTTCCTTGGCGAGACGCTTCAAATGGTTCTCCAGGTAAACTGTCAGACAGAGATGAATTGGCGCCACCCCAAAATTGTGTTCTAGGAATAGCCTACAAAATTATCTTTTGGATTAATGCTATTACATAGACACACTGCAACGTAGGCTACATTTTTTAGTTAGGCTAGCCTACTTAAAATACAGTCTTTCAAGCTGCCATCCATTTCCCTGCCCGATGCTTCATCTGCGTTTGTTCCTTTTGTTTTCAAAACAGAGAAGAAAATTCCTTCGAATAAAACGTCAGAAATACGGATGCATTTATAAAACTCATCTCTTCGGCAATCCTACAGTGCGAGTAATGGGAGCCGAAAATGTTAGGCAAATTCTGCTTGCTGAACACAAGCTTGTCGCTGTTCAGTGGCCAGCGTCAGTGAGAATGATCCTCGGCTCCGACACCCTTTCCAATTTGCACGGCCCTCAGCACAAAAACAAGAAAAGGGTAAGTAATGTTTAATTCGTTCACACAATCTAACTATACCCTATATTTGAAGAATGCTATCTTATGTTTACATAGTTCCAATAGCCTTAAGCAAAATGTGAATGTGATGTGTCAGATGTTAACAATCCAGTCACCCTGATGTTCCACGAAGGACTGTCCTTTATTTTAAGTAGGCTATCCGTTTAATGCAGGCGATCACGAAAGCTTTCTCTCGTGAGGCACTGGAGAACTACGTCCCCGTGATCCAGGAGGAGGTGAGGACCACCGTGACGGACTGGCTGCAGAGCGAGTCAGGCGTGCTGGTGTACCCGGAGGTGAAGAGACTCATGTTCCGCATCGCAATGAGGATCCTGCTTGGCTTCGAGTCGAAACAGATCAAGACTGATGAACCGGACTTGGTGGAGGCGTTCGAAGAAATGACAAATAACCTGTTCTCCCTTCCGATCGATGTCCCATTCAGCGGCTTATACAGGGTACAAGGGAAATTATGCTTATACGGAGGTCTACACACAACAGGGCGCCCATCCACCCATCTGACCACTGACACTGTAACATTTGCATTTCATTAAAACTGTATTTCACGCGTGTTGTTCCGTAGGGCCTGAGAGCGCGCGATTTCATTCATTCAAAAATAGAAGAAAACCTAAAGAAGAAGATGGAAAATTGTGTTGACGAGAGCAAGCACAGAGATGCGCTACAGCTGCTGATAGACAACTGCAGGCAGAATGAAGAGCTAGTCAGCATGCGGGTAACTCTTTTTTTTTGATCAACCGTGTTATGCTTGGGTGTAGCCTATGTATATCATATTTGTATGTAATGCAAGTTATTTCCTATCTAGGAGATTAAAGAATCTGCGACCGAACTCTTGTTCGGTTGTTACGAGACCACTGCCAGCACTGCCACCTCCCTCGTGATGTTCCTCTCGATGCACTTGGATGTGGTGTTGCGCGTCAGACGGGAGCTTCGGGAGAAGGTAGCCTTGTATGTTTTTAAATATAATGATAATAGCTACCTAATATGAGATACTCCTGAAACGACGTATCCTATAGACTTTTTTTTTACCATTCTCACAGGACTTGCTGGACGTTTATTCCCATGATAAAAGACTGAATATCGAGTTGTTGGAGCAGCTGAAGTATACAGGGTGCGTCATCAAAGAGACATTACGAATTAACCCTCCGGTCCCGGGCGGCTTCCGCGTGGCTCTAAAGACTTTTGTACTCAATGTAAGTTGAAATGTGTTCGGTCCACCTTTTAACCTCACGTTCTGTTCGAAGCAAAGCATGCTGCAATATAGTTTGCTTTGAGTTGCACACAGTAAAATGCCCACTGTTGAATTAACGCCAAAGATAAATCATGTAAAGTAAAATCTACTGTAGCAGAGTTGTTTAAACACTGGCCATTTTACACTGTCTTATTTACATATCTTATTGACAGAAATTACGGCCTACAAAGTCCCTATCTGACACTCAGACATTCAATGATTATTATATAAAAAATTTCCACAGGTTACGGACTGAAATAAAGTGCAATTAAACAAATGATGTGGCTTGGAAAGTCACCCTCCACTATTTGGATTATTGGTTTTGTGAAAATGTCATTGAAATGTCACTTCTGTTTCATATTTGCAAATTGCGGGTTCAACAATTCACATTTTCTAACATACTAAACAAAACGAATCATTCCTGACTGACTAAAAGCAGATGCTTTATATTCTCCCTCGTAGTAATGTTTTTTGTGTTTATTTTCCATATAGGGCTACCAGATTCCCAAGGGATGGAATGTTATTTACAGCATATGTGACACACATGACGTCACAGACGTGTTCCCTGACAGACAGGAGTTCCGCCCGGAAAGGTTCATGACCACCTCTCCCAGCACCTCCTCCAGGTTCAGCTACATCCCCTTTGGAGGAGGCGCCAGGAGGTGTGTTGGCAAAGAATTTGCAAATGTCCTCCTCAAAATATTTATGGTTGAATTGATTGCAAAGTGCAACTGGACTCTGCTAAATGGACCACCTATAATGAAAACAGCCCCAACTGTTTATCCTGTGGACAATCTCCCCACAAAATTCAACAGTTATTTTGGCAATTAGCCTATATGACCCCTGTAAAAGCCTTATGCTGGTAGCATTTATGTTGTAAATATTTTAATTACTGTTGATTGTTTTTATTTTATATAACACATTTCAAAACAAAAGCTATTTATATAAATGCTTTATTTTTGTAAAAAGTCAAAGCACTACATGTACTGGGTCCTTTTAATGTCTTGATGGTATGTTTGATGTAAAACGTTAATGTAGTTGTGTTTGTTATTGTAATTTTATTACATTTTATTTAAATGACAGAATTTGTAATGCCAATACTTAAATAAAAAACAATTTGCAGAAAAAGGGTTGATGTGTATTGAGTGGTCATCTCTCATTCTCTCAATAACACAATTGTTGTGGCTCAGGCTATCCAAATGGATGCTGGCCAAGATTAAGAAAGGGAGATACTATGAAGAAAGGTATCCAATAGTCCAATAGGATTGACGAACAGGTGTGTTGGTCAAAAACATGTAAGGAAGAAATGAGAAAGACCCATAAATGCAAGAAGAATTGGACAAAAATCCAAAATAGAGGCCGAAAAAATAAAGGCTCAACTTATTACAAACTGCATGTGCAAAAAGTGAATATGTACAAAGTGAAAAAGCGAGAAACATTTTGGTCACAAGCGGTGACCACAAGCAGTGGTCACTAATATAATTTACTCAGCTGGTTAGCGGGTACAATTAATTAGTTAACAATTCACAGCCAAACGTATAGTACATTGAATACAAAACCAACCAAAATGATACGACCCACAATATTGTCTCAGTACAAGAAACAACTGAGACAAAAGAGTTTTTTATCTAGTCCCTCTGGATGCAATGTTTTTAAATAAATAAAACACATGTACATTCAGCTTGAAGTAATCCCTGTTCAGTGTTGTCTCCTCTATGTGCTTTGTATATATTTTGAATGGCACAAAATGAGGAAAGACCATGTATAAAGATCTATTTTAAACTGACATTCAAATTTAGCGTGAAAGGTATGCACTTAAACACTAAACTGCTCCCAGTCAGACTTCATCAGAATGAATAGGCAGTCAGCTGGTCAGTAACGGACTGTAAAGTCATGGTGGAAATTAAAACTCAGAAGAGACACCTCTATAAAGTGTAATATTCAGGTCCAACATACCACTGTGATTAGATGGAATCAATTAGATGGAAATTGATATGAATCCAATACTATCCAATCCAATCGTATGATTAATTATACACAGCAGATGCTGTACAATAACGGGTTTCCGTTCGTAATAGTCTTCAAAAATAAGCAGAATCCATGCTTTGCCTTTCACAGCCTCTTTGCATTCTATTGTGAATTTAAATTTGTTGGATTTAAAAAATTTTTCAACAGTTTCATTAAGGGGTCATCTTTTAAAAGAATGGGGGCATCTGACAAAACAACCTTATATGGGTTCATGTTAAAGTAACAGGGACTGATTGAGACACATGTCCCATGACCTTAAAAGTGAAATGGCCTCCATTCTGAGGAAACCAGCTGCCTAAGTCAGGGGAAGGTCAGGCTCTTTGGTGTTGCAAATGAATGACCATTAGGGTCCACACATTTTGGATGTTTGGATGGAAATAAAATCAACAGCTGGGCCTATTTACTTTGGCCCTCCAGAGGCAATTTCCACCTGGTTTCTACTAGTTTTATTTAAATGTCAATATCTCAAGAAATATTCCTTACACATCCATGGTTTAAAGTTCGAATTGAAGAAGCTGTATCATTCAGAAATTTGCAACAGAAATTTAATACATTTATGTCAGAATAGTCACATACAGTATATATATAATAACCATAACATACGTTGCCTAATGTATTTAAATATGTTAAAAAAAACGTACAAAAGCACGTGTGTATTTACACAACAACAGCAACGTATTTCAGCCCCAAGTGCGACGGGTGGTCGCTGTGGAAATGTCGACTGTACAGGACTTTGGCGAAATGTAACAAGATAAACTCTTCAGGGTTAATCAGAAAACAGCTGTAGCTGAATATACTGGTAAGTACTTGGTTTCCTAAACATATTTATACGAGAGATTTTGGAGAAAAAAATGAGGTGTCTTTTAAACCGAAAGTGCATCAGGTACTGTATATAGTACAGTAAGCAAGGGAAAACAGTCAATGCTCATTTGTACAACGTTTTAAAAAAATATTATTGTTTCTATAGGAGAGGAGGGTCATAAGTGCTTTGGGCTATTAATAGCACCCTCCTATTTTATGGCACTGCAGTGTAACTGGAGAAGCTGAGGTTTTCGCAAGCGGTTACCCTTTTAAAAATACTGCGTAAAAATTTACGGGGTTTTCTTAAAGCTGTAGTTTATAATTTCAGACAAACATGAATACTGTAACTGAGATGGATACGTCTCAACCACTAGGGGCAAAAGTTATAGAGTTAAAATTGATACCAAAAATTGAGACTAATGACATGCAAGGTGTGGTGCTGTTTTTTTAAAAGTATCACTGACCTCGAACAGTACAACAGAACAATTTCTCAGTTCTGGACATACAACAGGAACTGTTCTTATTTCTCTTGGTCATAATCAGAGAACACAAATAGCCTTTAAAATGCATTCAATGACCTACACCATCCCAGAAAACACAATCCATGAAAAAATTGGCAATTAAAAATGAGTGGGAAGAACCCATCCAGTTTCCAAATTAGTTAGAATTTTCAGAACATTTCTCTTGGGAACATGGAAAAGTTTATTGGGCTCAACCTCTTGAAACTGTTCATTCCCTGGACCAGTTTGCCCTGCTCTCCCTAATATCAGTCCCAACAGTAACGTCCCAGTTAAAACATGTAGCTTCCAACACTGAAAGGTCTCACAGAAGAGCTACTCTGACTGGCTCAGGCTGTGCTGGGGGCAGCTGACCTGGTAATGGTGTCATTGATAGACGTACTTTTCTACCTCATGTTAGTGAAAATGGGACTTTTCACTTCCAGGAAAGTGGATGAAACTAGCATTAGCATAGCATGCTATTAACTGCATTTGCATGTCTGGTACACTCTTGCCCTCTCTCTGAACCATATCAGACCCTCCAAACCCTCAATCAGATTACCTATTAGCTGCCCACTGCTATTATTTATAATCAAGAGAGGCTTTTCATGGAAGCATTGGGTCAGGCAGAGTTCAGTTAGAAAGGGCCAGGACATTACAGTGACATGCATTAGCCCAGCTTCTAGTCTGCTGCTGAAATGTTCATATGAAATATTCCACAGCTATAATCTGTTCTGTTTGCTTTTTTTTTTTAAATTACAATTGTCACAAAAAAGTTTGACTTTGATATTTGCACTTTCACAACTACTTCAATAAATCACATATGAGGAAGGAATCTCAGGGAGTTTTCTGCCAGGTGTGAGGCGACATTAGCCTGTGCGCACATTTACATTCAGTGCATTGAATGTGATGAATAATACAAGAAGATATTTTAAGAAAGAAAAGTTTACCGACTGAGGCAGAAATCCATGCACATAAACAAAACCATTAGGTAAGGCTAGGCACCTTTTTATCTCCCAAGGAAATGTAAATTATAAGTGACCCTTTTTAACCTCACTCTCAAATCATGTCACTTGCGTTTTAATACGGAACAAAAGATGCACATCAATAACTATTTCTTTAAATAGCTGTTCGAGGTCATTGAAAGAAGGGTTAATTACAATAATGAGGTAAAAGAGCGGTCTTTAGAAAAAAATTAACTAGCCCACAAGAAACATTTAATGTATCCACACCCTTCCCAGTAAAGTGACCTTTAAAAAGAACAGAAACACAAAGTTGCGCTCTTTTGAACCAAGCCGGGTTAACCTTGGAGTCGGTGTATTTGTATACCCAAGTGTATGGCAGAGGTTATAAGATGAAAGGAGTCTCTTCTAAAGTTCAAACTGTGACGCAGTTAGGAAAATGCTTAGAGGTACATCTGCTCCCATTAAAGCTTGGAGATAGATAGAAGAATCTGATATTCTGTATCTATTTACCCAACAAATACTTATCAAACATTTTTCCCAAAACAAAAGAATGTGCATCATATAAAAATCTATTAATTTCAGATCACAGGCATTGGCAGATATCAAAACAAGTGTAAACTCACTGTACACACACACTTTGTTAGAAAATAGTAACAATCCCATCTTTAAACATTAATAATATACAAAAGCAACACAATGTTCTGTCCTCACCAAAGATCAATGCAAAGCACCTTCGTAATTGGCACCTATATGGAAAGGCACCTCTGGCTTCATGTTTTCATGTCCTTAAAGGCAATGTCTGGACTGATGTGAATCCAAACCCTACTGTACACACAATCCACATGTCTTTAGCTGCTATATACATTGCACAAAATATTTACACACTGTTTTATAAACAAGTTTTAAAAGTTAATTGTGATATATTAACATATATTAATTATACGTTACTGTGTGCGTGTTTGAGAGAGAGTGAATTTTGGATATAAATGATACATGAGAATATATTTTACAGCAAGAAGTACATTTTTGTACATATCATGTTTGTGCAGGTCTTCTCCTTATATTGTGATTGCTTTATATTGGTAACATTTTTTTCAATTATGGTTCAATTACTGCCTATTGACAAGGAATGGCTGTCAATGTAGAACTATAATCTGCAATAAAATTGGGAAAGTCAGTTCACAACGGTTCCCAGCTAAGCTAGGAAAACATTGTGTCTTGGAAAACAACAGAGAACAACTGAGATCATGTAAAAACATCATTTAGATTTGTGGTAGTCTTAAATGCTCCATTCATGCTTAGACTTCACTGGGTTTTTTTCAGTTAGGAATTAGACATAAAAGCTCCAACAGTTTCCCATGGAGAAACATCTACTGCTGTTCAATATGACTGTACATCTGGGGAGTATTAAAAAAAAATGGAGGAAGCTCACTTAACATTGTGTCTCTGTGAAACTTCACCAAGGACTTCAGTTCTGTCCACTGGTGTGAATCTCAATTTCCCTGTGATAGAGGCACGTGATTACAGCAGGGTCTGTGGAGGTAAGGGGTAATTACCGGCTCTGTCAGACACATCTGTTACAGCATCATTCCTCCTGTCAGTTCCTCTGAAAAGGCCTCCTCCAGTATTCAATAAGAAAAAGCCCCCTCTGGCAGGTCCACACTTTTTTTTTTTTCACTACATGCATCCGTCATGAATCAGAGGTTGGAGGTTAAAAAAAGAACAGAGGTTGCTTGTTTGTGTGTGCATACTGTAGTACCACAGCATTTGCTGTCAGGGAATATTTATACATAAACATATACAGTATTGCTACTGTATATATTTTGAGAATTAGTGCAGCTCAATGCACTGAAATCTACAGATGCACTGGTACTGAATTGCACTGCTCTTAGAGTGGAAATTACTTTGAATTCAATTACTATGAGGTACATAATGTGGCAATATACCAAAGATAAGTTTTTGCTTGAATAAAATACAAAGAAAAAATTTGATTGCATGTCAATTCTTCCATACGGTCTAATAGTCAGTCTAATAGTTGACTCTGGCAAGCTGCAGGAACCTTTTTTTTTTTAAATCATGAAAAGCGGTTAACCAACGAAGGCTCACCCTGTAAACTGCTGAACCTGATGCAGACGAGCTGTGTGAACCTCCCAGCCCCGGAGTCTGTGAAACAGGATGGGAAGCTTCACGAACGATGCCAGGACTTGTTCTAAGGAGGCCGTCACGTGAGGTCAGGTCGAGTTCGCGTGGACGTCAAACAATCACGGCTAAATCTGCATTTAAATGCGCTGCATTAGGTTTCCCCTGTATCCTAACAATGCACGGACTTAGTGGGGAAAAAAGCGACGGAAGGACAAACGGCTTATCTATAATGGCGTATTTATCGCGGTGGATAAACCTGGATGTCTCGAACATTGATTCTATACCAATAATAATGAAGAAAAAACTTGGTTTATTTAACCTGTAGCTACTGCTTTGTTGCATAACACAAAAGCTCAAAAGTTCAGCCAAAGTTGTGAACTTTAGCTATAGGCCAGGCAGGTTGTTCCATCATGCACTGCAGAAGATTACATACAATAGTATGTAAAGATAATAACAATAAAGATAATTACCTCTACACCTCTACCCACCTTCACCCTCCCCCCCATATCTCTTGCCAAGCACTGGACTTTGGTGTTAAATTTGAAGATTCATTATGATTCTTGTATGATGGAGAGGTTTTCTCATCCAGATATGCTTCTGTCACTCTAAACACCTACTGCTAACCCATCCTGATGTCTGTCTTTTTCAACAACTCAAAGGTCAAACCAAGACTGAGAACGTACATTAGTGGCACTAGTACTGAATGTACTCCTCGCCTCCTGACTGGTCTATTGGACTGCACATAGAGGATCAGTTTCTGTAAACACCATTAGATCAGATCATACCAACTAGTGCACAAATGTCCCCCACTCCACTGGGGAGGTGACCTGTCCTTAACCCTAGAGGGGTAATGATGGGAAGGATGGGTCATAGGAAGGTCCTGGCCTCATTTTAACCACCAACTCATTTCAGCAACAAAACACAGACTCAGTGCTTATTCTCTATTATTTCATCATAATCCGGTTAATCTTTGTATTAGAATGTGAAGCCCCCATCATATCTCTTCACGTAATTCTATTCTGCACAATGTGCCGCACCTTGTTTAAAATAACACAGTTGTTGACTGTTAGAAAGGACACATCAGTCTAGACTGTCTAAAATGCTCTATCCCATATCTAAGACACAGGGTGCCAAAAGGTCAGTAAAAGCAACAGGTGCTTTATTCTCTAATTCATAGGGTGCACCTCATCTTAAATGGGAAGGGTAGGTATGCAGTACACTGAAGAGCAGTCTCTTCTGTACATGGTCCCATAGTCAACTGGCCTGCATATGAACCTGCAGACTCTCCCCAAACAATCCCTCCTCTAGACGCTCTCTCCTGGGGTTCATTCCAAGCACTTTTTTTATCTGTCTTCATCTCCTCTGTCCTCGCGTGACCCGGAAATCAATTGAGGTCCGCCATCTTTAAGGACATTCCAGTTCGCTAAATGCTCCTTGGAGGAGCGAGGAACGAGGAGGCTCCCGGCGGATGCTTCAGCGAGGAAACACAAGTGTAGCCTTTGTGCAAGTCTTTTTTTGGAATGTGTGACGTAGGCTATAAATGATCCAGCTCTCCGCATCCGCCCCAGTTTGAAACATGACGGCAACACCCCTACGTGAATCTAATCTTACCATTCCTTTCCATTTATTATAAAGCACTTTAATCCATAATGACACTTATTCTTTAGGACTAAAGAGCCATGTGTATTCATTTAAAAAGAGACTAAAAACATTATAGTTAAGCGTAAGTATATGTGTGCAACACGTCATTTGTAATTGATGTTGCTCCAAACTGACGCTTGACTGAGCAAGGACGTTCCATTCGCCTAATACATGCTGCCTCAATTCCTCTGTCCTCTTATCTCATCCTTGCATGTCTTCCTCACGTCACTCCGTTGGGTGGAACTAAGGAGCGAGGACAGGATGCGAGGAAAGGATGCAAGGAGTGAAATTAAGTGATTGGAATGAACCCATGGACTTTCTCCTGTTGACTCTCACGGTGAACGCTGAAGGCTGCCCTTCTGATGCGATGCACCATTACGTTCCTCAGCTGTAGCTAGAAGGTGCTTGTCTTCCTTTCATCTCTTTTCATTCTATTAACCCCCTTTGCGCATACCCCATCGTGGCCATGCCACACCGTGAAATTGCTCAACTGACACATTCATTGCTCCTGCAATCAAACTATTTAACAACAAACTCATGTTCTAGCTTCATTTAACATGCAATCCCCACTCACTCTCATCTGCAACTATACCGACCTATGCGTGGCACAGTGGACAATAGTGAATTCATAAAAACATTTTTACACCACCAAAAATTTGTATTCCTTCATATAAACAAGATAAAGCCAACAATAGCCAGATAAAGCCAACAATAGCAAAATAAACAAGTGAAATCTTTGTGTAATTATACCACGTCATTCTACTATCAATATCTGCTACTAAATATGAAATAAATACACAACCCTACCATTGGTTTTATGCAAAGAGATGTCCCTTTCAAGATTCAGTGGTCATTTCTTGTCTTGTATAATCTGTTTCAGAAATACACACCCCTTTATAACACTAATACACCATCTGAACCATTTATGCATAAAACCCCACAAGCTGTTTGTGCAGTTGTTATGCATTCCAGTTCATTCTGGTTTGATTGAACTCTTTTATTCAATAGAGGACATTATAAACTTTGCAACGGTGATTGCAATATCTTATTAATATCGTTATTTTGCCTTAATGATGACACTAAATACAATAAAGCGGTCAGGTTGGCAACCCATAGGTTCACGCATATTTTTCCTTGTTTTATAATGTCCTGCTTATGGAAATGTGACCAACACGGTTTACTGGTACTTTTTTCAATCAAAACCATTCTATTTACTTACAGGCTGTAGGCCTAGATGAAGAGAGCTGTATTGCAATGACATCTGAAGCGCATTTTCAGAACTCAAATGTCCGTCTATTGCAGTGCGCGAGTTTTCCATTGAATGACAATTCACGCATTAGGTGCCAATACTAAATTAGCATGAATGTTTGTCTTGCAGACAAACTAATTGATGAATTGATTTGAATGTATACAGGTGAGACCGATAATTTTCAGGTTTATTTAATCCTCAGGTGTGCCTAGGGAAGGTATGTTATCTTTGTGAGAACAGGGGTTGAAGAAAGAGGGGTTTCTAAAGCTTTTTGTTGCTTTAAAAAGGCCAATGCTAGATTTATATGCAAGGTTATCTGTGCATTTGGCTTTTCTAAAATATGGTTTGTATTTGAGCTTTAAACTGTTCAGTTGTCTGACGCATTGGCCAGCTTTGTGACATCCATCAAACTGAACAAGTGGAAAGATTTTATAAGCCCGTTTCTAAGCAGTTCTGAAAGCGGCAAAGGAAGGAAAGGTTTTAGAATGGCAGCAAATCCTAGCCCGTAAGAAAGAACATCCTGTATTTGAGAGAATGCAACCTTTGAATTCAGCTGACAAAAATATGAACTTTGTTTTGTATAACCATGGGTGTGAATGAGAAATGTTTGGTTTTATGTAGCATCATGTTCTTGGAAATGTGCCTCTTCTTCAGTGCTAACTCGGGCAGTTTTTTTAATTTCTCATAATGGTCCCAAATATTATGCTACCTGTCATACCCAGTCAATAATTCATCAGTCTCCGTTACCCACACAAAAGATTGGGCTTTCAATAATATCACTTTGTACCACTTTTTGTGTCAATTCATGTTTCACCTCTCAAAATGGATACAATCTAAAATGGATACAATCTATTATTTTGTTAATACAGAGATGAAAATAAACTTCCATATAATTTACTTTTCCCTAAAAGCCTAATTTGGGTCTTTGTACCAAACAGAGGATTTCTAAATGGATTATCATTCTGTTTCTAATGGGTATTTAGTATAGACTGAGTGAGCGGAAACACGCAGAAACGAGTGAATGCTGCCATTATGTGAACTTTCAGCCACCTAAATGGTACACCAGTACCAGCCTAGCCAGATCATCCTGACCACCTGAAAACTCTTAAACCCATTGTAATACAGCCTCCTGATGTGCTACCTGTGTGATTACACAGGAGACGGTGTGTCTAGGTGGAGAGGCTGCTTCCTGTATTTTGGGGAAGATTGATGTGTAAGGAGGATAACTAGTGGGGGACTGGCGGAGGTACGCACCGTAAACTCCTCCTTTAAAAATTTTGGGCAAAAAAGGTAAGCTTGCATAGCTCAACCTCCTCAAGATTAGCACCTGAAACACAAACTTAACCCTTTCACTTTTAAACCAACATTACATGAGGCACATTTTTTTAATTCCCATTGTCAAAAAACATATTTGTCTGTAGGGCCAAATTTCAACAGCAATATTTATGAAGGGATGGAGATTTATTTAACCCACATTTAATAACCTGCTGATGTCCTCAGCCTAATTGAGTTATAGCCAATGGGTTCTCCTTACATTAGTGTAGCCAAGGCATTGTGCTGACACAGCTTGAGCACCACAAGCCAGTTAAATAATTTCTGAGCTCCTGGTCTGTTGCAGTGCGGGTCTCCTTTGAAAGTCTGCGGTCCAATTTCATTCCAACCTGGGTAATTTAATTTTAGCATGAAACTGCAGCTTTGTATCCATTCATATAGTCCTTCATTCATTCATTAGGTGCAGTCTGGGACTGGGAGCAGACCCCTCTCCCCCCACACCAACCATTCTGTGTTGGCATTGGATCACTATTGATTTTCACTTTGTGTTCAAGCCATGTAGCAAATGATCCGTCATAGTACTTGTGTTTGGATTAGCAAACATCATCGTCATCATCAAAGGACTGTCTCGTCGCCTTTGCAGAAGACAAACGACGGCATAGCAGTCAGTCCACACGCCGAAGAGCTTCTGTGTACACAGCCTCTGGCTGTATTTTCTGTGCATATCTCAGGAGAATCCCAGGGATTCACCGAGCTGACCTGCGGTTCACCTTGAGTCACTGCCATGATGCATCCCTCTATCTGTCAATCACAGTATCCCAGGTCTTCAGTCCTACAAGTACAGATAAAACCTTGCAAAAATCATGGGAATGCACAATGCTCAACAAGGCATGCTACAGCAAGTACAATACACTTTCCCTGCTTTTAATTACAGATTCCATTTTAACACGAACAGTCTTACAACATCAATGCTGAATATGAGGAGTGCGCCTCACTGTTCTGGGATTGAGACCCTGTTGGGGTTATTATTTTCAGCTCTTGTAGGTGGCAGAAAGACTCACACACTCGATACGCACACACATACTCACACTCGTACCCTAGCCCTCATCAATGGTTCTCTAAAATAGTTTCCTCAGACGATGAGATGAGCATCAACATTTAGAATGATTCATACAACAATACTGTTTTCCTCTGTGTTTCCTTCAGTCTGCCTACTGTTACTTGTAATTCTGGAGAATTGTGTTGTGAGAAGCAGACAGCACTGCATACTTGTATGTGCCATAATCACAAAATTAAAGTGCTGGAAAGCCTGTGGAAGGGTGTTCAGCTGCTCACTGATTTAACCTGTGAGTGAGCATAGAAATCATGGGCCGTTTTGGAATCTGAAATCTTCTATACTATTGGGTATGCTTGTTGAGTGAGTACACTGGATGAGAAAGTAGGCAAAATTTTATCCAAATGTAATATACTTAAACCCCTTGGATGATATACATACTTCTGGGGTTTCGCTGAGTATTTGGGAGCATGCTTTTTCAAAGAAGTATGCAACCAACATTTTGGTCGCATATATATGATGCGCAGCTACACTGATGTTTTTCTTCAACAACAACAAAAACAACATGTGAGCAGGGCCGCACAAGTGTGAGACATCTTAGGACACTTCCACAGTATGGTTGGAGAATAGTATGGAAGATATTTTTTGCATACTGCACGTAGCGTACTAAAGAGTATACAGTAAACAGTACACAGAAAACAGCGGTCGGGAAGTCCTACCAAAACCAGCAGTTCTGCCCCTTGGCCTCCGTCAATGGCTCAATGAACCTCCCAATTCCACCGTTACATTTCAGCCCACCCCCCAGGTCGCCAAGCTTTGCCTTTCAGAATTTAAACTCTACCAGCATCTGTCTTACTGAGAGACCAACGCAACAACAGCTGTGGGCAGAATCCACTCCCCCACTAAGCTGGACCAATCACAGATCCCCTCAGAATTTCACACTTGTACGATCCCTCTGGCACGTCACTGTGTGCCATGCTTTTTAATCAGAGGAGATGAAGGACAGATATGAGGAATGAAATATCAATAAAAAAAATAAACGTAGTCAAACTGCCGTGATGTTTCAAGCTTGCAAGATATGTAATTACCGATAAATCAAAATGTGAAACTTGTTTCTTTGGCACATGGATGCCAGACCTGGGTCAAATAATCAGTTGAAACCTTTAACGCTGTAGACCAGTACAAATCCTACAGATTACTGTCAATTTTAAAAGAAAGATCCCTTTTCGCCAGTATTGAGAACAAAATTATTCTTTCATATGACAGTACATTTCAGTTTAACATGTTTTAAGAAAATTTCTCAGGCATTTGCAGGAGCATTATCAATTTTACTAGCATCTAAGGAGTTAATGATATTCAAATTTGTATTTGACACATCTCCGAGCATGCTCAGTTAAGAGCATGTCACATCACTTCCTCCTGTGAATGAGCAGAAGTGATGCAACTGCAGATTCCTGAGGAAGTCCTAATTGCAAAACTCTGGAGCTCAGGCCATACAGTGTGCCCTGTCATCCAGCAGAATTTACGACGTGTAATTTCCCACTGACTGCAATGCTGCAAATTTAGATAAATCTTCTCATATAAATCATGAATATAAGAGATAATGTTTGAATCAAATGCAGCTTCTCCTGCACACGCTCCCTTTTTGTCTGCTATCATTCACCCAAAAATGTATCTGTAGCTCAATATTGATATGATTCACACCTCTTCCAACTCCAGCACAGCACATTACTAAGGCACGGACAACTGAGAATGCGTCTTAGTAAATATACACAAGGTCATCTCAGAGGTGGCTCTACCTTACAGTGGGGACCAAAAGTTTGAGGGCAGTGACACAATTTCTGTTGTTTAGGCTCTGTATTCCAGAACATTGGATTTGAAATGGAACACTGACTATGAGGTTAAAGTGCAGACTTTCAGCTTTAATTTGAGGGTTTTTACATACATATCGGATGAACCGTGTAGCAATTGTAGCCCTTTTTATACATAGTTCCCCCCTATTTTAGGGGACAAAGTGTTATTGGACAAATTAACATAAACTTAAATAAAGTCCTCATATTTAATATTTGGTTACATATCATTTGCATGCCATGACTTCCTGATGTCTGTGACCCAAGAACAAGACCCAACAAAAATCAAAAGACTCTTGATATCTTATTTTCTGATACTCTTACAAGAGTTACTATACCTTCTCTGCATTTGAATGGATCTCTATGGGAATTGGGGAGGGGGTTCTAGATTAAGCAGTCAATTACACTGGAACAGTATGGAACACATGGTTGGCTAAGTAGCTGTAATTCATCAAGGGTCTGAGGTATCAAACGAGCCTCAAACCATCACTCAGCTGCCAGATATGCAGTAGATATGGATGATCACTTTAAGGGTTTCTTATCCTGACTTATTTTTCCATAGAGTTCAATAGGACAATGAGTGAGGAAAATCAACCCTTAAAGTGATCCATCCATATCTACTACATACATCTGGTAGCTGAGTGAGGCTTCTTTGATACCTCAGACCCTTGAAGAGTTGTACCATGTTGTAATTTCCTTTTTGGGATTAATAAAGTTCTGCTTTTTTTTACTCCTGGTCACATAGAGGTCAGGTGTGAAACACGGGTACAAAACACAGCTTGTCACACAAAATGGAGGCGGCATGTCCTATTTACTTAAATTTAAAACACGGTAAGAAATTCTATGGCTATCGGCAAACCGAACATTTGCATGACTTCCCAATATGATGTATTTGTTCATGGACTGGTTTCCATAAGTATTACTGTTAATGTGGTTACAGTTTTGTATGCCCAAAAGCCCTCAAAATCTCAAGCAGAACAAAGTCAATCGACTTGTTTTTTACTGCTAATGTGAATAAGGGGATTTCTGCACTTGGACCCAAAAGGATATAATCTAAATAATCAAAGCAGTTTAGTCTTAAACTTGCTTAGTCTACCTGCTCAACCAGGTGCGCAGGCCCAACTCAGCCATCGGGTATCATTATTTCTTATGGATATTTCTTATATAAAAGGTATGGCTACATTTTGTTCTTTGAAGTTCCAGCTACTGGTGCATTACTGGCACATGTTGTTTATGCTCAGTCCCACTCCAGTCAAACTCAAGCCTGACATAAGTTTAGAAGTGTTACTTGAGCACCCTCTAGTGGGGTCTTGTTCATGGCACTCCTGCTGCTCGTTTTGATAATATTGATGAATTGTCTATTCGGGATAATTTTTTTTGTGTTCGTCACCATGGAGATGCATTCGCAACATTTACATACACCTTAGCCAAATCCATTTAAACTCAGTTTTTCACAATTCCTGACATTTAATCCTAGTAAACATTCCCTGTCTTAGGTCAGTTAGGATCACAACTTTATTTTAAGAATCTGTAATGTCAGAATAATAGTAGAGAGAATGATTTATTTCAGCTTTTATCACATTCCCAGTGGGTCCGAAGTTTACATACACTGTTAGTATTTGGTAGCATTGCCGTTAAATTGTTTAACTTGGGTCAAACGTTTCGGGTAGCCTTCCACAAGCTTCTCACAATAAGTTGCTGGCCCATTCCTCCTGACAGAACTGGTGTAACTGAGTCAGGTTTATAGGCCTCCTTGCTCGCACACGCTTTTTCAGTTCTGCCCACAAATTTTTGATTGGATTGAGGTCAGGACTTTGTGATGGCCACTCCAATACCTTGACTTTGTTGTCCTTAAGCCATTTTGCCACAACCTTGGAAGTATGCTTTGGGTCATTGTCCATTTGGAAGAACCATTTGCGACCAAGCTTTAACTTCCTGGTTGATGTCTGGAGATGTTGCTTCAATATATGCACATACTTTTCCTTCCTCATGATGCCATCTATTTTATGAAGTGTACCAGTCCCTCCTGCAGCAAAGCACCCCCACAACATGATGCTGCCACCACCGTGCTTCACGGTTGGGATGGTGTTTTTCGGCTTGCAAGCCTCACCCTTTTTCCTCCAAACAGAACAATGGTCATTATGGCCAAACAGTTCAATTTTTGTTTCATCAGACCAGAGGACAAACTGTAGTCTGACTTTTTTAAGGCGGTTTTGGAGTGGCTTCTTCCTTGCTGAGCAGCCTTTCAGGTTATGTCGATATAAGACTCGTTTTACTGTGGCTATAGATACTTTTGTACCTGTTCCCTCCAGCATCTTCACAAGGTCCTTTGCTGTTGTTCTGGGATTGATTCGCACTTTTCGCACCAAAGCACGTTCATCTCTAGGAGACAGAACGCGTCTCCTTCCTGAGGGGTATGATGGCTGCGTGGTCCCATGGTGTTTATACTTGCATACTATTGTTTGTACAGACGAACGTGGTACCTTCAGGCGTTTGGAAATTGCTCCCAAGGATGAACCCGACTTGTGGAGGTCCACAATTTTCTTTCTGAGGTCTTGGCTGATTTCTTTTCTCATTTCCCTCCCCCCCACCCAGGAAAACCAAACCACTTTCAAAACTAAAACCACAGCAACACCGGAACATTCACAGCTCAGTTTATTGTTCCCCCATCCAGTTTAACAGCACAAGAAAACAAAGACTGGCCTTTTAAACTGATATGAACACATGTGTAACACGCAGAAACATGTGATGATGCACTATGGGGCTGCCAACACTTAGCTCTTCTTCTCAGCATTTATTCCACTGTTAGGCAGCTTAGGCAGGTCCTCGGACTGGTTCCATAAAAAATGGCAGTGCGATAAATGCTGCAACTATTTTTTAGCTATCAGCAGCACGTGATCTGACCAGCAGATCAAATGAAAAAAATTAACCAATGTAGCATGAAAACATATTCAATTACATGTTTACCATTAATAAAATTACAGATGGAGAAGAAATGGATCTTCACTTTGGCAGTAATGACAGGTTGGTCCCATGCAACTTCAATTTGTATTTTTGGTAAAAAACAAAGTATGAAATTGTATCCTATTCAAAATAGAGTATATAAGTGAATTTCTCAACATCAACTTGATGCTGTTTGTTCCTCATAAGGCACATGATGAAGACAAAAACGTTTCTGTGGTTTTAAATCTGCTGAAAAGGAAAGACAGTCGGTAACATTCACATAACATAGTATAAATGGGGATTAAGGTCTCTGACTGTGAGGAATGTTCCTATGGCAATCGCCAATACCATCTCTGTTGTCCAGTTTTTCCAGTCAATCAAGACCTTCAGTGATCAGCGAGAGCTTACTGTCAATTGTTTATCCAAAAAGCTGTCCAGACAGATGGCTTACTCCTCTCTATAGTATCTTTTAGTATAATCCTTTCTTGTAGCAGTCTTTTATATATTATATCATTTTTAAAGATTTTTATACGTACACCTCTGATATTAAGAACTTCTC
This sequence comes from Synaphobranchus kaupii, assembly GCA_029718625.1. Taxonomy (NCBI): domain Eukaryota; kingdom Metazoa; phylum Chordata; class Actinopteri; order Anguilliformes; family Synaphobranchidae; genus Synaphobranchus; species Synaphobranchus kaupii. The sequence continues at coordinate 67,594,696 of CM056380.1, forward strand.
TCTCCGTCACCTCCATGACCATCTGTTCCTATATTTTGTGGTCCCTCCTTTGTGGTAAGCAAGTCCACCTCACTGCAGAAGTTTGTGTTTGGATTGGTCCTCTTCAAACAGGTAGACCTGTTGCAAAACACAATAATGATGTACTTTATGGTCACAACATTGCATATTACATTTTATCATTTGATAACTGCAAATATAGAATGCCGAGTAACCACTGTTTGGGGCTGAAATGGTGCCGGTTGAAATCACAGGGTAGAGCTAACATTAAACATGGCTAACATTAAATTCATGTTATTGGTTGTTTGTCAACAGCAACTGTTATGTATTGGACATGATACATTTTAGACGTTCTCAGCACACCTGTGACTAGCCCAGGAGTCTGTGCGGGTGGCAGAGGCAGGTTTGTGGGGGTCTGTGCGGGTGGCAGAGGCAGGTTTGTGGGAGTCTGTGCGGGTGGCAGAGGCAGGTTTGTGGGGGTCTGTGCGTGTGGCAGAGGCAGGTTTGTGGGGGTCTGTGCGGGTGGCAGAGGCAGGTTTGTGGGGGTCTGTGCGGGGTGGCAGAGGCAGGTTTGTGGGGGTCTGTGCGGGTGGCAGAGGCAGGTTTGTGGGGGTCTGTGCGTGTGGCAGAGGCAGGTTTGTGGGGGTCTGTGCGGGTGGCAGAGGCAGGTTTGTGGGGGTCTGTGCGGGTGGCAGAGGCAGGTTTGTGGGAGTCTGTGCGGGTGGCAGAGGCAGGTTTGTGGGGGTCTGTGCGGGTGGCAGAGGCAGGTTTGTGGGGGTCTGTGCGGGTGGCAGAGGCAGGTTTGTGGGGGTCTGTGGGGGTGGCAGAGGCAGATTAGTGGGAATATGGCACTGGGCCACACGGTACACTCGCCTGTCTCTCCAGGATACGCTGGTAGGCGGGGCTATGCAGCTCCTCTAAGGTCTCGGCGATGGGTCTGTTGAGGGTCTCCTGTAGAAGCAGACTCAGGCAGCCAGCAGAGATCCCGCTCAGGCCAAACACCACAAAGGGCATGGACTGGTGCAGCCCTTTCTGATAAACCAGCACAATGGAGCCCACATTCACTTCAGAAAGCCCACATGGCATTACACTTACTGTCATCAACAGCGCTTAGCCTTTTAACCTCTTGCACATCCACACACACACCTACACTTTTGCACATGTGCATACACTCGTACATTTTGCACACACACACACATGCACATTCATACACTTGTGCAAATGCACACACACAAAAAAACTATTCTATCTTTTGTTTACATACCATAGAAGGTACAAATGGCGCTAGAATTCCTCCAAGTCGACAGGACATTGAACAGACTCCAAGTCCAGCATTCCTGTGCCATTAAACACAATGATAAAATGTGCAGTCAGTTAATCAATTAAGACATTTACAGAAAGACAATTTAACAGACAAAGTTATTTACTCTCTACTGAGACCTGACCGCAGGAGTAAAAATAAATGGATAAAATGCATTTGCTGAATTAAATGCACATCCCTTATCACATGCACTTCAAGAGCACAATGAAACAATACCCTTTAAAACATTTTAATATTCCATTTTTCATTTAATATTTAACATTTGGAGGTATTAACCAATATTTTATATTTCACATCATTAGTGACCTGGATGGAGAGGAAGGGAATATGACACAGACACGTCTCCACCAACGAATCCCACAAAACGTGCATTTCACCATTACAAAGCAAAAGCAGGAATTCTTACCGAATCACGGTGGGATACTGCTCCGATGTGTAAACGTACACAATGTTGAAGGCAGCGCTGACCATCAGCTTTCCTAGCAAAGCTAAAAATGTCCTACTGAACACCCAACCTGTAGATTACAAGCAGCCTTCAGGAAGAATTACAAGTGAGATTGGAAATGTGCATTCCAAAACTCGAGCAAAAACAGCCTTTCAAATCTCTTCAGTTTAATGCAATGACAAGTTCCTACCTGTCCGGACTGGTATCAGTATTGTAAACAAACAGGATAATCCTGCAAGCGCGAGGAAGCTCGCCATGGTTTTGCGTCTCCCAGCCCTGGATCGATCAAACACACAGACGCACAGATGTTTCTGTACTTTAAGTCAGCTCCTTTCAAACAAAGTAATTTTTACAAAATCATATAATTGAATTTTTATTGAATGTTTATCTGCAATCATACTGTTCCAACACTGTACCAAACAGTAACAAACTGCTCATGAAACCAGAGGACCCTGGACACAACTCTGCAAAAATGTCAGGCATGCTACTCATGTCTGTGGTAAAGTCGAGATCTGATGTCAGCATGCTCACAACAAAATTCCCAACCAACCAAGCTGCAGAAAACTCAAACTTTGAACAGCCTGGCCATTAAAGAGTAAGTACACCCACTGTCTCAGCTGGTCTCCACCACTACACAATTTAGAAAAATACTTCCTGGGGTGAGCGAGGGAGAGGGGTGGGGACGGAGGAGCTGTGTCCATCGTCATTTGCATAAATGAACGTACATTGTACAAATGATTTTGTATAACTCGGATCAAACTGTCAAACCAGACATTGCACATCAAGTATGAATCAAGATTCAGCAACTGCATGGCCTATTTCTCACTTCAAATATTTTCAGAAACATATTTTAGTGGAATATTTAAGTGGAATAAGACAGTTTATGAACAGGATTCCATGTTGTTCCGGTCTAAAAAACGTGGAGCCGAAACAAAGTAACGTAGTGGGTCAAACCAATCAGGTGCCGGCTGTTTCCGTTGTGGGAGACAACAATTATCCATATGACATAGAGGTACCTCCAAAGAGGTACTCTGACATCACGATTGGGGCGGGGGCAGTGTGGGGAACAGAAAGGAAATTAAACGACTTTCTTGTTCAATATGTGCTTCCTCTGGTTTGTCTTTCACAAATGTCATGGCAAAAGAAAAACTTTGTGTAGCTCGAAGCGTCCACCTTCGCGTATTTGCGTGAGGTATGTTTCGGCCCTTAAAGGGATAGTTTGGAATTTTGGACATAATGTCTCAATTACGACTTACCCATGATGTAGTTGATTGATGGAAACCATTTTCAGCTAATTCCATGCTGTCCCTTCTTTTGGACATACACACGTTGCTAATGCTAGCGCAACTCTATGGCAACCGGTAGCATCCACTACCAAACGCACTTAAACACTCCACAGTGCACCCCAAAGCAAATAAAATCAGGGGGAGCGATACTTTACATTACCTACGAATGTAGTGCCGGCACTGGTCGACTACAACAACAAAGAAGAGTAACAAGTTGCAATGGCCACGTTCGCTCCGCCGCCGTACTTCCACAGAGAATATTAGGGTCAGCACAAAGTAAAGGATTCAACGATAGTTTGACTTCAAAAATGATGGTATAAACACTCAAAATAACCGGATAGACTGTCGTCGTATTTTATTTGCTTTGGGTGCACTGTGGAGTGTTTAAGTGCGTTTGGTAGTGGATGCTACCCCGGTTACCATAGAGTTGCGCTAGCATTAGCAACGTGTGTATGTCCAAAAGAAGGGACAGCATGGAATTAGTTGAAAATGGTTTCCAACTACATCATGGGTAAGTCGTAATTGAGACATTATGTCCAAAATTCCGAACTATCCCTTTAATGTTGTTCTCCATAGTAATCTACAATCCGACACAGTTACAAATGTGATTTTATACTTTCATCATTAATGATGAAACTGCTTTTGATATATCTTTTTTTAAGTTTTTTTTTACATTATTTGCCATTTTTCATTAACATGCCTTTTTTATATCTTTAAATAATGAGGTGCATGGCAAATCTTTCTATATTGAACTGGAACAAAAAATAAACAATCCTGAGTTGCATTCAGAATGATTCATATTATTTTCATATTAAACATAATTCCATGTAGGACAGACACCTGTATGTTATTGTATCCAGTCCACATGTCCCACACAGTAAGATGCAGTTGGCTGCATGTTACTGTGGGCTTAAATTACCCACCATGGCTTGTTGATGAAGTAGATGCACAGTGGGTAGGCAGGAAGCTCCACCAGCCCATACATTGCCACGGTAACATAACGATTTCCTGTGTCTCCGCCAGCATTCATCGTCAGCCCATAATACACCAAACTGCAGGCGTACCTGCAAAACCACAACCACTGTTATTTCCCCATTTAAAAACTACAGTAAAAGACCTGCATTCGTTTCAGCTACATCAAGACAAACTCAAGCTTGTACCAGAATAAATGAACTAACTGTAGGGTTATATTAGGAAGTGAAATTCCTGTCCACACACGGTTATTTGTAAACCCCTTTTCCACGTTCGCCGTGCTCTGTAGAGGTCACAATGCAGTAAACGGGGGTAAAACCACCCAGTAGTGACTGAATCTTTACCTGGTCTAAGCTGTAGTACTGGCAAACGTCAAGCATAAATGACTGCCAAAAAACTACTGTCTGGGATGTCCTGTCTGTGCTTACCACACATACATGAGGACCACAGTGCGCCACCGGAGGACCGGGTGAGTGATCAGGTTCAGCAGCCCGGGCCGGGGATCGTTGGGCCGAGCCAAGTTCTGCTTCAGCTTCACCTGGGCCCACTCCCGACCATTCTGCTTGGCCAGGTACAGCAGCACCTGCTCCGCCTGCTCAGACTGGCCCCTGCGAGTACAGCCATCGCGGAGATTCCGGAAGGTTCCTGTCTCAGAGAGAGTAGAGAAGGGCGCTCAAAGACACACAGACGCACAGCGAGGGCGCTCAGACGCAACAGCGAGGGCGCTCAGACGCACAGCGAGGGCGCTCAGACGCACAGCGAGGGCGCTCAGACGCACAGCGAGGGCGCTCAGACGCACAGCGAGGGCGCTCAGACGCACAGCGAGGGCGCTCAGACGCACAGCGAGGGCGCTCAGACGCCACAGCGAGGGCGCTCAGACGCACACAGCGAGGGCGCTCAGATGCACAGCGAGGGCGCTCAGACGCACAGCGAGATTTACCACCAGGTGAAAAGTCAACTGGCCAAGCCTACACTGGAAATATCTCCACTACAATAACTTCATTCTTAACTTTGTCAATAAAACTTAGAATGCTGAAGGACTAAACAGTTAATAAGATGCAATTGACCTTGTTACACTGTTTAGTTCCCTTGACTGTCAGGTCGACTCAAGGACCTCTGTGATATGAAACAATGTGGCATTAAGAGGATTCAGATATTATGCGAGGAGGTATTAACCAGGTTTTTCACAATTTTTTACTGTAGCTGAAACAAATTAATTATCTCTACAGATCACACAGCTAGTTGTCATGTGCGTTTATCATATAAAAGGGTGTGACATCAGGCTGAGGGCAAAGATAAGTTTAAAGGTATCCAAATATTTCAGCCTCTTCCATTTCAAGATCCACTACTGTCATACGACACGCATGTGAAAGTTACCAATCTTAAGTCCGCTTGATACAACACTCGGGTATGAGTTTGCACTGTTGATTGTTCCGTTAATTTGCTGTTGTGTAAAATAAATGCCTGCTTCCCTTTCACAAACTTACACTGACAGAAGGAAAAACAGCACACCAGGTGAGTTAGCTGCTGTTGCTAGGGTGCGCCACTGTCTCACATAGTAACCAAGGCCTGCAAAGAGTGCAATTCCCACTGCAAACATCATATTGGTCAATGTTCCTGCAAAATAAAAACATTAAAAACAATATTTAACAATTTTTAATTTTTCTACGGAATATTTTTTTTTTTTTTAAAATGTATAACTTTCAGTTGAAAATAAAAAAAATGTTCACTGCCAGACTTTTCCCTCTATTTTAAAAATCAAAACCTATGTCCATTTAGATTACTCCCAAGAAATAGGCCTAAACCTGATTGATGCAGCTTCAACAACACAAACAGGGCCTCGCCTATCATTTACACTGTGTGTACAATATAGCATTAGCCATACCAGCTTGATGTGACAGAATTTAAATTACATATTTATGACATAAGCTGTCTGGAAACCATTAAGAGCTGCCATTGTGAGTGTACCCCCAGTCTGCCAGAGTGTACCCCCAGAATCTGCCATTCTGGTGCCTAGAGGGTTCCCATGGAGACAATTTTCCAACGATTTCAAGGACCTGTTACAACTGAATAACCTTATAACCTAGCAATACGGCAAATATTATTGTTTTCCAGACTCGACACGTTGCAAGCAACTAATCAGACAAGCTGAAAATGACATCATATTACCTGTTAGTGCCCAGTAGGACTTTCCCACATACTCCTGAGTGAGCACAAAACACACCAGCGCCATACCGCCGTTCATCATTCCCACAAGGAGGCGAGAGAGGGCAAACGCTTCGTAACTTGGTGCAAAAGCGGTGGCGTAGCCGAAGAGCACCTCAAAGAACAGGCCTGGCGGACATGATGTTAGGACAGATAAGAGGTCATCTGGGGGTTATACTACGAAGCAGGATTACTGAGTTAGCTGGATAACTGCACTGACTAAAACCCGGAACCCTCCAAAATCTGGAAAATGGACTACAGTAAAATTAGCTGTTCCGGGTTTTACTCAGTGCAGTTACCCAGCTAACTTAGTAATCCTTCTTCGTAATATACCACCCTGGCTGAATCACAGGTTAAATAGAGAAAGCACTGAACATTTCTATTTACTAGTGTGTATTCATTTTATATTTGAATAATTAACTGGTACAAAATGGAACACCTGAAATCAAAGCCTTTTTTGTATGTATTTGTACTTTAATATAATGTATGTATGGACTCTTGGAAGAGTAAAAATAAAAAATCTCAAAAAATCGGCATCGACTCACTAATATTTGAATATTTAGCCAAAATAATCTCTTTACTAAAATAGATTAATTTCATGATAACCAAGTACAAAACAGCCAATCAACATCTTATGACAGTTAATTACTTTAAAGGAAGAATATGCAAAAGTATTTCCAAACAAATTAAACAAGTTTTTACAATTTTGGCATCCCCCTTATGGAAAAAGAATATACTGCAGTATATTGTAAATATATCTAAATTATCTTCAAAATATATTTAAAATATACTGTAGTATATTACATTTCCATAAGGGATTTACTAGGTTTTATATGCTTCTGTTACAGTAACTCATGACCAGCTGTATTGATTAGAATGGCTGTAAGCAGCTTATGTAAACATGTTTATCCACCAAAGCCATTTGTTCAGGCAGGACCACATGCCATGAACTCACATAAAGGTCACCTGGAAACTTTCTTACCTGTAAGAAACACAGGTTTTCTCCCAATTTTGTCCGACAGGGGCCCAAAAAGCACATTCCCAAGTAGGACACCAGCGAAAAACAGCGAGCCGGCCAAGCTCACCTTGTAAGCCTGATGTTTTACCAGGAACCACTGCAGATTAAATGGCACATGTCACAGATTAAATCTGCATCTACAGAACAATTAAATCCCAAACAGCGTTTTACATCTCCTGCTTGCTCAGTCAAAAAATACATTTAAAAATAAATAATAATAAAAATATATATAATAAAGGTTCCCACCTCTGTAACAATAGAACTGATGTCTTCTGTGAAAGTTATGTGTTTGAAGAGTTCCTCCTCGGTGCTACCAGGATTCACACCTTCCTCAATGTGGTAATCTGGTACCCGCCCCGACAAGCACTATAAGCATCGACTGAAAAGCCATATAAACCTGCAAAACATAAATAATTAATACATAATGAGCAAAGGGCGTTAAAAATGAGCCTTTTAACTGTACATTTAACTCATTTTCGGTTTTCAATGCATGTATCATACTACTTAGCTTTGACACAGATGCAAGCTAGCTAACGTTAACATTAACTCTTCATCGGTCTAAAGGCCCGTCCACACCAAGAACGATAACTATAACGATATGAGCATCCACACATATGAACGATAACGTTCTGTAAACAGTGGCACCAAGCACGCGCTGCGTGCTCCAGCTGTGTCGGCACTGGCAGCTTGTAAATTCTGATGGATTTTGATTGGCTGTCAGTGTTTCTATTGTTAAAACGATATATTTCAGAAGTGGAACGTCCAGGGGTCAGAAAGTAAAAGTCCTGCCATGTTTTTCATCCATCCACGAACTGAGCCAGCTGATTTCACTAATTAGTTCTACCTCCTGGCTGAAGAATTGTGCTAATTAGCACATCCAGTTGACTGGAACAAAATATTCGGGAGGATTTTTACTTTCTGAACCTGGATATATCCACCGCTGATATATTTATAGTTATCATTATAGTTATTGTTCTTGGTGTGGACGGGGCTTTAAGGCAGGGGCGCCGATCCATTTCAGGATTTTGTGCCAACTTCTGCTCTTAATTATATAATTGGCTCAATCATAACTACAAATCTGACATTTGTATTTAAGCACCAGCTACAGCCCCTGGTTGCAAGTACCTACTAAATATTGTACTTTATTTTTATCGTTTAGTACACATAAAAAAAACACAAACAACAGAGTGCGGACACATATCAAAGACAGTGCAGGGTAGGTAAGAAACCCGAGAGGGCTTATCCAGTTACCTCCCTTCTTAGGTATGCTTGTGAAGCCACACCTTTTGTTATTCAGCATACTTATTATTCCGCCACTTTTTGAGAACCTATATCCTCCTACACCATTCACACCATATATTATAAACTCCTCAAAAAAAGTTCGGAAACGTTATTTTGGTCGATTATTCCTCCCCTTTAATAATACCAATTGGTATTGTATTTTATATCGCTGGAAAGCCTGATTAATCACCTTTACAACGAGGTACAACTTGTAAGGATCATGCATTCGTGGAATGAGCAACACAGCTAACCGTGTGGGTAGCGGCCCAAAAAAATTTGCCAAAATCCCCTGCAATATTCTTCTGTTGGTATTCACTCTCCTTTTGAGTTGCTTGGTGGATTGGATGATTGAACTCTCCCACAGTAATAAGGAAAAAACAACACATATTGGCCATTTTTACACTTTATTCATTTTACACTGTCAGGGACCTCAGTAGCGTGTGGAAGATCCATACGCAGTCACAACAGCTTGGCACCTCCTCCTCATGCTGGTCACCAGCCTGGTCACACTGCTGTGGGATGGCATCCCATTCCTCAACCAGGATTTGCCGCAAGTCAGCCAACATGGTTGCGTTGGTCACTCTGGCACATACAGCACGCCCAAGCTGATCCCACAGGTGTTCAATTGGGTTGAGGTCTGGACTCACGGCAGGCCATTCCATCCTCTCCACTCCCAAATTCTGGAGGTACTCTGTGATGATCCTGGCTCTGTGGGGGCGAGCGTTGTCATCCTGGAGGATGGAGTTAGGTCCCAGATTCTGGAGATATGGGATCGCCACTGGCTCCAGAATCTCATTCCGATATCTCACTGCATTGAGATTGCCTTCAATGATGACAAGTTCTGTTTTGCCTGTGAGAGAGATACCGCCCCACACCATGACACTGCCCCCATTGAAAGGTGTCACGCGATCTGTGCAGCAATCTGCATAGCGTTCTCCACGCCGTCTCCATACTTTGATCCTGCCATCCAGCTTCCGCAGACAGAACCTTGATTCATCACTGAACATGACGTTGCCCCACATTCTTAGGTTCCACTGTCGGTGCTGTCGACACCAGTGCAAACGGGCCTGACGGTGAAGGGCAGTCATTGCAGGCTTCCTGGCACACCTGTGACTGGCATACACCTGCCAGCACTTGAAGCTCAAAACGAGAGTGAATACCAACAGAAGAATATTGCAGGGGATTTTGGCACATTTTTTTGGGCCGCTACCCACACGGTTAGTTGTGTTGCTCATTCCACGAATGCATGATCCTTACAAGTTGTACGTCGTTGTAAAGGTGACTAATCAGGCTTTCCAACGATATAAAATACAATACCGACCGAAATAACGTTTCCGAACTTTTTTTGAGGAGTTTACATTTATACACCCCCCAGGCTGCTATTACTTTTTACCTTTATACCATATAGCCTACACCTTTTCAGATAATTGACCTTTTACCGCCAAAATAATTAATTGAATTGTTAATCGAGAAAAATTTAATTTCTTTAGGAATTGTTAATCTAGTTCATTATACATTACAAACAAAAATGCTATGTAAGGAAGATTAAGAAAACAAAAAAAGGGTTATTCTATAAAGTGGTAAGAAAATGATGTAGCTACTCATGTACAGGAGTGAACCAGCTAAAACTAAGGTAGCCTAATTGGTTGGAACAAACAGCAGAAAGTAAAGAAGCCCTCCAGGACCGGAGTTGAGTAACGTATCCCTGGTCTAAGGAATTCAACTGAAACTGACTACTGGAATGCAGCTAAACGACTAACACCATACTCCGTTACATCAGTGATTTTTACAGCATCTGAGTGATTAACGGTACAAGCTTGCCAGATTCCCGTGTTCAGTTGTGAATAACATTAGATAGCCTATCTCACTCCGATATTATCTGACACATAGGCTACCACAAGTAGCTTATTAAGATAACTTAGTAACTGCTGTCACAGTCAAGGGGGGATAGCGAACTAAATTATGAACTAGTTAGTTCTGCACACAAATACCAAAACATCACAGTATTACAAGCAAACGTTGTCTAACAAATGGACAGCAAGCTCGGGGAAACGACGCGGTGATTATGGCCTCTGGCACGTTTTCCCACATTAACAGTATTACAACTCGGGCAAACAAAAGGCTCCGTACCTGCAGTAAAATTAACACCGTGACCATGCGTTTCTGGCATATTCCAAATTCTCCCACAGCTTGAAAAGCCTCTTCTAAATCCATCCCAAAGCAAATATGCACTGAAACATAACATCACACCAACTTCCACTCAAAACCTCAATTATCCAGAGCCCCTCTAGTTTTGTGAAGCGCTTCGCGGACGTGGATTATTGTCACGTGTTCTTCGGACCAGCACTGATTGGACAACGCTGCATAGGAGTCGCATGCGCAATAAAGAGCGGATGGAGGGTGCGCAGATTGTGGCAACATGTCTATCCACTATTATCCACAGAACTGTATAAGAACTTACAGTTCTGTGGTGTAATCACAGAATGCAGTTCTATGGTGTTAATATTCGACTTGTTTTGCATGACATAAAGGTCTGTACAGCTGCGCGGATTTTATGCTGATAGCGTGTGTGTCTTTCTAGTAGCGAATTAGTTAAATAATTTGAATATTCAAATGTTATTGCTATTCACAGATGTATTTTTGAGTGATGACACAGGCATATTCAGCATGAAATCTCATTCTCCATGATCAGTATAATAATATATACAGCTGTGAATAACACCTCACCGTTTTGATGTCAGCATGCAGGTTTAGTGTTCACCAGAAACAAATTTAAATTAAAGTAATGCAATGTCCGAGAAAAAATGTTTATTTATTAAGGAGGAAATCAATAACTACAGTATAAAAATAGGTGCTTTTATTTTGCTTTGTCATATTGGACAATTGAAAATATTTTCACAAACTCATGTGCCCTGTGCACCCTGGTGGGGTGAAACACTCTCAAAAGTAAACCAAAGATGAAACAAACAAAAAAAATATTTAGAAAACAGACAAGTTGCCAATTCAGAAAGAAGGCAAAATTACAACCATAAGGGGAGGAGAGGGGATTATGTGTGCAACATGTTTAGCAATCTGAGGAATTCAACCAGGAATGTCTTGGTATTCTGCATCACTAATGACACTAGTACGCTAACATGGTTTAAATCAGGAATGTCCTGGCATTCTGAATCACTAATGATACTGGTACGCAAATATGGTTTCAACCAGGAATGTCCTGGCTTTCCACATCGCTAATGACAATAAGCTAACATGGATTCAATCAGGAATGTCCTGGCATTCTGCATCTCCAATGACACTACACTAACATGGTTTCAACCAGGAATACCGACATTCTGCATCGCTAATGACACTGTGCTTACATGGTTTCAACCAGGAATATCTGGGCAATCTGCATCGCTAATGACACTACCCTAACATGGCTTCAACCAGAAATGTCCTGGAATTCTGCATCTCTAATGACATTACACAAACATGGCTTCAACCAGGAATATTCGCACATTCTGCATCTGTAATAATACTACGCTAACACGGTTTCAACCAGGAATGTCCTGGCATTCTGCATCGCTAATGAGACTACACTAAAATTGTTTCATGGAAAGTACAGGACACAAGCTTCCCTTTGAGCCAGTAGCCTACTCCATCTCCAATCTTAAAGTTTCTCAGAGCAGACTGGAATGTTCCCTCTGTGGTTTCTATTAATTTTCTCTTGCCATGTTAGTTTCGTTTAAATCAGGACTATAATTAGATTGTTTTTTTGCACAACAAGATCCAGAAATATCATTGTGTGGTTTAAGACAGAAACTGCAAACTTCTTCAAACAATTTTTCAATATATTTTCCCACATGGAGCCTGAAAAAGTAACTGACTTACTGAGACCAGAACTGGGCATTAACTTTCCGTGAGTAACAGAAAAACAATTTACTACATCTGCACAGAATAAAGACGCATCCAAATTTATTTGTGAATATTAACTTTTACATAGAATGCAATACACAGATTCCACACATATTTGTACTTTCCATTAAATAAGCCAAGCCTCTGTAAGACAGATGTGAACTTTGGTCTTTGTAGCTTTCACTCAAGGTTCTCATTCACAAAATTAGACACATTCCACTTTAAGATGACAACTGAAAATAAAACATATCGTCACATTATAACCATACAATGTGCAACAAAAAAAATAAATGAAAAAAAACCTGTCCTGCTGGTTTTGTAAATGTGACCATTAAAAAATAAGACATTTTATTGCAAAAGATATACAGACACACACACAAACACACATATTAAATGACTTTATATTTACATTTAAGTGTTTCTTTTCCAAATAGGAATGAGACACTTTGGGTTACTTCTTTTTGGAGTGTATTGTCAAGTGTGTAAAAAATATTTTAGGCAATAAGCTAAAATTACAGAAGACATTTTTTTTAAAAACCCAAAACATTTATGTTGTGAAATGCACATATGTGATGCACTTATTAGCACATGATTTCTAGTGTTTCATGATTTTTTAAAAAGCAGTGTTACTGGTATTTCATTTAACTTACTCATTCTGCTTTGAAACAAACTGGACCCACAAACGCCTTCAAAAGAAAGACTAAATTTACAGACCATTCCATGTTGTAAAAATACTGCACTCAAACCACTAGTCAGGTCCTGAGTTCTGGAAAGTTCAGGGTTCATAGGTCATAGTGTTCAGACCCGGTCGCCGCTTCGGTTTTAACTTCAGAGATCCATAGCGTGCCTGCAAAAAGTTGGATAAACTACCTTAATTACTAATTAAGGTATTTTAAGCTTTATGTAATACTGTCAATAATTAGTGACCATTCTTAAATCTTCAATCAGATAAAAAATACACACTGAAAAGACAATTGCACAAAGCCACATGCATCACCAATTGGGTTAATTTCAAGCAGTTCTTAATTTTTATACAAGACTACTCTGCTAATGAACAACATCTTATGCGATTGGCCGGCTGTCACATTTGTGTGCGTGCAGGACCATTTGCAGCAGTTACGTAAATTTCACTGCAGCGCGTCTGAGCAGTATGAATGGCTTCCTAAAGGACTGTAAAAAAAAAGGCAGATTAGAGTAATAACATGCACCCTTGTCTGACGCACCTCTTTGCGCACTCTGGAACGTGTCATCTTTACGCTCTGGGACCTCCGCATGCCCCGCTGGGTGACGGCCTCATCCTCTGAGAAGGTCCCATCCGCATCATCGCCTGCCCTGGACTCCAGGTCCTGCTCATAAGTGTAATAATCTGCAAGGGGAGACCAAAGATGGTGCTAAACTTTCAGCTGTACAGTGTGAGAGGTGAACCAGCTACATGGTTGGAGCTCAGGGTTTGTGTTATTACTAAATACAGTAGAATCCACTTAATTGCATTACAGATATCGCATAATTCGTGTATTTGCATAGAATTAACAAATCCCAAACCATTTCCCATTCATTCCATTATAAAGAGATTGCATAAAACATTATCGCATATTACGGATACTTGGATCAAATTATGTCCAATTACATCGCATAATGATCTAAAAATATGTTAAAAGGGCAGATGCGGCATAAATAAACGACAATTGCCCCTATAAAGACACAAAAGCGCAAAATTTATGAAGGTAGGCGGTTTCTAATGAAAATCACTGCAATAGCAGACACCTGAGTGGCACACTTGGTCGTCGTCACTGTCTACTGTCTCAATCTTTAGGAGTTCATGCACAAGTATACAATGTCCGCTATCAGACACGTCATTCACCACACCAGAGTTTGTACTGGATTAAAGCTGTACAGTATATGTATTAGTGTGTTGTGTCCTGACTTCCTGTGCCCCCGTCCCCACCATCATACAGTACTACTCATCTATTATTTGTAGAGCAGGTAAAGAGGTTAAAAACATTTTACAACACAATACAACTAATAAAACATTACATTTAAGAGAAGCAAGGAATGATAAAAACAATGTATAACAGGACAAATAATTATAACCCTGTGTCAATATTTAATGTTATGTTTATATATTTTGTATTATGTGCATTGAATCTGGACAGTTTGTGCAGCTTGGCATGCTTGGGTAGATTCTTTGTCCCATAGTTGAGCATTTCTGTTGTTCTTCTGTGGTTTGGGGAAATGGTGGCTCCCCAAAACTTTGCATTAGAGGGCGCTTGGGTCAAACTCTCGGGTAGCCTTCCACAAGCTTCTCACAATAAGTTGCTGGAATTTTGGCCCATTCCTCCTGACAGAACTGGTGTAACTGAGTCAGGTTTGTAGGCCTCCTTGCTCACACACGCTTTTTCAGTTCTGCCCACAAATTCTGGGTCATTATGGCAAAACAGTTCAATTTTTGTTTCATCAGACCAGAGGACATTTCTCCAAAAAGTAAGATCTTTGTCCCCTGTGCAGTTGCAAACTGTAGTCTGACATTTTTATGGCGGTTTTGGAGTAGTGGCTTCTACCTTGCTGAGCAGCCTTTCAGGTTATGTCGATATAAGACTCGTTTTACTGTGGCTATAGAAACTTTTGTACCTGTTCCCTCCAGCATCTTCACAAGGTCCTTTGCTGTTGTTCTGGGATTGATTTGCACTTTTGGCACCAAAGCACGTTCATCTCTAGGAGACAGAACACATCTCCTTCCTGAGGGGTATGATGGCTGCGTGGTCCCATGGTGTTTATACTTGCGTACTATTGTTTGTACAGACGAACGTGGTACCTTCAGGCGTTTGGAAATTGCTCCCAAGGATGAACCAGACTTGTGGAGGTCCACAATTTTCTTTCTGAGGTCTTGGCTGATTTCTTTTGATTTTCCCATGATGTCAAGCAAAGAGGCACTGAGTTTGAAGGTAGGCCTTAAAATACATCCACAGGTACACCTCCGATTGACTCAAATAATGTCAATTAGCCTATCAAAATTTTCTAAAGCCATGACATCATTTTCTGGAATTTTCCAAGCTGTTTAAAGGCACAGTCAACTTAGTGTATGTAAACTTCTGACCCACTGGAATTGTGATATAGTGAATTAAAAGCGAAATAATCGGTCTGTAAATTGTTGGAAAAATTACTTGTGTCATGCACAAAGTAGATGTCCTAACTGACTTGCCAACACTATAGTTTGCTAACATGAAATCTTTTCTACTTTGTTTCCACGTACATATGATTTGTTTTAATTGAAACCTTAACTCTTCCCCTTGCTTGGAATTGATGCATTTAATATATTTTGCATCACCGAACTAAAGTAGAAAATTTAAGAGGAACTTACCAGAGCTGTCAGTGGAGGGATTTTGTGCGTTTCTCCCAGGATTGGAGAATTCTGGGAAAGGCTGATCAGTAGTGTCACGGGCAGGAATCTGAGTGAGGTCGTGCATGCTCAGGCTCTTCAGTCGATCTGAAATGGCACCTTGTCCCTATGGAGACACATTTCACACGTGAAAAACACCATGGCACGTTTGCCAAGATCCACACAGCCTTGTAGGTTAGGCTACAGTTGCACTAGTCACTTCAATGCGACTTCTGGAATCCAATATCGCTAGGCTGCATTAAGTGACAGGTCTGGACGGGCACAAATCGGATTTTGTCCTCATTGGGATTGGATCTGCCAAACCACTTGGCGAGGTGGCCTAGCACACTTTGAGATCGGAATTGCTTGTAGTCTGGACGTAATCAGACTTCTCAAAACGCATTCACCGGAAAAACGTCTTTAAACACGCCCACATATAGGCTCCGAGATGAGTACTACGCTGCACAGAACGGTTCTGTGGTACGCTGATGGTAAAGATGAGGCAGTAGCTGTTCACAAACGTGACTGAATGTGTGCTTTCGCATTCAGAAATTGAGCAACCAATCGGAATCCGTAAAATCATGCACAATATGGTTCCACCAGTGCTGGCTACGTTCGCGAACTCATACCCTCCTCTCCACCGAAACAGCTGTTGCACCCAGAAATGCAATGCTTGCATTAATAGCATGCCTCCGCTGCTGCCTCCTGATCAATACACGTCTTGTGCAGGCCTACCTCGACTACACAATCTGAACAAAATTAAAAGAACTTCACAAACACCGAACGCCATTTTCCAGGAAGTGTATGTCTAGTATTTAAATACTGCGCAGGGGAATGAAATCCGAACTGCGATCTGACCACAGGAGGTCGCATTGAACTGTGTCAAGTATGGACGCAACTCAATCTGACCTGCTGTGATCGGATGTTGGAATTCCGATTCCAGAAGTCGCATGAAGTGACTAGTGTAACTGTAGCCTAAATGCACTTATAACATGTACCATGCAGAACAAGTCAACAAACATATCTGTACCAACACCTGATCTCTATGTTTTTACTAAGTTACAGAAAATTTGATTTTTCCTTAGGAAGAGTAACCATTGTCTACAGAATGGATTTAAAGGATCAAGCCAGTCATAAATGTGCATATATGTGGGTTTGTGTGTCACATACATGTCTGTTACTACAAAAAAAAAAAAAAAAGTGGTTCCACAGCCCTTCTAAGCCAATTCTCCCACCCTTGCTGGAAATGCACATTTTGAAGTGTCTGATCTCAGTGATAAAAACAAAAGAGTTTTACAGCAGTACTTGTACAAAATTTGTACATAGATATAGATATACTCATTTTCCTATTGAACTCCATGAAAAAATAAGTCAGGAGAAACAACCCTTCAAGTGATCCATCCATATCTACTGCATATCTGGCAGCAGATTGATGGTTTGAGGCTTGTTTGATACCTCAGACCCTTGATAACTTACAGCCATTTAGCCAACCATGGGTTCCATACTATTCTCGTGTAATTTACAGCTTAATCTAGTCCCACCCCCCAATTCCCATAGAGATCCATTAAAATGCAGAGAAGTTATATTATCGCTTGTAAGAGTACCTGCAAATAAGATATCAAGAGTATTTTCATATCCTTTTATACCCAGTCATGATAGCATCACCTGTTTACCTGTGGAATGTTCCAAACAGGTGTTTTTTGAACTTCCCAGTTTTTTTTTTGGAACATGTTGCAGGCATCAAATTTGGAATTAGCGTATATTTACAAAAATCAATTAAGTTGATAAGGTGAAACATTAAATCTTTTCTTTGTACTGTTTTCAATTAAATACATGTAAAAGAGAATTTACAAATCACTGCTTTCTGCTATTATGTGCATTTTACATACTGTCCCAACGTTTTTGGAATTGGGGTTTGTAAAATAAAGAGCTTTCAGACACAACTTGCATTTTAGGTATACTTCCTAGTACTGCATATAGACATGTACTTAACACCTGGAGAAGGTTGCAGCATACTGGTGTTGTTGCTGAGTTTTAGATCTTTAGAACAGATAAACTGTGGACATTTGCATTTCACAGAGTACATAGTATACACCCCATCACACATTTTGGCCAGATGGCTCAAAAGTTCCTTTCTTAGTCTAGAGATGATGGTCTGAAGATGTGAGATGGGTTATGGGATGAGGTCTGTTAGAGAGTGTGCGGTATGGACCTCCATGCTGTGGCCCTGTTTGTGGCTTTACCTCAGCTGGAGTGGAGAGAGCAGGCCTAAGGAGCACTGGGCCCAGGGGACAGATTTATAGTAACAGTGAAAGAGAGAGCAACATCAAGGTTAGGACAAGGATGTGAAAACAGAAGAAAGCCATTAGAGCAGGGTTAAGGAGGGTCTAATGGAGGCTGAAGGGAACGGGTCCCTTACAAGGTCCTGGTTGGAGGCCATTTCAGGCCACAGAAACCCCTCCCAAAAAAAAAAAATCTTACAGGACATTGAACCATACACTGCTCTTGAGTTTTCTTAGGGAACATTTTTAGTTTGGCATCTTCACAAATGTTTCAAAGTCTTTTTCTCCCCAGCAATACTTAAGTAGGTTACATATCCTGTTTGATAAACAGACAAGCAGAGACACACGTCGCGCACACACGCACACGCACACACACGCAGTGCTGTACTTGCCTTGACAGCTGCAGAGACTGCTGCAGTGGCAGCTATGCTCAGACCCTGCTTGCCAAAGTTCACCATGGTCTCATAGCTGTGCTGTTTGGCCTGAACGATGTAGTCATCAATTTCCTATTTATCAAAATGGAAAAAGAGGTTTCATTATGCACAAACGTGTCAAATTTGTAGAAATTGTCTTCAACATATTTGTTCAACAAATACAGATTCCAAATCCAGTTAGCAGACTGTTGTGATGTTAGTAGAGCAGAAGGACTTCTGGTACAGGATCTCTTCCAACCAACCTTAATCATCTGTCACTGAATAAGTCTTCATAAATAAAGGTCACCTGAGATGATAATGAAAGCTAAGCTGTCTGTGAACAAGTACTAGCAGCTACTAATCAATTGTCCATGCTCCCACCATTATAATAGTTAAAAATTAAAATGGTATCTATATAAGACACTAAAATCAAATACTGATAACATGGTTTCAAATACTGTCGTACATTAAGGAGTATCTTGGATCAGAACATTATTAGAGCAGAACAAAAATCTATTTGTGAGAGCGCAGACAAGCATGTGGTCACCTAACAAATATTTGATGTCAGCCACCACTTCTCATCACATTGCAGTTTGCAAGTCAGGCTTCAAGAAAACACTTCAAGTGCAGCTCGACAGGCAGGCAGGCGGCACTAGTGAGCAAGGAGACACTCTGACCCCAAGCGCTGCGTGGCTGCCGACTAGAGTCAGCGCTCAAGGTCCAGATTCATAACCAGGCCGTGGTGCCGTCCATGCACTACAACAGTGCATTAACAGTGCCCTCGCACAGGCAAGATGGAGTTCTGATGCGTGTTAATGTCACATTCGTTTATTTGAGACGAGTAACTGCAGCAGCAGTGAGGAAAACAGCGGCACACCCTTTCTTTCGCAGACAGGAGAGGATGCAGGAACTTCCTGTAGATCAGACTGGCCCCTCTGGTGTACGGAGACAGCAGCCACACCACAAAGGCTATTTTCATCTCGTAATACAGGGGAAACCTACAGAGAGGACAAAGCACAGAATCCCAATGGCATTCGCACATTTAAACTGTGCCCTTTCACAAAGCAATGCATGTGAAACGTGATTTAACAATGCCATAACCCGTCACTGAAACCATCGCAGGACTAAATAAAGCACTTGCTTAGTCTAGCAAACAAAATCAATTTTGTAACAACAGCAATCATCCAAAAACCATGAATCAGCATGAAGCCAAATAATGCACTTTGTGCATCTCTTACCAGGATAGAGAGAGGTCTGTGATGGTTTCCACCACTGTGTACAGCGCAAAGACAATCCAGTACATCATCCATCGCACCTGCAGACAATCAAAACTGTCAGTGCACACACTTCCCATCATGCAACAGCATGAGCGGTAATGATGAGGAAGAACAGTGTAAATCACAGGGCCTCATAACAATGCCTCCTCATGACAGAGAACACGTCACTTCTTCAGCTAATGATTAACCTCTTCACTTCACCACCAGCATCATTTCTGCCACAAGTTCTTATATTTTACTTGCTACTCGGCAGGGACAACACATATCAAATTTTCTCAATAAGAATCCTTATTTATGATGTTCAAAACCAATCTCTTCTGAACAGGTTTACAGTTCCATATACTGCTTTTGGCCGTAGTACTAATCCCATCATAAGTACTAGTATTGGAAGACGTCAGTTAGAGCAGAAGCAGCCTCAGACTTCAGCGGCACATAATTCGATTTTTGTACAATTGGAACGGATTCTATGACGGCCATTTCATTGACGGAACACATGTGACAGTCGTTCAGGGCACCTATTAACAACAACAACATATCAAGTTGGACTTCTCTAACTCAACCTTCAGTCTGTTAGCAAACAAGTGAACAGTCCAGTATTTCAGCATGGCAACATTTATAACTGACCGGCCTTATTTAGGCTATAGCTGGAAAACAAACTTTTCAAAGAGCATGAGCGTACCCACCATTTTTTTAGACATTCATCAGTGTACAATATACATCAGTAACCTGTCTGTTCACTGCACTAAGTTAAGTTAATTAATGTGCTTAAGACTATCCCACCTATGCACCATAGCAGAAAAGATGCAGATGCAAGAATATACTAAAGCAAAATAACTTCTGTGAAATAGTCCAATATGTGCCAGTGGTCTGAATTATGACCCCCAATTCCTCAAGGACTCCAATCTGTCCTTCTGGTTTAATTCCAGAACTGAGTACAGCCCGATCCCATGATGCCTCCCTCATGTCAGGCACCCTGAGGCATATGGGGAATGTTCCGCATCACTGGGCAAAGTTAAATGAGAGTATGCGCGGGCATCCCATCCCTGAAATTCTATCACACGCAATCAGCGACCTCACCGTGAACTTCCACTGCCTGCGACTCCATTAGCATGCCATCTACTGCTCATCGCAGGGCACTTCTCATCACAAGCATCCGAACAGCATTCCGTTTTTATTGGCCAGTCAGTGGTGTAGCCATCTCAAGCTCATAACCTCAGACTGCAGTTCTGCAGAAAACCAATCTGAACAGAGTAGTATTAACCCATGCCTTTACATAAAATGCACACACATGCGCACACATTCCTAGGGGCTATGACTAGAATTAGGCTACTGTGATCCACAGCATTGTGTCAGAATGAGCTCCGTCCCCAGGGGCATGATAGGCAGGATGACCTCTGCCATCAGGGACAAGGTAGATATAATCTCCGCCCCCCCCCAATGACAGGGTAGGCAGGATGAGCTCCGTCTTCCCATGGGCCGGGCAGACAAGATGAGTTCCGTCCCCCGGCGGCAGGGTAGGCATGAGCTAACGGAAAATGCGCATTAGCATGAAGTCAGTCTTCCGCCAGCTCATCTGCCAGAGTTTCTGCAGCGCAGGAGCCACTGTTGAGCTCGGAGGCAGGGGGAGGGCGTGCAGCCAACTGAAGCTCCCCCGCCTCCAGCCCTGGGGGAGTCCCAGCCACAGGCCTAACCGCTGCACACAACAGGATCCTCCACTCAGGAGACAAACAACCCATTTGCAAAGCAAATCCATTTACAAAAGCAATTCAGGTTAGGTAAGGGATATTTCAGAGAGGGGCTCCCAGCTAGGCGAAACGCTGCACTGCACTGCACTGCACTGCCATGGCGCTGTTCACAGGCTGCCAAATACAGAACATAAAGCAGCTGTGTGATCGCAATGACACCGTTCCCAAGCAACACTGCATCTTAGGGGAAAGGCCAGAGATGGCATGCTCAGGTGCACCAACCTGTGGGATCTTCAGACTACTGAATGGAAAGGAAATAATACAGGATACTAATGAATCCCCAGCCTGGGCTTATGTACAATACACACAACGATTTACAATGAAACTTCACCATGCAAGTAGTTGGCCATCTTTAGATTGAACTGAATACAGTTCAGATGCCATGAAACCGGAGTCTCATGTTAATTATTGAAAGCGGACACACAATTATCTCCACACATAATTTTCTGCTGTTAAGAGGCAAAAGGGAACCAATGCACCTCATTAATACACATTTGTTGTACATGCAAACTGGTACTTGTACTTACATATTCTTTAACGTTCTTGGATTTAACTGCTTTGTAGGAGTAGTATGCAGGGTACAGCGTTCCAAAAAAAAGTCTGTGGAATTGGAGATGGATACATTACATTCACTTGGCAGACACATTTATCCAAAGCGACATGCAATAAGTGCATACCGAAGACCGTTGATAAACAACTACAAACAGGTCCGATAAAGCACAGTTCTATCATTGTAACAGCTATCCATAGACATGAATATTGAGTCTAGTTCATATAGTAAGCTATGGCTAAGTCTTAAGGCTAAGTCAGTAAGACAAGAAACTACAACATGACAATCAACCTTAATGTTCGGGTCAGGAAAGACCATGTTGCTAAAACAATGCAAACTTGTGATGGGAAAACAGAAAGTGTGATGATGATCTTCTGAGATCATAGCCAGCAAAAGGGCCTGTTGTCTCTCCAGGCTTCTGAATGCTGCAGCCAACACTGACGTCATCCAATGATCCAAACAAGGAAAAATACGCCTTGAACTTATTTCAGACTTAAACATAAAATGAGAAACTCCACACTGTTCGGGATCCTCTGCCTTAAAGAGATTTTTTAAGGTATACAATTCAGCATCCCGTTTAAAAATGCTTGCCTGCCATGGTTTCCAGATTTTAATGAATTTCTGCATCTTGGATAGCCTACTTTTGCCTTTAAACCTTTCTAAAAAGTAAAAATATATTTAAAAAACAGCCGCCACAAAAAAGGTTAATTATTTGTGTATGCATTGGCAAAACACGGGTTTGATGAAAATTATTCTTGCTTTGATCACAAAGACTAATGGAAGCAGGTTAGGCTAGGCTTTTGGCATGGATACTACAGTTAAAGTCACGGTGATACAGTTTGAATAACCACGTGGTTAATATGTCATAATAAGAGTCAGGTGAGTGTAAATTAGCAATGACATGTCAAGTTAATTGTTAGGAGATCTGACACACAGCCTCACTGTTAGTTTATAACCTTCGCATTTAGCCAGTTAGGATGGGAAATGTTTCTGTTGCCAAATTAAGCTATTTAGAGAACTGTTAGCGTACCTCGCCAGTTCAGCTGAAATATTATGCTAACACAAAACTGTCGCAAAGAGCGGTTCTTCGCTTCCCACACTGGTGCTCATTCGTATAAGGCCATTTCATAACGTTATATTTCAAACAGAAGTCTTTTAAAGGGATTCAATTAGCGTACGTCGACAAAAGTCCAGTAACTTATTTTAACACTAAATTAACAGCCCATAGCCTATACGTTAGCACCTTTGCTAGCAGCCTGTGATAATGTGTTAGTAAGGTGGGTAAATTACACACACGTAGGCTAACGTTATTCGGATAATTATGTAATTTAACGTCAAGCTAATGAGCGGTCGTTAGTTAAATGTTAACTCAGCTTTCTAGAGGAAGTAACGTTACGTTATCTATTGTATCTAAACATCGCTGACGTTAACGTTACTAACTTAACCCAGCACTCCAAAGACAACAGTTACATTGCTAGGTAGCTAGCCATCTAGAAAGGTTAAACGTTAGGGTCCATATCTAAACCAGTAGCATTGGTCAAAAAAGATGCACAATATGGTGTAAATGTAAATAAAAGTAACGTTGGCTAGCAAAATAAGAAACGTTAAGTTAACCATAATTTGTTTTGACTTACACGACTGCTCTCGAAATTATCCACGACACCATTTTCCGTACAGCAGGGCTAGCTAACGTTTACCGTTATTTGGCCTAAAAGTGAGGCTTCCGAGGTAGGCCCAGCTTTTGTAAAGTAAAGCTGTAGCTGGCTAAATTTAGCAAGCTAGTTAACTAAAGTATGACTAACAAATCGATCAATAGTTCACTGTAAATCACGCATCTTCACACTGATCTAACGCCCAACCTCGATCAGCCCCAGCCCTCCCTGCACAACTCAACGGTCTGCAGTGCACCTCCGACTGCGACGTCACGGCTATTTCCTACCCCCTGATTGGATCACTTAACCCTTGTTTACATTCACACCGTGATAAGATTGGTTACATAAAGTGTGACTAATTTGTATTTTACTTTGAAGTCGGTTTAGCCAGAGAGGAAGAGACTTTGGTTTAGCCAGAGATTGTATAGTCTCTCTCTAAGAGCCAGGGGTATATTATTCTCCCTTAAGGGCGTGTAAGTTTGATTAGGAGTTAAACGAAGTCAGAAAAATTGATTGAATGCAGTGCAACTGAATTTAATAATGCGATGATCTAGCACGCATTCAATAAAACAGAACTTTTACTAAAACAAACACCTTTGGTCATAGGATACCCAATGAAGATACTTGGATACTAAAGTAAAATCGTGAAATATAATAAAATATGATTTTACCTCGTCCAAGAAAGAGCCAAATAACTGAAAAAGCATTGCATGAGATTGTAGCCCATCAAGTAATTTTAAGAATTTCCATAGAGTTTTGCTGAAATAATATGGATACAGTTATGCAGATTATATAACTAGAGCTACATCCTATGTGATGCCTTACCATTTTTTTTTCTTCTGAAGGACTTAATCTTTGCTTGGCCTACAATATGATAAGGTTATTCTCAGGATCACCCACAGAAAATAAACAAAAATAGTGTCCAAATAATTTAGTCGGTAATAGACTGCATACAAAAAAAGCAGAACTGAATGACAATAGTCAGTATTAGATGTGTGCCTATCATCAGTGCTATTGGAATTATAGTAGTCCTCTGTATTGTGTATTGTGAAACATGTGCGAAAGTGTGATTACCTTCAAAAAACAAATGTAAGACATACAGGAGTCACTGGGAGTTACTATATAAACAATGACCTCTCTAGACTTCATAATATCTGATAGTCTGTCTGATGTGACATTGTATTCCACATCCAGCTAATTATGCTTTATTTTTTATGAAGCCATCTCTCTCTCTCTCTCTCTAGATGGTTAGATAGATTGCCAGATCTAGTTTAAATATGCATGAAATAAAAAGGTTAAAACTACTTTAATAAATTCTGGAAATATGACATGCTGTCACAGACACTAGTTTGAACATTTCCCAAGGTCATGCATGTAATGTAATATTAGCTGAGTTAACATGATTTCACGCAATGTATCCAGCTAAATAAATGGCCTGATGCTTTATTTGGTTTGTATGTCACTGAAGCACATGTGGATGGCTCTGTTGTTTTTGTTCGGTAATACTTAAGACCTTTCAAAAAACAGTATGATGTCTGGGGTATTTTTGTAAATTTTCATCTTGACAGCCTGGATTTCATATGGAATTACCTAGGTTTAGGAAAAAATCTTTATTTCCCAAGTTAGCCCTTATGAAGGCCCCTTGGGTAAGAAAAGTTTACACTGGCCATTTAGTGTACTTCAGCCTTTAAGTAGGAAGAATTTGGTCCCTCTTGTGTTGAGGTTTTACCAGCGTTTGTTTAATCCTCCTGGGAATATGGTGTTGAGTTTTCTAATCCAATGTCTTTCTGTTCTACGTCTGTCTTCCTGTGTCCAGTTAATGTTTGAATGGAGGCCCAATATTTCTACTGCTTCAAGTCCATGGTGTAGGAAATTAGCCACTAAGTGTGTGTCTGTTTTTCTATGATTTTTTATGTTATATACGTATGTGTTATGTGGAATTACCTAGGCTGTGTCCAAATCAGAGCCCGATCTACTGCGTCATGTGTGCTAGCATACTGTATACTGATCACAGCATACTGTTTAGTGACATGCAATATGCAAAAAATATCCTCCATACTATTATCAGCAAAAACCCAAAAATAAGTATATCATCCGGGGATATTAAGAACACTCAATTTTCAGAATTGTTGCATATTTAACAGCTTTTTTAAACAGTATAGTCAACTGACATACTCAATAGTAGGCAAGTGCGCTGATTTGGACACGGTCCTAGAGTGATAGAAATACTGCTTCTTTTGGAACCTTAAACACAACACAAAGTAGGCCTTTGGAAATAATGTCAGTGCGTAGAATGTCTTACGAGTGTGATCCCAGTGCATTAAGATAACCACCTGCCCACACAGGTGCGAGTGATGACGTCAGTGCATGGGTACCTTAATGTCTTTAATTCAAAACATACTATGGGATGTTGTGGGGCTCATTCGGTTGAGGCATTACGCTGTGGTGCATGAATCCGGACCGTGCCAGTGCCGACTGTGGCCATACCACGATTGTGCGCCCGGGGGGCGGGGGGTGGCCCCAGCTAGCCCGCGCTCATCTGGTGGGTCTGAACCATAGACTGGTCTGAACTGAGGTATGATACCTGTGTGTCCTTTGCAGTCGGGTTTCTCCGTGAATGCGGTTGGGGGACAATTGGACATACACAGCCCCGAATTTATTTATTTTTTAAATTCAAAACAATTTGGAATTGGGGGGAGATTCCAAATTGGACATAGCCTGCACAGCCTAGCGTTGGGTGCCAAATTATTTTTTTTACAATTCAGTACATACTCCAAAGCTTAAAAAGGCCATGAAGTCGTCTTTTGTAAATTTACAATTCAACGACTCTAATCAGGTATTTGTCTCTGGTGGTTTTGAAAACGGAAGAACCTACCCCTTAATTAATCTGCCGTAGGAAAAGGTTCAGTGCGGTTTTTCAGGGCGACTTGCAGATGGGGCGGAGTGATATCACTTGTACGCAGCTAGTGACGGGCTTTACTGAATGGTGAATTCATATCGCTTCGGTCTGCTCAGCTGGCTGCAGGCAAACAGACCTTTAAATCCCAGGGTTACAGTAGAGTGGACAGTCAAAAACTCGGAAACTACTCAACGGGTTTTGTTTCTTTTGTTATTATTAAAGGTTTTTTTAATATAGAAAATGTTCCCGCGGTAGGGTGTTGCTTTCGAAGTTTTGCGAAGGTTTTCCATGGCGGTGGAAGCGCGCCCGGAGTTGGTTGGAAAGCGGTTCCTGTGCGTGAGTGGACTGGAGCTGGGGGACCTGGCGGAGATCGCGCACTGGAGATGGCGAGCCGGGATAATCCGTGCAGTTACACACCGCGACAGTGACAACTCGGAGCTCATGGTGAGGAGTAGCCTACTGTCTTTACACGTCTATCAAATATACATTTGCACAGCTATCGACAGCTATCTGATGCTTTTTGGATGGGTTGTGTAACTTGTGTAGAAATCTAAAGGTGATCTAAGGCAGTGCTGTGTAGCTGGGCAACTATATAACCAACTGGTGTAATTGTAAATGGTGTACTTACTTGCCAACTGACTAACATCTAAGTTTACCTTACCAGTAATGTTTTAGCTTTATTACGTAAACTGGTTGGAGTGTTATAGATTGGTAGAGAACTCACTACTTCGACCAAAAGACTGAAATCTCAGTGTGTGATGTCGTGCCAGACGCTCTTTGGTAGTACAGCTGCACTAGCTATCTAAATGGTACAGAACGATTTGTCTTTTCTATAACCAGCAGCTAGCCAGCTAGTTACAGTAGCTACTAGTTGTTTTTCTGCATAGTTAACCGTCTCATCTTTAGCTCCAAGCCAGAAAGCAAGTTCTTTGTCCCAGATACGACTGTAGCTAAAAGTAAATGTAGCTAACGCAAGTTATTCGCTGGTAGGCATAAATGAGATTGAGTTCGCGATCTGCTTTGCAGGGTAGACCCGAACATTGTAATACATTGCTTCTTTAAAAAAATCTTTATTAATAGGTGCACAGCTTACCCAAATGTTTGTCCCAGTTCATATGCAGCTAAGATTATTATAACACTTTCTGGAACCCTTTGTGCATGAGGAGCCTATTATTCCCAATTGTTCTTTTCAATCATTGTCAGCCATGTACCATGTACACACATTAGCTACTGCTCATTTGGTTTATGCATAAATACTTTTTTTCACTTGTGCTGTTGAATTAATTTTCCGTCTGTACGACTTACTATTATATTGTGGTTCTGTGATGCAATTGGGGGAATTTCACATTTTCAATAAGTCTGCATTTATACAATATTTGCATAACAATATAATACTGTGGATATACTACACATTATTGGGGAAATATCTGAGAACAACAATAGATTATAAATACATTTGTTTATGTTGGACATGAAATATTTTTCCCTGAAGAAAAAATTAAGTTCTGTGAATCCTGTTGTCTCCCTGTCTGTAATTTTAATGGTAATGATCCAGTCCATTCTTTTGGACATGTAGATTCATTGCTGAGGCTGGTCACATCTCTCCTCTTAAAATTTAAAATCATGCCAGACATATTGGTTGCACAAAGTGAATGGGAGGTAGCGGGATGTGTTAAGCATCCTACACCCTAGTTTTATTGTTAATTTATTCCATGTGTATGTGTGCCAACCTTACTGTCTTGCCTTTTTATTTTCTGTGAATAATTAGACAAATTATTACAATGGAATACAGTGTATAGTTAATTATTAACTGATACGTAATTGTGTGAAAGAGAATGCTTTTTTCTGTTGTCTTTTAAATGTTTTGTGACAAGGATTTGGATTTTCACATGGTGTTAAAATGCCTGCTATCTTGACTGTAATGCAAAGGGACTTAGAGTACAATCTGAATAACTTCAGAGCCAGGTACATATCTGCACAGCTAAAGGTTTCCAAACATTCAGATTTTCAGCTTACATAACCTGCCATGTAAAATGGTAGTCACTCATGTTCCAGGTGTTGCCCATTAATGGGTTAGAGTAAAGAATCTTAATGATCATATCCCTGGGAAATATTATGTCCCTGTTTAATGAGATATCTAATGAGATTAGAATTGCTAACTGATACAAGCTAAACACTACTTATGCCTTGGCAGTGCACTGCATTCCTTTTTTACAGTCTGTAGGGAGGCTAAAGTTTTACTTTAATTTGCTAGTTAATTTATGCTTCAGTCTTAGTCGGTATTGATGTGCATCCTGATTGGCCAATTTGTAATTATGCTGTACTGATTTTCATTTTAAATTGGCATCCTTGTTGTGCTGTAAATGATTTTAAATTGCCTTGGAATTGTCCCTTACCATACAGTTTGAAGCTTGCAGTTGCTTTTACCAGTTATATGAGTACAGAGCACGAGTACACAGTTCACCAAAAACTGCATACATTTTCCTATGGGCTGTGATGTTTTGATTACGTGACCTAAAGCTGAAAGTTCAGCTTGAATGCGTATAACAATACAAGAGGGACGTTCTGTCTTAAACAGGCGATCAGTCACATTTAGGCCAGTGGGAGGAAGTAACAGATCAAGAGCTCTTGCCTAGGAAATCTTAAAAGCCAGTCAGCTGAAAATGCCGATGAGACTGTGGAGGCATGCCAGACTGTTGAGCACAAATGCCTTATCACCAGTGGCCCCAGGGAACCCTACACAGGATCATCTGTTTCTTTACAGGCACGTGTGCATTTTGAAAACAATTTTCTGAGTCAGCAATATCATCTATCGGACTCAAATTATTCATCAATTCTGGAGCTGGAACTGAAGTGAGAAACAAATATATATCCCCAAACTTCATCTCTTTTTACTGATTCTGTAGTGTTTTTGTTACTTTTGGTCTGAATTACAACCACATGTGCATTGCTTACTATACTTTATATTACTTCTCATTGCATAGTTTTAGAAAAACAAAGTGCATAGTGACATGAAAGTACACTTCAGCACTGTTAGTGACATGGCGCAAGTTTGAGGACATGCATCTATTCATCTATTGGAGCATTCTGCAGCAAACATGGAAACTCATGTTGTTTGTTTATGAAGAAGATACTCAATATGAATTCATGGCATTATTACACAGTCCTATATTTCCCTGGTGTGTTGGAGTGTAGCTGTAATTCCGCTTGTCTACCTGAAACACCAACTGCAAAAAAATAATAATAATTGCACCTTTAAGTATTAAAATGAGTACATTTCATCATTCTTCGGTGTGGTGTTTTCCATTTTAAATTCAAAGCTAACACAATAATTTGTTCATTGCTAGTATATTTTAGTGATGGAGTACTACACACTGGTAATTGAGTAACACAAAGGCATTTGGTGAATAAATGACTATTTGGAATAAACGTTATTCGGATTGAGCATCGTGTTATAAAAAGTAATAAAAGTGCATGAGTTTTTCAACATGAATTTTGTGTTTTTCTAACATGTCCTGTCTTGAAGTTTATCTTCCTGAGGGACAGTAAATGTGTAACAAGACTATTCTTCAAGATTTAGGGCAAAAGTAATTTCTGATGTGAAACAATATTCTTTGTTTTGAATTTATTGTGGTAGTGGGAGACTTTTCTGTAGAGCCATTGATTGGTTCCATGCTGTGGAAACTTGACCTTTAGCAGATGTTTGAGGCTCTGATAGACTATGGCTTGAACAGGAGGCCACACAAAGTTTTCCTTTTTTTATTTCAGATTTTCATTTCTTTAACAAGATGGGGGGAAAAATTAACCACTTTTATGAGTTCAAATGAGATTCGTCAGAGTTTCCCATTTAAATTCTCCTAAATCTCATTGAGTTGAACTTGGAATGTACGCGATGTACAGTATTTTGCAGCTGCTATGTTTTAATGTGTGGTGCTCTGAAAATATATTTCTGAGAAGGCCGGGCATTAAATGAAAGCTGCACACTGCGGTGTCGTAGTTATATTTATTTCTGGGTGAACATTGCGGTATTTATTAGCGTGCGAGTGGCGTTATTGGGGAAATGTGAATAGAGTGTAGAAAGTTTATGAGGGTACAGCATTTCCCCTTGTTTTCATTGCCCATAGCTCTGTGAAGGTCGCAATGAACCCCACCTATAGTATCGTGGTCCTTGGTCTGCAATAGAACAAGGAATGCATGCATTTGCATTATGAGTGATGCAGCTTAAGTCTGCTGAAGGGTTCAGTGGCAGTGCCCTAGCTGGGAAGAAAGCCCTATCCTACCGACCCCCTATTGGTATGGTCTGTACAGCCCACAGAATGAGGATAAAGCAAAGATCCAAAATGTATTAAAACATGGGTGACAAACACACCGCAAGATCACACTCAGCGCCTTCAATAGACTCATTTCTGGCCAACAACGCCACTTGTACCCTTAACCGTGCTCAGGACAATAAATGGCCACAGAAAAAGGTGCCTCATCTTGTCTCGTATATCTTTGCATGAAAAAAATGTATGACCTTTCAGCTTTCAGTACAGTGCCTGAGATCACCGAATGAATCGTTCAGAAAAAAAGTTTTAAATGTCCGTATGTCATGCACTTACATTACATATAAATGTTTTTGAAATCCAAAATGCCTCTGTTCATGTTCAGACTAAAGTTGCTATATCAGAAGCCATTTTCAACTCAATCCCACAGATGCACAGCCACACACATGCTTATTTAACTAGACAGGAAAGTACGCCCTCAGCTTACTGAAGCTGTGAAGCACCTGGAATTAAGCCTGTACTGCGCGTGTCTATGGGATGTGAGGGCGAGATTGGAGCTCCCATTAAAATGAATGGGGAGTACCAGACCTTTGATATTTTATACCTTGTACAAATCAGAGCTTGTACACTTGTGTCTTTAATATGTGGTGATGAATGGCCCCCCTTTAATTTCTAACTCAATGCAGCATGTTTGTTTTTTGGTTATAAACTTTACATGAGCCTTGCCCTTGGTAGTATGCACAGGTGGTTGTCCTGATTCATTTAGCTAAGGTCTTAATTCAATGTATTCATTTCAAAATGCCCATAAAGTTCTATGAGAACTTTTCAGTTAATTGAGTGAATTTCTGTTCATGTCCTGAACTGACTGAACTGTACTGAAATGGCCTCGATCCTGCTGTGCAGTGATCTTTTACACAGTCTCCATAGCAACCACTATACTGAAATCAGTGTAGTATATTGTTCTTAACATTTAAGGTTTTAAAAGAAGTGTGAGATGTTTCACAAAAAGTCACCTAATGCAACCTTAATTTTGTCATAGATCTAGGATGCTTTTTTGCTGTTGTGAACTGACCTTTTTAACATTATGAGCAGCTCGGTGTAAAACCTACTTAGAGGTGTACTTATAAGATTTAGATTTAGCTCAAAAATCCTTCCCCCTGCGCTACTAATGCTAATTGACAGTCATAAAACAGCAGAGCACATGGCATTCAGGTTTTTCAACCTAAACATATCACAGTGATTTATGCCGCACTGTTTATTCACTATTATGTGGAACATTACTGATATCTGTCCCACGGTTAACAGGATAATCAAATAATTTCCTGTCCTAATCCTAACCTTACACACCTCTTTGCTCTCTGAGCTGGGTTACTACTTTCAGTTGACTGTGTGTGTGTGTTCATCTCTCATTGAGTAAAGATAAGGACTAACAGTATTCCTGTCTGTCTGTTTGTTTGGCTGCCTGCATCAGTGCCTTTACACGAGCCCATCTGTGTGCATGTTTGTGTTTGTGTGCACACGTGGTGTTTGTTTAATGTGAGGACGTCCATTCGTTTTTCTGTCTGCCTGCCTGTCTGCCTGCCTGTCTGCCTGTCTGCCTGTCTGCCTGTCTGTTTGTGTATGTGTGCTGGCAAGCTGGCCCTGGTGATCTCTCTCACAGGGTTAACAGAATCAGGAACAGACTTCATTGTTACTCTCATCGTTCCATCTTTAACACATGTGGCTCATCGGAACACCAGTAAAA
Organism: Synaphobranchus kaupii; assembly: GCA_029718625.1. Lineage (NCBI taxonomy): Eukaryota > Metazoa > Chordata > Actinopteri > Anguilliformes > Synaphobranchidae > Synaphobranchus > Synaphobranchus kaupii. The sequence goes on from CM056380.1 coordinate 67,627,318, forward strand.
ACCTGCTTATGAATTAGCGTTTTTCGCAGCTCATCCTAAAGCAGTATGGGTGATATTTGATGTGATTCAGTGATAATACTTAATGAAAGGCCCTCAGAGTGAACATCAGGAAAGGGGCGTTTTGGGTCAGTAGAGTTTACCCAGTGTCCTGGGCTCTGGCTGCGAAAGCATGATAAGCTTCCAGATGTCCTTTCCCATCATCCTCTATGAGAAATGTTATACAACATTGTGCTCAGTGAAGCACTTGTAATGCTTCATTTGAAGGCTGGAATACAGCCTATACAGTTCAAAGGTTTGTGTTTAAAATAAATTTGTTGCCGAGCTGTTGGATGTAAAATGTGACCGTATACTGAAGACATTAGAGCGTAGGTAGTGATATTCTGAAGTGGCTATAGCAATTATCCTCCCTCAGAAAGCAGCATGTATGTAACCAACAGCTGTGTGTGCCAGTGACCGGACCAGGGCCCTGGCTGTTAATCAGCTGAGGTTAAATCTGAACACAAGCAATAGTGTCTGCAGCAAAACTGGCTGCTTCTGCAAAGAGGATTGCATTTGATGTGAGGAAAAGGGTTGCTTTACAAGCTCAGTGTGCAATCTGTGCTTTGAAACAAGGTTTTTCCTTCACTAATCTGAAGAGAAACAGACTTCAGCATCTCTCCCTGCTCCAGTGATTCATAAAGCAGATTTTCTGCCTCAGGGAAACACTGCTGGAGGCCACTGTGATTGGACCGTCAACGCTTCGCCCAGCCAATTAGGAAAGGCCTGTCACCGTCCGATTTTGGTGGACGATGCAGAACCATCCTCGTGTTTGTGGTGGTAAATATGATCCAGTCATGGCAGCTTAGTTTCATGACTTCTTTACATTCATAGAAATATTAGAATGTGACAAAGGATCTGGCCTGGGTTTACTCAGTTTATCAAACTAAAACCTCCCTACTGCGTGACCTTTAAAAATAGTAACTTCCCAAACTGATAGTGTAAATTAAAACAATATTGCTGTGAATTCATCATCAGAATGGCATTAGGGTGGCTTTGTGAAATACCCCCCTGGTATAGAAAAAGCTCTTCATGTAGGCTAAAAGGCTCTTACATTTCCCCAGATCTTAGTGTTGAAAGGAGCTCACAGAGTGTGAGCAGTGCAAGGCTCACCATGTGAAGCTTTTTCACGCTGTACTCCGGTCCTCACTGTTTACTGGTCTTGTCTCTGTTTGCCAGCGTGTGTCCAAAATCAGTGCTCTTTCTCCCAGCATTCATTGAGATGTTCCTGCCCAAGAGAGTGCTCTCTGTAGCATAGCAACCAAGTCTCAAAATTACAGCCTTTTTCTTTTTAAGATATGCTTGTAACTAGGCTATGTGTCCTGAGTGATCTCTTTACAATTATGCTGCATGTTTTCTCTGAAATAGATTTTATGTCTGAAGTACTGTAAATGGTGGTTGTTTAAGATTAAAAGAAAAATGGAAAAAGAGGGAGGATAAGAATGCTCTCTTGCACGGCCAGCTGTATAAAGTAGGCTGCATGTTGTTTTTCTGAATAAGAAAATCAGTAAATGTAGAAAAATGGCAGTGAGGTTTGTAGCTGATACTGTGTTCATGATTTATAGTTTAGTGGAGAAATGAGCAGACCAGCAGTGTCTCAGTGGTATGGACTTAATATCACCCCCTCTTCCTCCGACTCCAACTCCTCCTCCTCTTAACTCTCCTGCCTTCTTTTAATCTTTCTGCACATTTTGTCCATTTTTTTTTACTGGGTCAGTTCAGTTAAAGGACTTTGTTCAGGTGAACACCAGCAGGGCCCCACTGGTGTCTCGATTGGTCAGAAACCCCACTGAACTGCACAGGCTCTGCCTCCCCCCTTGTGCGTTGGGTCTGCGGGACTGTTTCTGCAGATGGGGTGAAGATGAGGTCAGATCCTTTAGCTTTTTTCTGCTGACATATGGGCTGAGGGCCAGAGCAAGAGCAGGTTTAGAGGGTTATCCCGGGACAGGACTGGTGTCCCGGCCCGGCCCTGCCCTCAGAGCCTATCCTGAAGCAGCAGCGTGGGGCGCCTTGTTGCGCTAACCATAGGACCAGAAGATTTACACAACTGGGAGACCAGTGAAAAGCCTTCGATTCTCAACATAAATTAACCTGGAGCTTCTTAGCTTTGGGAAAACTGGAGTTTTGGCCAAAAACTCCTGGCTTATGTTCCGGCCTCGTTCCCTTCATTATTCCAAGGGCACCAGGACCAGATGAGGTAAATCAACTCAGAAACTCCTTGTCCTCACTTCACAAAGGGCACAATGTGCTTTCCACCGTGAGCATCACAGAATATGCCACTGATGAGCATTTTATTCTTTGTTAGGGCTTCATGAGTGAATAATGTATGTCTTTACAGGTGTATGTGGGGTTTGATGAGTAAATCTTGTTTTTGTGTGCAGGTGTATGTGGGGTTTGATCAGTGAATAATGTTTCTCTGTGCAGGTATATGTGAGGTTTTATCTGTGAATAATGGTTCTCTGTGCAGGTGTATGTGGGGTTTGATCAGTGAATAATGTTTCTCTGTGCAGGTGTATGTGGGGTTTGATCAGTGAATAATGTTTCTCTGTGCAGGTGTATGTGGGGTTTGATCAGTGAATAATGTTTCTCTGCAGGTATATGTGAGGTTTGATCAGTGAATAATGGTTCTCTGTGCAGGTGTATGTGGGGTTTGATGAGTGAATCATGTTTCTCTGTGCAGGTGTATGTGGGGTTTGATGAATGAATCATGTTTTTCTGTGCAGGTGTTTGTGGGGTTTGATGAGTGAATCATGTTTTTCTGTGCAGGTGTATGTGGAGGTTGATGAGTGAATCATGTTTCTCTGTGCAGGTGTATGTGGAGTTTGATGACCTGGACTGGGAGAAGCGAGAGTGGGTGACGGTTTATGAAGGCTTCCAGGTCTTCCTCCTGGAGAACCGGCTCGTTTGGGCCTGGCGGATGGGCACCAAGCAGCTCCAGGGGTCAAAGGTGAAGCAGATTCAGTGGCCTGCCCTGGTGAGTGACTTGGTTTTTCTTAACACTGGTCTCGCCCTGTCTACTGTAGGACTGATGTATGTCCCGTTTGGAAGAGAGCCTCGCGATTTGACTGCCGGATTGATGTTCTGTTCCTTTTTTGCCTTGCATGGACCATGGCCTGCTTTAGTTCCCGGTGTGGAATTACAGACCGTCTACAGATGCAAGGGGAATTGTGTATCAGCAGTGGAAATGATTTGTGCATCATAACACCAGCTGCCATTGATTAGAGTCCATGGAAAAGCTGAGCAAGGCACTGAGAGCAGGTCACATGAGAATGCCTGCCCACAGCTGTTTGGGGATATTTCTTCACACCAACCTGTTAAGTAGCCCATTTACAATAAATGCCCATACATTTTATTTAACACTGTGCTCATGTCACTTCAATATGTGGTTACTTCAATTTCTGTTCAGTCAACTAACTGAAATTCAAATCATGCATTGGAAAATCCCAATAAAACATTACAGCCATTTTTCAGTTCATAAATTAAATTCTAATTCATTTCTTGAATGCATCAAATCAAAATCAATTTGATCCCATCTCTGATCAGGAGGCTGCTTTTTACAGGTTGCAGGCCTGGGACATTTTGTTTTCTCATATTGTAGCGAATGTCCTGAAATAGTCCAGTGCTGCTTATCTGCCCTGATGGATCTCCGTTCAAATGTCATCAAGCAATTGGGTCCTTACCTGTAAGAACAGCAGCCCGACAGACATGTAGTGTGAGAGCCTGGGCGTTGTACACGTAAGCGTTATTTTTGCCCTCCGTCCTGCTGCACATTTGCATTATTTATGCTGCGGTTGCGGGGAGATGTGCTTAGCATGGCAGCTGCAGTACTGCTTCCTGTCCTGCAGTGCAGCTCCGTGTTCGGACTTTGTCAGATGCTGGCTCTTGTCCGACGCACTGTGGTTTGTCCGTCTCCAGACTGCGTACAGGGTTGTGTAGGGTGTAATTTATTATTGTTCATTCACTAACTCTCCAATTGTTCTAGAGCAGTGGTTCCCAACCCTGGTCCTGGGGACCCCCTGTGTATGCTGGTTTTCGTTCCAACCACAATTGCAATACCAGAATTTTAACAAGCTGTTAATTTTTCTTAATTAGGTGTTTTTAATGTTTAGAGGGATTATTTACGTTCTTAAGCCACATTATGTTAGTAATAGCTATGCATGCCATGAAGACTAAAAGTCCAAGATTCACATTGTGTTGTATTGTAAACAATTAAAAGGAGGTAAAAAATGTTTTAACTGATCAAATTAAAGACTGAGGTGAATCAATAGGCTCATAATTGGTGAAATTGTGGACACATGGCCAATAAAACTAACCGTTTGGTAAATAATGAAGAATTCAAAGACAAAGCAAATGATAACGAGCCAAACCTGCATTGTGTTAAGGAAAAAATTATGAAGGAACTTAAACTTGCGTTCAATTACCTAATTAGGAGCCTAATCACCTGAGTTGTTACTTCTTTGTAATTGTTTGCAATATAACACAATGAGCATAATGAACATGGGTTTTTTTTTCTTCATGGCATGCATAGCTATTGCTAACATAACGTGGCTTAAGAGAGTAAAGAGTTTAAAGTGTTCTCTCTATACAATAAAAACACCTAATTAAGAAAAAATAACAGCTTGTTAAAATTCTGGTATTGCAATTGTGGTTGGAACGAAAACCAGCATACACAGGGGTACTCCAGGACCAGGGTTGGGAACCACTGTTCTAGAGGAAATGCATTCTGTCATTTTCCCTCAGCCAATCAAGAGCTTAGTTTACCAGTAGACAGAGGTTGAAACTCCAGGGGTCAGAAAGTAAAAGTCCTGCCATGCGTTTCCTCCATGCAAGTCAGCCAGCTGATTTCACTAATTAAGTATACCTCCTGGCTGAAGAATTGTGCTAATTAGCAAATCCAGGTGGTTGGAACAAAATGCCTGCGTACAATGTCTGTGCTCTGTGTTTGTAGAGAGAGTGTCTCACTACCTTGGTTCTTCAGTTCCTGTGGTGCACCTAGTGATAGTGTCACAAAATCCTAAAGAAGTGTCACAATGAGAAAATTATGGCACAGAAATCAAAAGTTGTATTTTAGGCAAATATTATCAATAAATTATTAATGAATGTCAATATTTAAGTTGAGGGTGAACTCATTTGTTCCATGACCACTGTAGTGTGGTGTACTTATAGTTGTACACTGTGCATCTGGCAACCCATTTCTGCAGCTGGATTTTGGATTGTGTAGAACACTTTGTTTTACATTGTACATCTGGCAACCCATTTCTGTAGCTGGATTTTAGAGCATTTGTGATTAATGACCTTTGTGGAAGGGAAGTCCACCAGTGTACTGCCTAGGGGATTGTAACCCGCTGTCCTTTTGAGTCCAGCACAGCTCTCAGTAGCCCACATGCTTCACACATGCTGTTGGGGTAGAGTGTTTTTTTGCCAGAGCCTCTCGCTGTTCTGCAGTGCCGTCATGGTTTTTATTGTGTGGAACACCCTGTTCTCTGTCTTGTCCATGGCTGCAGCACTGTGTTAGCTATAGCTGTTAGTTGGTCTCTCTTATTGTGGATCGATGGAGATTTCCTGTTCAAGGGCCTCTCTGCCTGGATTTATTATTATTTATTATTCACAGACCGATGTGACCTGGCTTTTTTGATGATGGATTGTAGATGAGTTGAAAGAAATATGTGAGTACAATTCGCATTATGTGAGTACCATGAACTATATGTGAGTACCATGATGAGCGATATGCTAGTGGAGCATAACTGGAAGCTTTGCTTTGCACCATGGTTGTCAATCACTGTGTGCCCCTCCTATAGTATCAGCTGTCCCTGTGCATTCAGGCCCTGATGTGGTACCTGTGTATGCTGTGTTATCAGATGTTTCTGTGCATGCAGTGTGATCAGCAAGCTGAGGGGCTGCACAGCGTCTCTGACTCTTCAGCAGATTTGGCGGGTCACAGCGGGATCCTGGCAGGCTGCGGACGTCGCTCTGTCCTTCACAGCAGAAAGCTCAGGAGCAGTAGAGCGGCAGGGTACAGAATGTACCAGCGAGTGTCGGACTGCTATCGCTTGGCCTGGAAGCAGGGGATTTCAGTGTCATTCCAGGACAGGTTTGCTCTGTCGGCTGCTGAACAACTGCCAGACAGATTAGAGGAGGCGGGGACCCGCTGTGAGCAGGGAGATATGGGCCAATCAGCCGCTCTGTAATCCCCTGCCGCATTCTCATTGGGCAGTCTGCAGCACTATCAATCTTTATTCCCTCTCTTTTCCAAGCAGTAAAGCTGTTCTCTTCCAGGCTGTGTGAACTCGTTTCACTCCTCCTTGCCTTGAACACTTCCTTAGCTGTGCTGAGAAGCCAGCCTGTCTGCTCAGGTCACGGCTGTGTTTCTGTCTGTAGTTGGGTCCTCCCTGCCAGGAGCACTGTACAGCAGTGAGCACTGCATATGAATCAATCTTCCACATATTCTACATCCATCAGAGAATAGCCATGCATTCCTGCTTCCAAATGATATACGCAGTCTTACTGGCAAGAACACTTCCGCTTGTCTAAACCCACTGTATCTTGTCTGTAGATCACCCTCTAGAACTATTTACTTAGCTATATCTTCCCTTTTATATTTTGTAGGCCTTTTCCATTTGTTGAGAGATGGGATGTTTGCAAAGCGTATTGTCCTAACTTAAAATAACAGTGATAGACAGGTTTCTCTTGCTTGTAGATATAGTTATTGCTAATCTCAATGGTATAGAAGTTAGAAATGATTTACCCTAAAGATTATAATTTCACGGTAAATAAAAGGTGCCTTACAGTTAAGATAATAGCCCATATGTTTTAACAGGTCATCACAACAACCTGAAATATCTCTCCTAGAAATATACATTTGTTCTGGGAGATGTTTCCTGCTTTCAGGAAAGTGAAAGAGCCCTGTCACATTTGACACGCTTTTATCCCGACCAGCCAGTGGGGGGCGCTGGTGCGCACTGTCATCCCGACCAGCCAGTGGGGGGGCGGTGGTGCGCAGTGACGCGCTGTCATCCCAACCGGCCAGTGGGGGGCGCTGGTGCGCAGTGACACGCTCTTATCACCGACTGGCCAGTGGGGGGCGCTGGTGCGCAGTGACACGCTATCATCCCGACCGGCCACTGGGGGGCTTTCATTGTAGGCTACTTATTGCTCCTAATGTAAAAGTTCTCATTTGCAGTTCTAATATAAGTTCTCATTCACTGTTCTAATGTAAGCGGTCTCATTTGCGGTTCTAATGTAAACGTTCTCATTTGCAGTTCTAATGTAAGCGTTCTCACTTGCTGTTCTAATGTAAAAGTTGTCATTTGTGGTTCTAATGTAAGCGGTCTCATTTGCAGTTCTAATGTAACCGGTCTCATTTGCAGACATTCAGGCCGTTAGTGGGGAGGTCTGTTTTGGGGCCGGTCACCGCGGTGGAGTTCCTCTGCGACAGACAGCTGGATTTCCTCACAGATGATGGCACATACTGGCCTCATGAGGTTGGTGAGCCTTCATCATTATGCGCACACATGCTCTGTTAGAATAGACACCTGCTGGTCTGGGCTAGCTGTTAACTTGACCTGCCACAATCGCTCACATAGGCAACGTGTTCTTGTATGTTGTACTTTGCTCTGGATAAGAACAGCTGCGAAATGAATGTCATTTAATGTAACTGTTAGCACCCTCTGGTGGTGATAGTCAGACACGGTTCTGTTCTCTTTGCTGTACCTGTGAGAATTGGCACCGTGGTGGTGTTCAGAAATAGAGGCTACAAGGTGAAAGCGGAGAGGAAGTCCAGAATGTTCCATGACCCAGATCCCCACAGCGTGGCGGAGGCAATTCTTCCCAGCTACATCGCCTGGAACTGTCATATGAAGCAGGGCAGTTCACACACATGGTAGTTTGGGTGTGTTATTGTTGGTACCAATATCGTTTTGGGGGAGTGTGTTTGGGTGTGTGTTTCGGGGGTGTGCTTGGGGGGACATTTTGGAGGGGTGTTTGGGTGTGTATTTGGACTGTATTTTGGGGGAGTGTGTTTTGTGGGGCATTTTGGGGATGTGCATGGGGGAGTGCGTTTTGGGGGTGTTTTGGTGTGTGTTTTGGGAGAGTGTGTTTTGGAGGATTGTTTTGGGGGAGTGTGTTTGGGGGTGTGTTTCGGGGGTGTGCTTGGGGGGACATTTTGGAGGGGTGTTTGGGTGTGTATTTGATGCTGTGTTTGGGACTGTATTTTGGGGGAGTGTGTTTTGTGGGGCATTTTGGGGATGTGCATGGGGGAGTGTGTTTTGGGGGTGTTTTGGTGTGTGTTTTGGGAGAGTGTGTTTTGGAGGATTGTTTTGGGGGAGTGTGTTTGGGGGTGTGTGGAGGCTGCAGCAGCTCCTGAGCGTAGTGAGACTGGCGTGTGTGTGGCGTGTGGGGAAACACAGCCTCCGTGCGTGATACCGTACATCCGTGGCAGCAGGCGGGTTTATGCTGTACAATACCTGAGAGAAATTTAAGCTGTGGCTCAATAAATAAACCATGTCCCTCCACCTCCTGAGCTAAGCTGTGTTCGCAACACTCTTTCTACATGACCATCCGTCATACGGCAGACACGTGCGCCTTATCTTCTCAAAACACGTAAACGGCAGGCTTATCTTTAAGTGGTTATGATTATTATTTGTCATATGAAGATGGTCTACTGCAGTAAAGTAATGAAGCATGTAAACAGTGTAATGGTGTGGAGGACGGGACGAGGGCGAGAGAGGAGGGACAGGGCCAGTCTCACTGATGAGAGCTCGCTGTTCTTCAGCCCCAATGTGTTCACCGGAGCCCCATCACTGCCCTACTCCCCGCGCTGCCGTTCTCCTCTCCTCAGCCCTGTCCTAATGCCGCCATCCCTTCTGCCGTTCTCCTCTCCTCAGCCCTGTCCTAATGCCACCATCCCTTCTGCCGTTCTCCTCTCCTCAGCCCTGTCCTAATGCCACCATCCCTTCTGCCGTTCTCCTCTCCTCAGCCCTGTCCTAATGCCACCATCCCTTCTGCTATTCTCCTCTCCTCAGCCCTGTCCTAATGCCACCATCCCTTCTGCCGTTCTCCTCTCCTCAGCCCTGTCCTAATGCCACCATCCCTTCTGCTGTTCTCCTCTCCTCAGCCCTGTCCTAATGCCACCATCCCTTCTGCTGTTCTCCTCTCCTCAGCCCTGTCCTAATGCCACCATCCCTTCTGCTATTCTCCTCTCCTCAGCCCTGTCCTAATGTCACCATCCCTTCTGCCGTTCTCCTCTCCTCAGCCCTGTCCTAATGTCACCATCCCTTCTGCCGTTCTTCTCTCCTCAGCCCTGTGCTAATGCCACCATCCCTTCTGCTGCTCTCAACTCCTCAGCCCTGTCCTAATGCCACCATCCCTTCTGCTGTTCTCCTCTCCTCAGCCCTGTCCTAATGCCACCATCCCTTCTGCTGCTCTCAACTCCTCAGCCCTGTCCTAATGCCACCATCCCTTCTGCTGTTCTCCTCTCCTCAGCCCTGTCCTAATGCCACCATCCCTTCTGCTGCTCTCAACTCCTCAGCCCTGTCCTAATGCCACCATCCCTTCTGCTGTTCTCCTCTCCTCAGTTTGTTCATTCATAAATAAATTAATCACAGACTACAGCTCAACAGGCACACTTGTGGGTGCTGGTAGACCAGTGGGGGGGGGGGGGGGCAGTGGTGTGCTGTGACACGGTCTCATTCCCGGCCGATTTAAACCCTCCCTCCCTGGCGAGGCTTGTGCCAATTGGGCTGCCAGCAAGCGTCAGCGCCAGCATGGTCCAGATTCAGTACCACACCATGGGGCTTGTCCACGTACTGGAACAGTGCCTGGAGCCGCCCAGCAGCCCCAGGGTCTGGTGCTAGTGTGATTCAGCTCTTCTGTCCTTTGGGTCTGTTTCTTCTGCAGGAGGCTGCCAGCTTGAATCCGGTGCTCAGGGACAATCCGCAGCTGCACCAGGAGGTCTCATCCTGGGTGAAAGAACAGAAAATACAGGAAATTTTTATGAGAGGTATTTCTGAATGATTTTCGTAAACGGTGTCCTGCATGGTACTGGACATCACCTAGATTTATTTAATAATGTGTTGCTAATTTAATTGGGTAGCTGTTGAGCTGAGTAAATAAAAGCCGGTTATGGCCTTCTCGAGAACTGCTGTAGCTTCTGCAGTCTCAAATTTCACCTGACTTTTTCCCCAGTTACCAGTTTCAGAAGCAGGAGGCAGAGCTTTAAGTTCCACTGATAAATTCCTACCCCACAGTTAAGAAGCAGAGGTGACTGCTTGTTTGAGTTAATCTCTCTATAGAATTGATGCAGTGAGAGGTTTAGGAGACATTCATAGGTGTGCACTCACTACACTGTATAGATCACAGAGTGGGACTTCTCTAGCTAGACATGACTAGCTCCACAAGTGCTATCAATCCACCGCCACATCAAAACATTTTAAAAACCAGTCAATGCAAATGACCAGCCTTCTCCTCACTAACACTTGAGTCAGCGCTAATCAGAAATGTGTTGGCTAATCGAACAGCTGTAACACTCACAGGGCTTTGAAATTGGAGTACCTCGTTGTTTTCACTATATTTTTAAACCCTTATGCAGAATTCAGTTGAATGAAGATACAAATGCACCCCTTCTTAAGTAGGGAATGTTGTTGTGGGCATGAAGGAGTAGTCATGATTAGCTACACACTGATGATTTCTATCTGCATCTGTTACCCTCAGTGCTATGTGTGACTGGTACATTGTGTGTGTGACTCTGGTACAGTGCTATGTGTGACTGGTACACTGTGTGTGTGACTCTGGTACAGTGTGTGTATGTGACTCTGGTACACTGTGTGTGTGTTTGTGTGTGTATGTGACTCTGGTACACTGTGTGTGTGTGTGTGTGTGTGTGTGTGTGTGTGTGTTTGTGACTCTGGTACACTGCGTGTGTCCGTTTCTCTGTCCCTCCTCTGTAGGTCCGTACTCCCTGAATGGTCACAGGGTGAGGGTTGTACCGCCAGGACTCAGCCACGCAGTGGTTCTCAGGAATCATCACCCATCAAAACCTGCACAGCCGCGCCATGATTGTGATGAATGATCAGGTAAACTGTAAAGGCTTCATACTCCAACTCAGCCTTCTGCAACATTCACTGAAATGCTACATGGTCAATAAGAAAGAGATTGATATGATTTATTACATACAAGCCTCTTTCAGAATTCTCTCTATGCGATCTATGTATTTATATTTCTGTCCTTTTTCCCATTTCTGCAGGTACTTGAACCTCAGAATGTTGACCCTTCTATGGTACAGATGACATTTTTAGATGATATTGTGCATTCTTTGCTGAAAGGTGAAAACATCGGCATTACGTCCAGACGTAGAACTCGCACCAGCCAAAACGGCAGAGTTCCCCCTGTGAGTATGACCACACCCACACTGAGTCACACGACCACACCCATGCTGAGTTAATTTTTTTCCAGGTAGTTGTACGTTTTGGCTAGTAAAACTCTTTGCTGCAATATCAGATTATTGAAGGGCTACTCAAATAAATTTAAGTCTTACTTTGTGTCAAACACCTTTCAAACAGTGTTAGTGAACAGAAGACGCGTCATAGTGGCTCTCTCTGGCCATCAGGCTTACGACGGTGCTACGATTCCTCTCTGGTTGTGCTCAGATTCTTCCCTGGCTGTGCTCTGATTCCTCTCTGATTCCTCTCTGGCTGTGCTCTGATTCCTCTCTGATTCCTCTCTGGCTGTGCTCTGATTCCTACCTGGTTGTGCTCTGATTCCTACCTGGTTGTGCTCTGATTCCTCTCTGGCTGTGCTCTGATTCCTCCCTGGTTGTGCTCTGATTCCTCTCTGGCTGTTCTCTGATTCCTACCTGGTTGTGCTCTGATGTTGCAGGCTCATTCCACATGTACACAGGCCAGAAGCCCCAAGCCCCAGACTACCTCCGGCTCCACGCCTCAGGTCCAGCCCTCCCAGAATTCCTCGGGGCACCAGTGCAGGTCCTCGTCTGCATGCATCAGGGTCCCCCGCCCCAACAACGTCCCCTCAGAGTTCAGCGAGGGACCGGACCCTGAAGGGGAGGGTGGGTCAGATCCCTTTTCTCTGACCTGAGGTCTCCCTGAACTCGGCCTCAATCTCTCTAAAGCTTTAATTTCAGAACTCATTTCACACATTTCCTTCAGATCCTCTTCCTTTGGTATGCAGTTTATAAGCACAGCACAGGCAGATTGGCTCTGAGAAGGCCATCACAGGCAGAATGGCTCATTGGAGAAGGCCAGCACACAGAGTCACTCATTGGAGAAGGCCAGCACAGGCAGAATGGCTCATTGGAGAAGGCCAGCACACACAGAGTCACTCATTGGAGAAGGCCAGCACAGGCAGAATGGCTCATTGGAGAAGGCCAGCACAGGCAGAATGGCTCATTGGAGAAGGCCAGCACAGGCAGAATGGCTCCGAGAAGGCCAGCACAGGCAGAATGGCTCAGAGAAGGCCAGCACAGGTAGAATGGCTCATTAGAGAAGGCCAGCACAAGCAGAATTGCTCTGAGAAGGCCAGCGCAGGCAGAATGGCTCTGAGAAGGCCAGCACAGGCAGAATGGCTCATTGGAGAAGGCCAGCACAGGTAGAATGGCTCATTAGAGAAGGCCAGCACAAGCAGAATTGCTCTGAGAAGGCCAGCGCAGGCAGAATGGCTCTGAGAAGGCCAGCACAGGCAGGATGGCTCCGAGAAGGCCAGCACAGGTAGAATGGCTCATTAGAGAAGGCCAGCACAAGCAGAATTGCTCTGAGAAGGCCAGCGCAGGCAGAATGGCTCTGAGAAGGCCAGCACAGGCAGAATGGCTCATTGGAGAAGCACAGCACAGGCAGAATGGCAAAGTGGTGTGAAAGAGCCATTGTAGTCAAGCTCTGTACTGCGTGTCCCTGAGGAGACATTATAATATAATGGCTGTTGCCCCAGATCAGTTCTGCTGTGGATACCGTTGCCCAGGGGGTGACAGAGGCAATTAAACAACTGGCAGATTTGTGTGCAGCTGCAAAACGTCATGTGATTCTCTGACTGCCAAAGTGAAGGAGCGAGTGTGGAATCAGCAGGCAAACAGGCATTTTAAGCGTCATCGTTTAAACAAGAGCCTCATTTATCACCCACATAATGCATCACTTAAAACGCATTTGGAGCTTACACAGGGAGAGGCTGACGTAATGGTTACCTCAGATACTCTCAGCAGCATCTCCCTGCAGTTCACTGAACCTCATAGCACACATTTAACCATCGTCACCACTACAGGAACTGCATTGCTTTCGCATTAGTTTTTTTTTTTTTTTTAAAGTCCTTCCTTTGATTTTTATTATTTCTTTGTGATATTTTGCTCTAAAGCAGGTTGGGCTTCTGGCCTGGAGAAGCTTGAAGTTCCTACAGGAGATCCCTGTGTGACTAAGAGGAGGAGGCCAGAGGAGGAGAGGAGCGATGTGAAACGGAGGAAAGAGGGAGGTGGGTTTGACAGGGCTGAGAGCGGCCAATCAGAAAGCGGGAAAAACGTAGAGCCACCTGCAGAGACCAAGCGCACCGGCGCTTCCAAGCCCCGCCCGGAGGAGGAGGAGCAATCCCAGAATGCCGAGGGGCCGGAGGAGGGGGAGCAATCCCAGAGTGTCGAGGGGCCGGAGGAGGGGGAGCAATCCCAGAATGCCGAGGGGCCAGAGGAGGAGCAATCCCAGAGTGCTGAGAGGCCGGAGGAGGAGCAATCCCAGAGTGCTGAGAGGCCGGAGGAGGAGCAATCCCAGAGTGCCGAGGGGCCGGAGGAGGGGGAAGAGACGGTCCCTGGCAGGGATGAGAAAACCGGAACAGAGGCAGTCCGGTCCTCTGACTGTGACCTGAGACGGGTGAAGACTCCACCAACTCCGCACGACCCAATCAGCAGCAGCGGTTCAGAAACGCCGGTGTGTGGCACGCGAACGAAGGGCACCTTGAAACTGTCACCCGCAGAACATTCCGGAACCAGGACGCAGACACCGCCGGACGTGATCGACATCAAAGAGGACAGCGGCAGACCTCAGGAGAGCTCAGGGGTTGCCTCCTCTGGTGCACACCCTTCCCAGAATGCAGAGTGGCGTGTCCCGGAGAGCAGGCTCGTCTCAGACTGCAGGAGCACAGAGCTTCATCCTGAGCTGCGGTATTCCCGGTCTGAGGGGACGGCCCCGCCCGGCTCCTTCCGGCAGTGTTCCGCAGCCACTCCCTGCGTCACAAACCCCACCGTCCCCCAGGAAGTCCGGCTAATCGCCCCCACCTTCAGCAACCCCCCAGCCCCGTCACAGAAACAGAGCACTTCTCAAGACATCCGCAGATCCAAAGCCAGTCCTCCCCCAGAACCCTGGCTGTCCAAACGGGACTCCTGCGCTGGTGCAAGACGGAGAGCTTACGATGGTCTGGGAGGTTGGAGGCCCAAAGCGAGGGCAGTGACTGAGGGGGCCGGCGTGTGGCAGCAGGAGGGGTATGGTGCTGAACTGGACGAACCGCACGCCATCTTCAAGCCTGTCGTGACCAGATGCTCCGCCTCCGAGCCTGCCATGACCGCGCTCGTCATCGATACAAACCAGCCCTTCACCATCTCCAGAGACCCCACCCTCCTCCAGCCACTCACAGAGACCAGCAACGTCACCTACCTGCACTCCCACCTCCACCCCCTCCACCAATCACCACGCTTCGCCTGCCTGGCCCCGCCCAGCCCCCACCACCCCTCACACGGGCTCGGCGGTGTGACACTCGCTTCCGTCCACCATGCCCACCTCTTTCCCAGTATGCTCCAGAGGCTGGCCCCGCCATCCCCGCTGGGGGCCCTGGGTGTGGCTCATCACCCCCACCATCAGCACCTCCCCAGCCCCGCCAGTACCTCCCACAATCCCCTGGGCCTGTACCCCATCCTCTGGCAGTACCACACCCTGGGGCTTCCGTCCTCAACGTGGGGGGATCCGGAGAGCTGTGTCAGCTCCGAAACCTGTCTGAGGAGGGTACGTCTCTCACGCTGCTCTTATCTATCTGATGATAACAAAAAAGATAAATATATTTATATTCTCAGGTCGCATGAGCTTTTGCAATAACAGGAAGGAGGATAATGGCTCAAAGCAGATTCACGTGTGTGTGTGTGTGTGTGTGTGTGTGTGTGTGTGTGTGTGTGTGTGAGAGAGGCAGAGAGGTGTGTGTATGTGTGTGAGAAGGAGAGGTGTGTGTTTGTGTAAGAGAGTGGTGTGTGTGTGTGTGTGTGTGTGTGAGAGAGATGTTTGTGTGTGAGAGAGAGGTGTGTGTGTGTGTGTCTGTGTGTGTGTATGTACGTGTGTGTGTGTGTGTGTGTGTGTGTGTGTGTGTGTGTGTGTGTGTGTGTGTGTGTGTGTGTCTGTGTGTGTGTATGTACGTGTGTGTGTGTGTGTGTGTGTGTGTGTGTGTGTGTGAGAGAGATGTTTGTGTGTGAGAGAGAGGTGTGTGTGCGTGTGTGTCTGTGTGTGTGTATGTACGTGTGTGTGTGTGTGTGTGTGTATGTGTGTGAGAAGGAGAGGTGTGTGTTTGTGTAAGAGAGTGGTGTGTGTGTGTGTGTGTGTGTGTGTGAGAGAGATGTTTGTGTGTGAGAGAGAGGTGTCTGTGTGTGTGTGTGTGTGTGTGTGTGTGTGTGTGTGTGTGTGTGTGTGTGTGTGTGTGTCTGTGTGTGTGTCTGTGTGTGTGTATGTACGTACGTGTGTGTGTGTGTGTGTGTGTGTGTGTGTGCGTGTGTTTGCGTGTATGTACGTGTGTGTGTGTGTGTGTGTGTGTGTGTGTGTGTGAGAGAGATGTTTGTGTGTGAGAGAGAGGTGTGTGTGTGCATGTGTGTGCGTGTGTGTCTGTGTGTGTATGTACGTGTGTGTGTGTGTGTGTGCGTGTGTATGTACGTGTGTGTGTGTGTGTGTGTGTGTGTGTGTGTGTGTGTGTGTGTCTGTGTGTGTGTATGTACGTGTGTGTGTGTGTGTGTGTGTGTGTGTGCGTGTGTGTGTGTGCGTGTGTTTGCGTGCGCACATGAGAGGAGATTATTGTACCCCATCCCACCCCCACTGGAGGTGTTGCGTGACCCCCG
Source organism: Synaphobranchus kaupii (assembly GCA_029718625.1). Taxonomy (NCBI): domain Eukaryota; kingdom Metazoa; phylum Chordata; class Actinopteri; order Anguilliformes; family Synaphobranchidae; genus Synaphobranchus; species Synaphobranchus kaupii. The sequence continues at coordinate 67,643,423 of CM056380.1, forward strand.
TGTGTTTGTATGGCAGAACAATCCCAGCCCCTGGCTGCCCCAGCACACCCCTGTTACCCCCCCTGAGGGCCTGGGGTTGCTGGGCCACGCCCCTGAGAGAGCAGCCAGCGCCGACCCCCACCCCCACTCCACCCCCCTGCTGTCTAACGGCACACGGTGAGTGTCTCCACGGCGGTACGGCCGCCGCATTCTCATTCGGAACACGCCACAATCTCATAACTATCATAATTGTGGATAACTACTCAAAGCAGAGTCACATTAACTTTTCTCTGGTTTTAAATCTCTATTGTGACCCTAAAGATGTTAAAGGGACCGCCTCCCTCTCCAAAGCACTTATTTTTAGGGGTGCTGCCTCTTCTCTGGTGTCCCTTATGTCAAAGAGTTGGGGGAATTAGTGACATTTTCTCTATCAGTTTTCTACGCTATTTAGTCTTTTTATTCCAGAAATTGAAATTAAGTTTAGAATTATTGCCAATTTTCAATTTATGAATTGACTGAATTAAAACAGAATTGCCTCTAAAGCTGTACAGTAGTGAATTACTGCTTAAGCTGTCCAGTTGCTTTACTATACAATATAGCTGGACTGGTCTTAAAATGTCATGAGAGCACCATTCTGTTGGACTGCATCAGGGTCACTGTCAGTACAAATTTGAAAAGCAGTGTAAGCAAAGCAAAAAGCACACAGAAAAAATCCTTAAAAATTATATTCCTCAGGAACAAAACAATGTGTTAGTATGACCTGGAACATAATGGTCAGCGATGGGTACCAGTTAATAACAGAGTTGGAGGTCAGTTCCATTTCATTCAGTCAGTTCAGGACATGAATAGAAATTCAATGAATCCTGAAAATAATGCAAGGCCAAAAAATCCTGATGGAACATTATGGTCATTATGAGTGTCCAGAATTGAATGAAGTGAAGTGGGATTCGGCGCCTTTAGAAGTGATGATAGCTGTGCAGCAGTGACAGGATGCCCCATCAGCTGCTGTATCTGTGTGTTTTCACTGCTCCAGAGAGCTGGAGAAGAAGCGCTTCATGGAGCCGACGCAAGCCTTTACCCTGATGTACCCAAATCCAGACTCGGACAGGATGAGGGCTCCAGACGGCAGAGAGGGATACCTGCAGCGCCACAAGTACAAGGAGGAGAGCCGGCGTATTCTCCAGGAGAGCATTGAGGTTGCCCCTTACACGGCCAAGATTTGGGCCAGCGAGGCAGAGAAAGAGCCGTACCTGGCCCCGCACCCTCCAACTCCACCCTCTGCCAAGAGCCACGCCCATTACAGAGACCTGGACCCCTCCCATGGTGAGATGTATGGGCTGAAGCCACGCTCTGTACCCCACAACGGGGTGTTCCCCGGCCTGTCCGGCCAGCCCTATCACAGCTCCTCCTACGATCGGGAGTACAGCCCCCCCCTGCCTCTCATTAAGCAGCAGCCCCTGGGGGAGGGGCCGACAGAGAAGATCACGGACCGCCTCTCCCATGAGCAGGGGGTCTCCCCATCCGACCCCCTCCACTGCATGCAGGCCCTGCACAGGGCTTCTGTCTTTCACGCCCCTACCCAGCATGCTCTGGGGCTCCTGGCGGGAGGAACAGTCAGGCTGTCTCCGCCCACGCTCGCCCCCATCCATCCAGTGAGCTCGTTGGGGGCGGTGGGTCTGGTTTCGGACTGGCAGAGGCCCCCCGCCCTCCTCCCGGAGGTCAGGGTGGCGTGGAGCGCCAGCGGGATTGGCGGCACCCCGTCCGAGGGCTGGGGACCCTGGGAGTGCGGCGACTATAAACCCTCTATGATCATACGGCATTTCGTCTGGCCGGGCCCAAAGAGCGCGGGGAGGAGTCTGCCAGTGGGAGGAGTCCTGCAGGAGGAGGGGCCAGAGCACGCCTCCCTGCGCCTCAGGAGCTGTGTGACAGACACACAGGGAGGGGCTACTACCCCCCTAAAGGCTCCACCCAACAGCGTCTGCAATCCCAGCTCTGCGGATCCATCCCCCAGCGCGGCTGTCACAGGCCTATCAGGCGAGACATCGGCCAGGGAGAAGGCTGACGGCTCCTCCCCCACAGCTGGGACACTCTCAGTGGGTGCGGAGCCAGTCCAAGAGGCTCTGACCGCCTCCCTCAGTGCACGGACCCCCCAGGGACTGCCATACCCCTGCCACTTCATCCACTTGAAAAAGCACAAGGCCGCACTAGCCGTTGCCCAGTCACAAATCACCAACTCCACAGAGAGCAACGCAAATGCCCAGCCTCCTCTCCTGCCGCCCAAAGCAAGCTCTCTGACCAATGGGCAGTCAGCCACACCTAGCTCCCTGACCAGTGGGCAGTTGGTCCTGCCCAACTCTCTGATTAATGGGCAGCTGGCCCCACCCAGCTCCCTGACCAATGGGAAGCTAGCCCCACCCAGTCATCCCTACTACCACAAGTTGAAGAAGACCTGGCTAACCCGCCACTCGGAGGAGGACAGGAACACCAACGCAGCCAAGATCAAGCCCTGCACTGTCAGCTTAACGGCGTCTGGCCGCACCAACGAGGACAGTGAGGAGCAGGAGGACCGAGAGGAGCAGGCGGGAATAGAGGAGCTGAGAGAGGAGCAGGCAGGAATAGAGGAGCTGAGAGAGGAGCAGGAGGGAATAGAGGAGCAGAAAGGGGAGCAGGAGGGAATAGAGGAGCTGAGAGAGGAGCAGGAGGGAATAGAGGAGCTGAGAGAGGAGCAGGCAGGAATAGAGGAGCTGAGAGAGGAGCAGGAGGGAATAGAGGAGCAGAAAGAGGAACAGGAGGGAATAGAGGAGCAGAAAGAGGAGCAGGAGGAGCAGGAGGGAATAGAGGAGCAGATAGGAATAGAGGAGCAGATAGAGGAGCAGGAGGAAAGAGAAGAGGCCAGAGAGGAGCATGGGGAGGAGAAAACCCACAGAGCGGCCAAGAGGAGCTTCAAATCAGCCTCGGAGAGCACAGAGGACTCAGACAGCAGCCAATCAGAACACAGGGCCAAACAGCAGGCCAAGCCAAACTACATGAAGAACCAGAGAAACCTGAGGAAGAGGAGGAGCAGCAACAGGAAGGAGGAGGAAAAGGAGGAGCCCAGAGAAAACAGCTTCTTCCACAGCGCCACGGAGAAGATCAGACCCAAGCTGGCCAGCAGCAGTAAGGGCAACCGTTTTATTTAATAATTATTCTGCAACGTCAGCATTTTATTTAATAATTATTCTGCAGGGTTTTATTTAATAATTATTCTGCATGATTTTCCCAGGTTTCAGTTTTAGAAATGTGCTAATTAGTTCAGCAGAATGTAAGAAACCTTACTTCACGATTGTTCTATTATTATTGTCTTGTATAAATATTCTCTTTGTGAAGCAGCGTATTTATGATGTGACTACCGTATTAACTGATGAGAGTGACTACGATAGTCACTCCCTGTGAACTGTAGCTACTTACAATCAGCAGAGCGGAGTTAATTTAGTATTTAGGTGTGTACAAGTAACATAAGTCACTCTCCTCCCCCGATCTCGAGATGACAGTGAAAACACCTGTGGCATGAGCTTGTCTGACAAATTATTACGATGCAAATTTGTGCTATGCATGCTTATATACTAGCCTACGCGCAACATATAACGTAAGCCTAGTTTCTATTTCCATATGCTCCATCGACATAGCCTCTTATTATCATCACCATTGCCTACATTATTCGCACATTATTCATAATATATGCCATGTGTATGTGTTTTCTTTGCAGTGGCAGTAAACTTTTCACTTGATCGCACCAGAGCTAGTTGGTAGTTGTAGCTGGTTAGGTAAACTGATTTTTCTATCAAATCCTAAAAATTCACAAGGATTTGCAAAAGTTTTTGCAGTTTCTTGGTTTTGTTATGAGCTGTTAGAAATAGCTTGTGTTGTTTGTTTGCTCTGTCCTTCTTGTTACTATCGTTAATGAATAAGGAAGAAGGAGGGAGCAGCGTAGGAGTGCGCGTAACGTTAGCGTGTAGGCTACGTCACTTAATAACTAATTGTCCAGTGTGGTTCTGGTACATACTGACCACAACCAAACTGAAATTTGGTATTCAATACCGGAAACTTTCCGTAGTGACTACGGTTGTAAAATGCGGTTGTCACTTTCTTTTATAACTGTGTGTGAACTTAACAGGATTAAGCACACCAATGGGGAGTGACAACCGTATTTAGCTGCAGTGTGTACGTAGTCACTGTGGATCAGAGCATCCTGCTAAAAGCCTGAATGTGCTAAGTGCGGTTTGTGTTTCGGTAAATCTCATTATTATTACTGCAATATTCTGCATGCCCAGCTGTCTGTGATTTTGATGTTTCTCCTGATAATAGAGGCCTTGCATCTGGCCCTGTGCTCTGCTGTGTACAGTAGAGTTTGAGTTAATAAAGCTCTGTTTTACTTGTGGATGGTCAGAGTTTAGTGTTATTATCCTGACGGGACTGTGCTGCCTGCTTCCCAGATGGGATCCCTCGCTCAGTGCTGAAGGATTGGCGGAAGGTTCGGAAGCTCAGGCAGACGGGGGAGTCCTTCCTGCAGGACGATTCCTGCTCCCAGATTGCACCCAACCTGCAGAAGTGCCGGGAGTGCCGATTGGCCCGCAGAAGAAAAGGGGAGGAGCGTGGCCTCTCGCCCGTCTTCTGCAGGTTCTATTACTTCCGGCGGTGGGTCTGCGCCTGTATCGTACTGCACACACACACACTCACAGTATGTAACACAGGGCTTCCTACTGTTCTGTGACACACACACACACACACACACACACACACACACACGTAACCTACTCTGATAGCTAACAAACAGAGGCTGTGTTCATTGTGAGTAAAATGTGTGTAAAATCCATTTCTACCTGCTAAGGTTGATGTTATTCATAATGAATTCAGTTACATACGATTAAATGTTAGATATCACCAGCCAGAGTGCCATTCTCTTTAAAGGGGGAAAGCAGGTTTTCTGACTACAGTGTCTGTTTCTGCTGAAGGCTCTCATACAGCAAGAATGGAGTGGTGAGAATAGATGGCTTCCCCTCCCCAGACAAGTACGACAATGAGGCCATCAGTTTGTGGACTTCCAGCATCTGTGAGCTAAACCAACTGGATCTGGAGACATCCAAATACATCCTCAGCTGTATTGGGGACAAATTCTGCCAGCTAGTCATGTCTGAAATCACAGCTGCAACATGCATCCAGAAAAATGGTGATATATGCATATACTGTATATACATTGCAGTCCATAAGTATTTGGACAGTGACACATTTTTTGTTGTTTTGGCTCTGTACTCCAGCACATTGGATTTGAAATGGAACAGTGACTATGCGGTTAAAGTGCAGCTTTAATTTGAGGGTTTTTACATCCATATCAGGTGAAACTTGTAGTATTTGTAGCATAGTAGCATTTTGTACATAGTACCTCCCATTTTAGGGGACCAAAAGTAATTGGACATATTAACATAAACTTAAATAAAGTCATCATATTTACAAACCGCAATTCCAAAAAAGTTGGGACAAGTATGTAAAATACACATAAAAGCAGAAAGCAGTGATTTGTAAATTCTCTTTTACATATATTTAATTGAAAACAGTACAAAGAAAATGTATTTGTTTTACCTTAGCAACTTTATTTATTTTTGTAAATATACGCTAATTCCAAATTTGATGCCTGCAACACGTTCCAAAAAAGTTGGGACAGGGGCAAAGAAAAGACTGGGAAGTTCAAAAAACACCAGTTTGGAACATTCCACAGGTAAACAGGTGATGCTATCATGACTGGGTATGAAAAGATATCAAAAGACTATTTATCTTATTTTCAGGTACTCTTACAAGCGATAATATAACCTCTGCATTTGAATGGATCTCTATGGGAATTTGGGGGTGGGACTAGATTAAGCTGTAAATTACATGGGAATAGTATGGAACACATTGTTGGCTAAATGGCTGTAAGTCATCAAGGGTCTGCACTTGTAAGAATACCTGAAAATAAGATGTCAAGAGTCTTTTGATGTTTTTGGGTCACAGACATCAGAAAGTCATGGCATGCAAATAATATGCAACCAAATATTTAATATGATGACTTTATTTAAAGGGTAAGTGCACCCTAGATCACTTTTTTTCCCACTGTAAACATGTTTGTATGCCTACCTTATACTGAAACTTATTCATGCATTCCGTTATTTCAACAATTCTGAAATAATATTGTATATCATAAGAAACTGGTAGAAAAGTGTCTTTGTGCTGCCCTCTAGCGATTGAAATTTCCTTTCTGCTCACCACACTGCCCCCACCCAAATTGTGATGTCAGAGTACCTCTTTGGAGGTACCTCTACGTCATATGGATAATTGTTGTCACCCACAACGGAAACAGCCGGCACCTGATTGGTTAGACCCACTTTGTTACTTTCGTTTCGGCTCCGCGTTTTTAAACCGGAACAACGTGGCGTCCTGTTCAACTCTTATTTCACCTAAATAGTCCACTAAAATATGTTTCTATAAATATTTGAGGTCAGAAATAGGCCATGCAGTTGCTGAATCTATGCTGATTCATATTTGATGTGCAACGTCTAGTTAGACAGATCCGAGTTATACAAAATCACGTTAATTTATGCAAATGACGATAGACACAGCTCCTCCGCCCCCACCCCTCTCCCTCGCTCACCCCACAAAGTATTTTTCAAAATTGTGTAGTAGGCGGAGACAGGCTGAGACAGGCTGAGACAGTGGGTGTGCTTACTCTTTACTTACTGCTTTTTTTGGTCCCCTAAAATGGGAGGGACTATGTATAAAAATGGCTACAATTGCTACACGATTCACCCGATATTGATGTAAAAACCCTCAATTTAAAGCTGAAAGTCTGCACTTTAATCTCATAGTCAATGTTCCATTTGAAATGTGCTGGAGTACAGAGCCAAAAGTTGTGTCACTGCACTAATTGCATACTTAATATACTGTATATTCCGGAAGTGTTGTACATGTTCTGCTCTTACTGCTTTGTCCTTCACAGCACTCAGTGTTCTGCTGTCTCTGCTTTGTCCTTCACAGCACTCAGTGTTCCGCTATCTCTGCTCTGTCCTTCACAGCACTCAGTGTTCCGCTATCTCTATTTGTCCTTCACAGCACTCAGTGTTCCGCTATCTCTGCTCTGTCCTTCACAGCACTCAGTGTTCCGCTATCTCTGCTCTGTCCTTCACAGCACTCAGTGTTCCGCTGTCTCTGCTCTGTCCTTCACAGCACTCAGTGTTCCGCTGTCTCTGCTCTGTCCTTCACAGTGTGTCTGGCCTGGAAGAGGGCAGTACGAGGAGTCAGGGAGATGTGTGACACCTGTGAAGCCACACTCTTTAACCTGCACTGGGTCTGCCACAAGTGTGGCTTTGTGGTTTGTCTGGACTGCTACAGGGCAAAGGAGTGCAAGGTCTCTAAAGGTGAGCCCTGATTCCGTTCCTAAGCAAGGTCTCTAAAGGTGAGCCCTGATTCCGTTCCTAAGGACACTGAGGGCATTCATTCTCAAATGCCTGCTAACCTGCCTTTGGCTTCAAACTGATATCAATAAATAAATACAATTAGAAAACCATCAACTTGGACCCATGATTTTTGTTTTTGAGTCTAAATCCTAACAATTTATTTTTTTAATTCTATGGCTTGACACACCATGATGGTTTTCACGGCAGTAATTCAGTCCTTTTTTTTTCATAAATTTGGTGCCCAACGCAGGGCTGAGCTATCCAATTCCCACCCCAATTTGGAATGGCCAATCGTCTGCAACTGCAGCCGGGTACATTAATTGTGTGGAGGAGATGCAAGCAGTGTATCTGAGTGTAATGCGGTTGCAATTGTGTGGAGGAGATGCTAGCAGTGTATCTGAGTGTAATGCGGTTGCAATTGTGTGGAGGAGATTCTAGCAGTGTATCTGAGTGTAATGCGGTTGCAATTGTGTGGAGGAGATTCTAGCAGTGTATCTGAGTGTAATGCGGTTGCAATTGTGTGGAGGAGATGCTAGCAGTGTATCTGAGTGTAATGCGGTTGTAATTGTGTGGAGGAGATGCTAGCAGTGTATCTGAGTGTAATGGCGGTTGCAATTGTGTGGAGGAGATGCTAGCAGTGTATCTGAGTGTAATGCAGTTGATACCGTTATTCAGATAAAGACCTGCACTCCTGGCAGAAGTGTGTCAAAGGACAGCCACATGATCCCAAACAGCTGATGCCCACTCAGATCATTCCTGGAACAGGTAGGGATTCTCGTTCTCTCCCAGCACTGCCTGCAGAGTCCTCTGTGTTCTTCACATGCTTCCACTACATCTCCGAGCACAGCTACGACAAATACTTAAAATAACTTTAGCCCTTTTGCCACTTGGAAAAACATAAATTCTTCTTTCATATGATTATATGTTTTTGGTAGCAAGTTGAAAGGTTTTGTTGAAAATTCTCAGCGATGCAGGAGTGGTTTCAGAAAAAAAATTATGTCAAATAATTATATGGTCCAGATCTGGTTCAGAAATAATGACCTCTTTTTATAGAATCACCTTCACATATGATCTGAAATGTGACCACTCCAAAACATCAGCTTTATTTGGGCAAAACAGACGGTTTGATATGCGAGAGAGCGTTTCTGTAAGGGGAAGCACAGGCGAATAACCGATGCACAGTACGTCTTCTGTGCTGTAGGATGTAAAGGTGCGATTCATTTCCAATGCCTATAAAGAACACTGGGTTTATTTTTCACCTGCTTTTCTGTGTGTTAAAGGTGCATAATCCTGTACGTGTTAAACATTTCTCACAAGAGTTAAAGGTGCATAATTCTGTACGTGTTAAACATTTCTCACAGGAGTTAAAGGTGTATAATCTTGTACGAGTTAAACATTTCCCACAGGAGTTAAAGGTGCATAATCCTGTACGTGTTAAACATTTCTCACAGGAGTTAAAGGTGTATAATCCTGTACGTGTTAAACATTTCCCACAGGAGTTAAAGGTGCATAATCCTGTACGTGTTAAACATTTCCCACAGGAGTTAAAGGTGCATAATCCTGTACGTGTTAAACATTTCCCACAGGAGTTAAAGGTGTATAATTCTGTACGTGTTAAACATTTCTCACAGGAGTTAAAGGTGAATAATCCTGTACGTGTTAAACATTTCCCACAGGAGTTAAAGGTGCATAATCCTGTACGTGTTAAACATTTCTCACAGGAGTTAAAGGTGCATAATCCTGTACGTGTTAAACATTTCTCACAGGAGTTAAAGGTGCATAATTCTGTACGTGTTAAACATTTCTCACAGGAGTTAAAGGTGTATAATCTTGTACGTGTTAAACATTTCTCACAGGAGTTAAAGGTGCATAATCCTGTACGTGTTAAACATTTCTTACAGGAGTTAAAGGTGTATAATCTTGTACGTGTTAAACATTTCTCACAGGAGTTAAAGGTGTATAATCTTGTACGTGTTAAACATTTCTCACAGGAGTTAAAGGTGTATAATCTTGTACGTGTTAAACATTTCTCACAGGAGTTAAAGGTGTATAATCTTGTACGTGTTAAACATTTCTCACAGGAGTTAAAGGTGTATAATCTTGTACGTGTTAAACATTTCTCACAGGAGTTAAAGGTGCATAATCCTGTACGTGTTAAACATTTCTCACAGGAGTTAAAGGTGTATAATCTTGTACGTGTTAAACATTTCTCACAGGGGCATCTCCTCTCTTCTGAACGGCCCGTGAGGACTTGCTCTTGTGTTACATGCAGTTTTTCCCCACAGTGTTAGCAGACCTGCTGAGCTCCATGCACTCTCTCAGGGAGACGTTTGGCATTGGGTCCCACTGCGCTTGTTCTGGGAAATTCAACAAGATCCCGTCCACCAACGGGGTGTCCCAGGTACTGCGACAGGGGCAGCGTTCCGATTACTGTCTCTAATGAGGCACTGTTATGGGGGAAGACTCGCCACTTCGACGAGTGTTTGACTCCTCAGTTGCACATTTGTGAAAAGCGGAATCAATTGTTTTGATCCTGTGGTGCTGATGACGAGCTTGATTGAGTTTGGGAATAATTTTCCTGTCCTTCCCAAATTTTGTATGTCCCAGACTTCCCAAATCCTCAATTGTGGCTTTTTAGGTTGTTTTTATTTATTTTATGTCCATTGTGAAGTGCTGTGTGACAAACTGTTGGTAAATGGTCGCTATACAGAAATAAAGATTGATTGATTGATTGTTACAGGTGTTGCAGAATGTGCTTAACCACAGCAATATGATGTCCCTGTGCAAGCCCCACGGGGGCCAGCAGGACCCCACCCCCAAGGCGGAGTCAGACTGCAAGCCCGCCCTGCCCAACCCCCAGTCTCCCCTGCACTTCCTGGCTGATCTCGCTGAGCAGAAATCCCATGAAGAGAAGAAAGGTGGGGCAGTGGCGGAGCTTAGAGCGATTAGACACAGCAGTGGCCGGACATGTGTGATGGACAGCCTTACTGGACAGGTTAATGGACAGGGTTAGTGGGCATGTTTGGTGGACAGTGTTGATGCACATGATTGATGGACACGTTTATGGACCCAGTTGATTAGTGGCCTTTAGATGCAGCTGTTTGGCTTCCTGTGTAACTGGCTGCATTGCTACATTGCTTCTTATTTCTGCAGAGAATAAAGAGTCGCAGGCGGGGGTGGGGGTGAAAGGGGCGGAGCGGAGTGAGGAGGTGGAGGCTGTGAGCACTAAGCCCTCCATCCTGGGGGTCAGCAGCAAGGGGCAGGGCTCCACCCTCAGGGACCTGCTCACCACCACCGCCGGGAAGCTCCGCCTGGCCTCCACCGACACCACCATGGCCTTCACACCTGTGTATTGCAGCCACGCCCAGGTCAGAGCCCCCACACCCCTCTCTTCCACCTCCCCCCTCTCTCTTTCTCTACTGCAGCCCCGCCCAGGTCAGACCACCCCCTGTCTCCACCCCTGACTGTTGCAACTCTACTACTGCAGATGTTGTTCAGCCAGTAGGGGGCAGTGGTCTCCATTAGCCTACCTGGTTAAGTTGAGGTAAAATATGAAAGTGATGGTGGAGCTGTTATGCTGTTCACACTTGCGTGTAATGCTTTGCTGGCCCTCAGACCAGTAAAAGCAGCAGGAGCATACCCAACATCCTGGATGACATCATTGCCTCGGTGGTGGAGAACAAGATCCCTTCCGGCAAGCCCAGCAGGCCAACACCCAAGCAGGAGGCGCGCGAGGAGGCCAGGACGGAGGATCCTGCGGCCATGTCCCCTGCACACGCCCCGCACGCCTGGCTCTATGACAAACGCCTGCTGTGGCTGAGAGACCACGGTCACCCCGGCAACCGCAGGCTCTTCAGGGAGAGCTGGGAGCAGGGCCAGGTCAGAGCGGCAAGACCTCCTACTCTGAGCTACACACTTCCACCCACTCTGAGCTAAATACTTCCACCCACTCTGAGCTAAACACTTATACCCACTCTGAGCTAAACACTTCTACCCACTCTGAGCTAAACACATTCCACCCACTCTGAGCTACACACATTCCACCCACTCTGAGCTAAACACTTATACCCACACTGAGCTAAACACTTATACCCACTCTGAGCTAAACACTTCTACCCACTCTGGGCTAAACACTTATACCCACTGTGAGCTAAACACTTCCACCCACTCTGAGCTAAACACTTCTACCCACTCTGAGCTAAACACATTCCACCCACTCTGAGCTACACACATTCCACCCACTCTGAGCTAAACACTTATACCCACACTGAGCTAAACACTTATACCCACTCTGAGCTAAACACTTCCACCCACTCTGAGCTAAACACTTATACCCACCGTGAGCTAAACACTTATACCCACTGTGAGCTAAACACTTCCACCCACTCTGAGCTAAACACTTCTACCCACTCTGAGCTAAACACTTCCACCCACTCTGGGCTAAACACTTATACCCACACTGAGCTAAACACTTCTACCCACTCTGAGCTAAACACTTCCACCCACTCTGAGCTAAACACTTTATACCCACTGTGAGCTAAACACTTCTACCCACTCTGAGCTAAACACTTTATACCCACTCTGAGCTAAACACTTCCACCCACTCTGAGCTAAACACTTTATACCCACTCTGAGCTAAACACTTCCACCCACTCTGAGCTAAACACTTATACCCACTGTGAGCTAAACACTTCTACCCACTCTGAGCTAAACACTTCCACCCACTCTGAGCTAAACACTTCTACCCACTCTGAGCTAAACACATTCCACCCACTCTGAGCTAAACACTTATACCCACACTGAGCTAAACACTTATACCCACTCTGAGCTAAACACTTCTACCCACTGTGAGCTAAACACTTCCACCCACTCTGAGCTAAACACTCCTACCCACTCTGAGCTAAACACTTATACCCACACTGAGCTAAACACTTATACCCACTCTGAGCTAAACACTTATACCCACTGTGAGCTAAACACTTCCACCCACTCTGAGCTAAACACTTCTACCCACTCTGAGCTAAACACATTCCACCCACTCTGAGCTACACACATTCCACCCACTCTGAGCTAAACACTTATACCCACACTGAGCTAAACACTTATACCCACTCTAAGCTAAACACTTCCACCCACTCTGAGCTAAACACTTATACCCACTGTGAGCTAAACACTTATACCCACTGTGAGCTAAACACTTCCACCCACTCTGAGCTAAACACTTCTACCCACTCTGAGCTAAACACTTCCACCCACTCTGGGCTAAACACTTATACCCACACTGAGCTAAACACTTCTACCCACTCTGAGCTAAACACTTCCACCCACTCTGAGCTAAACACTTTATACCCACTGTGAGCTAAACACTTCTACCCACTCTGAGCTAAACACTTTATACCCACTCTGAGCTAAACACTTCCACCCACTCTGAGCTAAACACTTTATACCCACTCTGAGCTAAACACTTCCACCCACTCTGAGCTAAACACTTATACCCACTGTGAGCTAAACACTTCTACCCACTCTGAGCTAAACACTTCCACCCACTCTGAGCTAAACACTTCTACCCACTCTGAGCTAAACACTTCCACCCACTCTGGGCTAAACACTTATACCCACACTGAGCTAAACACTTCTACCCACTCTGAGCTAAACACTTCCACCCACTCTGAGCTAAACACTTATACCCACTGTGAGCTAAACACTTATACCCACTGTGAGCTAAACACTTCTACCCACTCTGAGCTAAACACTTCCACCCACTCTGAGCTAAACACTTCTACCCACTCTGAGCTAAACACTTCTACCCACTCTGAGCTAAACACTTCCACCCACTCTGAGCTAAACACTTCCACCCACTCTGAGCTAAACACTTCTACCCACTCTGAGCTAAACACTTCTACCCACTCTGAGCTAAACACTTCCACCCACTCTGGGCTAAACACTTATACCCACACTGAGCTAAACACTTATACCCACTCTGAGCTAAACACTTCCACCCACTCTGAGCTAAACACTTATACCCACTGTGAGCTAAACACTTATACCCACTGTGAGCTAAACACTTCTACCCACTCTGAGCTAAACACTTCCACCCACTCTGGGCTAAACACTTCCACCCACTCTGAGCTAAACACTTTATACCCACTGTGAGCTAAACACTTATACCCACTGTGAGCTAAACACTTCTACCCACTCTGAGCTAAACACTTCCACCCACTCTGAGCTAAACACTTATACCCACACTGAGCTAAACACTTATACCCACTCTGGGCTAAACACTTCCACCCACTCTGGGCTAAACACTTATACCCACACTGAGCTAAACACTTCCACCCACTCTGGGCTAAACACTTCCACCCACTCTGAGCTAAACACTTTATACCCACTGTGAGCTAAACACTTATACCCACTGTGAGCTAAACACTTCTACCCACTCTGAGCTAAACACTTCCACCCACTCTGGGCTAAACACTTCCACCCACTGTGAGCTAAACACTTCTACCCACTCTGAGCTAAACACTTCCACCCACTCTGGGCTAAACACTTCCACCCACTCTGGGCTAAACACTTCCACCCACTCTGAGCTAAACACTTATACCCACTGTGAGCTAAACACTTCTACCCACTCTGAGCTAAACACTTCCACCCACTCTGAGCTAAACACTTCCACCCACTCTGGGCTAAACACTTATACCCACACTGAGCTAAACACTTATACCCACTCTGAGCTAAACACTTCCACCCACTCTGAGCTAAACACTTATACCCACTGTGAGCTAAACACTTATACCCACTGTGAGCTAAACACTTCCACCCACTCTGAGTGGTGAAAGGATATTTCACGTCCTGACAAGCTGCAGTCGGCTGTTTTTAGTGTAACTGTTACCATATACTCTCACCCTCATATTTAATTACCACTACTTGCTCAGAGTGTCTAAGTGGCATTTCTTTGGGCTTTGCAGTCAGCCTTGAGGCTGTAGAACCACAGGATGCATGCACTAAAGCGGCTGTAGAACCACAGGATGCATGCACTAAAGCGGCTGTAGAACCACAGGATGCATGCACTAAAGCGGCTGTAGAACCACAGGATGCATGCACTAAAGCGGCTGTAGAACCACAGGATGCATGCACTAAAGCGGCTGTAGAACCACAGGATGCATGCACTAAAGCGGCTGTAGAACCACAGGATGCATGCACTAAAGCGGCTGTAGAACCACAGGATGCATGCACTAAAGCGGCTTTCTGATTCCTTGATTCAGAGGCGCATATTTGAATATTCGGCAGCTGCCCAGATCACACTATTTATCTCTGTCTTAGATTGTTTATTTGAAGGACAGGTGACTGACTGAGCGAGTATACACACAAAGATTGTATTTATTAATGTGCTGCATGTGCTCGTTTTATGTCCTGCTCATATGACATTATCAGTTTGATCTAAATTATGCAGTGAGTTCACCACTAACCGGCCTCAAATCTTTCCCTTTGAGGAACGTGTTTTTAATCCTTGTTCATGCACAAGAATGGCCTTTTCATCTCAACCCCTTGTAGCATGTAGCATTCCTTACAGTAGACAGATCTATTGTAAGACACATTCATATTGATGATTATTTTTGGAAATTCCTGACTTGGTTGGCGCACATCATCTTATGAAGGCTATACTGTCCATTACATTTCTCATTTCTATCCTTTAATTTTTTTAACCTGTCTGACAAGAGAAAAGTCAAGAGGCTGAGAGGTTGGGTTATGTTTATCAATATTTCATGATAATCTAATTCTGACATTATAAATGCATACTTGATAAGGAACTGAAAGGATTCAAAATGGGATGGAATTCTAAAAGCACATGTAACACAGTTAAAGTCCTTTTGTTCATCCTCTTCATCTCACAGCCAGTGGTGGTGTCTGGCATCCATAAGAAGCTGAAGGCCAGTCTGTGGAAGCCTGAATCTTTCAGCCAGGAGTTTTCTTACCACCAGTGGGAGCTCTTAAACTGCAAGGATGGGGCCGTTTCCCTGTCTGGACTGAAGGAATTTTGGGATGGCTTTGAGGACTCGACGAGTAAGTCCCCTGAGTGCATTCAGTCCAGTCCGTTCTAATTGAACACCCCCAGTAAAGCAGAGACTGCTGTGCTCACTCCTCTCCTCTCCTCTCCCCCGGTAGAGCGGAGCGGTAAAGACAGCAAGGCGGCAGTGTACCGGCTGAAGGACTGGCCTTCAGGGGAGGAGTTCATGGCCCTCATGCCTTCCCGGTAACTCAGGTTAATCTTAAGATTGTGGTTTAGTTAGTAGTGTAGTGGTGAAGGCAGTGTTGTTGTAATGTGCCTTACGGTGACTCCGCCCACTGCAGGTATGATGACCTCATGACTAACCTCCCCCTGCCGCAGTACTCCACCCCGGAGGGGAGTCTCAACCTGGCATCCCGGCTTCCCCCCTTCTTTGTGCAGCCAGACCTGGGGCCCCGACTCTGCTGTGCCTATGGTACTGTACGTGTGTGTGTGTGTGTGTGTGTGTGTGTGTGTGTGTGTGTGTGTGTGTGTGTGTGTGTGTGTGTGTGTGTGTGTGTGTGTGTGTGTGTGTGTGTGTGTGTGTGTGTGTGTGTGTGTGTGTGTGTGTGTGTGTGTGTGTGTGTGTGTGGTTTAGTTGGTCAGTCAATTGTTTAGTTGAAACTCTCTTGTCCGACTAAGATTCTTTTTAAAATTGCATTGCAGCTGCCTGGCTATTCTGAGATGATGTCATTTTTGGGCGCGGTCTATAGAATAGCCTTTGCCGATATGTTTGGAGTTGTGCAATTATTATTTTTTAGCAGGTCTAAAAACAATTTATTGCCTCGCAATTTGTCAGTGTTTTTTGTTATTTATTTTGACTTATATTGATGTTCAGAAAGAGAAAAATAAATTAACAAGCAGGCCTTTTCGTTAATAATGCAATGATTGTTGTTTTTCTGGTTCTGGTCAAATGGCCTTTTAAAGCATACGGCATAAAAGCTGTTCTTATTAGGCTACTGATGAACTTTTTGTTCTTGCAGTTGCAGTTCACAATAAAAATAGGCTATTCTTTTGAAACAATCTGCACTTTTGTTTGAGATAGGGCAGGAATGTTCCATTTGCGTTTTAATTAAAATTGGTTTAATTAGCCCTATAAACTAGCATATAGATTATGCCTTATTAGAATAAACCTACTAGATAATGCATTACTAGAAATAGATTTTATGGTTTGGTTTAGTAGCCAAAGGCAGTCAATTCTACATATCCCGCTGGTCGGCAATAAGAGAATCAGCGCAGCTACGTTGCAATTGTAAACGCTTGGGTATATTTTTTTAGTTTCATAGTCTCAGCTGTCACAGAGAGAATTAATGCAATGGCGTAGCAAAAGCTCTGGTATATTTTAGGTTTTTTCAGTCCCTCTAGTGTAAACTTTCATAAACTTCCTCAAACAGACTGCGGCAAAAGGAAGAGACAACAGCAGTGCATACAATGGAATTAATTTAAATTAAACAATCGGTTAAACAATCGACTAACAATCGATTAAAACTGCCAGTTAATCAGCCAAAATTTTCCTTAGTCGAAGACAGTCCTAGTTTGTGCATGTGTGTGTTTGTGCGTGTGTGTTTGTGCGTGTGTGTGTGTGTGTGTGTGTGTGTGCGCGCCTGTGTGTGTGTGTGTGTGTGTGTGTGTGTGTGTGTGTGTGTGTGCGTGCGTGTGTGTGTGTTTGCTTGGGTTGCTGATTGAATCACACCGCTCCTCTCCACCCTCCCAGGTGTTGTGGCATCCCAGGAGCAAGACTTGGGAACTGCCAACCTCCACCTGGAGGTGTCGGACACCATCAGTATCCTCGTTTATGTGGGCGTGGCCAAAGGAAATGGAGTCCTGTCCAAAACCGGTAGGACATGTTATTGTGCTGCTGTGTGTTTTTAACATGCAACTTCCATCTATTGTTTTTTACAGCTGCTATAGTGGTCAGATCTCCCTCAAAAAACATTGCATCTCAAGGACCTTCCTGATTAAATAGAGGTTAAATAAATTAGAAAAATACTGTCAATCATGCGTGTGTGCCTGTATGACCGCAGGTGTGTGTGCCTGTATGACCGCAGGTGTGTATGACCGCAGGTGTGTGTGCCTGTATGACCGCAGGTGTGTGTGCCTGTATGACCGCAGGTGTGTATGACCGCAGGTGTGTGTGCCTGTATGACCGCAGGTGTGTGTACCTGTATGACCGCAGGTGTGTATGACCGCAGGTGTGTATGACCGCAGGTGTGTGTGCCTGTATGACCGCAGGTGTGTGCCTGTATGACCGCAGGTGTGTGTGCCTGTATGACCGCAGGTGTGTGTACCTGTATGACCGCAGGTGTGTGTCCCTGTATGACCGCAGGTGTGTATGACCGCAGGTGTGTGTGACTGCAGGTGTGTGTGCCTGTATGACCGCAGCTGTGTGTGACTACATGACCGCAGCTGTGTGTGCCTGTATGATTGCAGGTGTGTGTGCCTGTATGACCGCAGGTGTGTATGACCGCAGGTGTGTGCCTGTATGACCGCAGGTGTGTGCCTGTATGACCGCAGGTGTGTGTGCCTGTATGACCGCAGGTGTGTGTGCCTGTATGACCGCAGATGTGTGTGCCTCTATGACCGCAGGTGTGTGTGCCTGTATGACTGCAGGTGTGTGTGCCTGTATGACTGCAGGTGTGTGTGCCTGTATGACCGCAGGTGTATGTGCCTGTATGACCGCAGGTGTGTGTACCTGTATGATCGCAGGTGTGTGTGCCTGTATGAACGCAGGTGTGTGTGCCTGTATGACCGCAGGTGTGTATGACCGCAGGTGTGTGTGCCTGTATGACCGCAGGTGTGTGTGCCTGTATGACCGCAGGTGTGTATGACCGCAGGTGTGTGCCTGTATGATCGCAGGTGTGTGTGCCTGTATGACCGCAGGTGTGTGTCCCTGTATGACCGCAGGTGTGTGTGCCTGTATGACCGCAGGTGTGTATGACCGCAGGTGTGCGTGCCTGTATGACCGCAGGTGTGTATGACCGCAGGTGTGCGTGCCTGTATGACCGCAGGTGTATATGACCGCAGGTGTGCGTGCCTGTATGATCGCAGGTGTGTGTCCCTGTATGACCGCAGGTGTGTGTGCCTGTATGACCGCAGGTGTGTGTGCCTGTATGACCGCAGGTGTGTATGACCGCAGGTGTGTGTACCTGTATGACCGCAGGTGTGTATGACCGCAGGTGTGTGTGCCTGTATGACCGCAGGTGTGTGCCTGTATGACCGCAGGTGTGTGTGCCTGTATGACCGCAGGTGTGTGTACCTGTATGACCGCAGGTGTGTGTCCCTGTATGACCGCAGGTGTGTATGACCGCAGGTGTGTGTGACTGCAGGTGTGTGCCTGTATGACCGCAGCTGTGTGTGACTACATGACCGCAGCTGTGTGTGCCTGTATGATTGCAGGTGTGTGTGCCTGTATGACCGCAGGTGTGTATGACCGCAGGTGTGTGCCTGTATGACCGCAGGTGTGTGTGCCTGTATGACCGCAGGTGTGTGTGCCTGTATGACCGCAGGTGTGTGTGCCTGTATGATTGCAGGTGTGTGTGCCTGTATGACCGCAGGTGTGTATGACCGCAGGTGTGTGCCTGTATGACCGCAGGTGTGTGTGCCTGTATGACCGCAGGTGTGTGTGCCTGTATGACCGCAGGTGTGTGTGCCTGTATGACCGCAGATGTGTGTGCCTCTATGACCGCAGGTGTGTGTGCCTGTATGACCGCAGATGTGTGTGCCTCTATGATCGCAGGTGTGTGTACCTGTATGACCGCAGGTGTGTGCCTGTATGACCGCAGGTGTGTGCCTGTATGACCGCAGGTGTGTACCTGTATGACCGCAGGTGTGTGTGCCTGTATGACCGCAGGTGTGTGTGCCTGTATGACTGCAGGTGTGTGTGCCTGTATGACTGCAGGTGTGTGTGCCTGTATGACCGCAGGTGTGTGCCTGTATGACCGCAGGTGTGTGTGCCTGTATGACCGCAGGTGTGTGTACCTGTATGATCGCAGGTGTGTGTGCCTGTATGAACGCAGGTGTGTGTACCTGTATGATCGCAGGTGTGTGTGCCTGTATGACCGCAGGTGTGTATGACCGCAGGTGTGTGTGCCTGTATGACCGCAGGTGTGTGTGCCTGTATGACCGCAGGTGTGTATGACCGCAGGTGTGCGTGCCTGTATGACCGCAGGTGTGTATGACCGCAGGTGTGCGTGCCTGTATGACCGCAGGTGTATATGACCGCAGGTGTGCGTGCCTGTATGATCGCAGGTGTGTGTCCCTGTATGACCGCAGGTGTGTGTCCCTGTATGACCGCAGGTGTGTATGACCGCAGGTGTGCGTGCCTGTATGACCGCAGGTGTATATGACCGCAGGTGTGTGCCTGTATGATCGCAGGTGTATATGACCACAGGTGTGTGTGCCTGTATGACCGCAGGTGTGTGTACCTGTATGGCCGCAGGTGTGTACCTGTATGACCGCAGGTGTGTGTGCCTGTATGACCGCAGGTGTGTGTGCCTGTATGACCGCAGGTGTGTATGACCGCAGGTGTGTGTGCCTGTATGACCGCAGGTGTGTGTGCCTGTATGACCGCAGGTGTGTATGACCGCAGGTGTGTGTGCCTGTATGACCGCAGGTGTGTGCCTGTATGACCGCAGGTGTGTATGACCGCAGGTGTGTATGACCGCAGGTGTGTGTGCCTGTATGACCGCAGGTGTGTGCCTGTATGACCGCAGGTGTGTGTGCCTGTATGACCGCAGGTGTGTGTACCTGTATGACCGCAGGTGTGTGTCCCTGTATGACCGCAGGTGTGTATGACCGCAGGTGTGTGTGACTGCAGGTGTGTGTGCCTGTATGACCGCAGCTGTGTGTGACTACATGACCGCAGCTGTGTGTGCCTGTATGATTGCAGGTGTGTGTGCCTGTATGACCGCAGGTGTGTATGACCGCAGGTGTGTATGACCGCAGGTGTGTGTGCCTGTATGACCGCAGGTGTGTCCCTGTATGACCGCAGGTGTGTATGACCGCAGGTGTGTGTGACTGCAGGTGTGTGTGCCTGTATGACCGCAGCTGTGTGTGACTACATGACCGCAGCTGTGTGTGCCTGTATGATTGCAGGTGTGTGTGCCTGTATGACCGCAGGTGTGTATGACCGCAGGTGTGTGTGCCTGTATGACCGCAGGTGTGTGCCTGTATGACCGCAGGTGTGTATGACCGCAGGTGTGTATGACCGCAGGTGTGTGTGCGTGTATGACCGCAGGTGTGTGCCTGTATGACCGCAGGTGTGTGTGCCTGTATGACCGCAGGTGTGTGTACCTGTATGACCGCAGGTGTGTGTCCCTGTATGACCGCAGGTGTGTATGACCGCAGGTGTGTGTGACTGCAGGTGTGTGTGCCTGTATGACCGCAGCTGTGTGTGACTACATGACCGCAGCTGTGTGTGCCTGTATGATTGCAGGTGTGTGTGCCTGTATGACCGCAGGTGTGTATGACCGCAGGTGTGTGCCTGTATGACCGCAGGTGTGTGTGCCTGTATGACCGCAGATGTGTGTGCCTCTATGACCGCAGGTGTGTGTGCCTGTATGACCGCAGATGTGTGTGCCTCTATGATCGCAGGTGTGTGTACCTGTATGACCGCAGGTGTGTATGACCGCAGGTGTGTGCCTGTATGACCGCAGGTGTGTGCCTGTATGACCGCAGGTGTGTACCTGTATGACCGCAGGTGTGTGTGCCTGTATGACCGCAGGTGTGTGTGCCTGTATGACTGCAGGTGTGTGTGCCTGTATGACTGCAGGTGTGTGTGCCTGTATGACCGCAGGTGTGTGCCTGTATGACCGCAGGTGTGTGCCTGTATGACCGCAGGTGTGTGTGCCTGTATGACCGCAGGTGTATGTGCCTGTATGACCGCAGGTGTGTGTACCTGTATGATCGCAGGTGTGTGTGCCTGTATGAACGCAGGTGTGTATGACCGCAGGTGTGTATGACCGCAGGTGTGTGTGCCTGTATGACCGCAGGTGTGTATGACCGCAGGTGTGTGCCTGTATGATCGCAGGTGTGTGTGCCTGTATGACCGCAGGTGTGTGTCCCTGTATGACCGCAGGTGTGTGTGCCTGTATGACCGCAGGTGTGTATGACCGCAGGTGTGCGTGCCTGTATGACCGCAGGTGTGTATGACCGCAGGTGTGCGTGCCTGTATGACCGCAGGTGTATATGACCGCAGGTGTGCGTGCCTGTATGATCGCAGGTGTGTGTCCCTGTATGACCGCAGGTGTGTATGATCGCAGGTGTGTGTGCCTGTATGACCGCAGGTGTGTGTGCCTGTATGACCGCAGGTGTGTATGACCACAGGTGTGTGTACCTGTATGACCGCAGGTGTGTATGACCGCAGGTGTGTGTGCCTGTATGACCGCAGGTGTGTGCCTGTATGACCGCAGGTGTGTGTGCCTGTATGACCGCAGGTGTGTGTACCTGTATGACCGCAGGTGTGTGTCCCTGTTTGACCGCAGGTGTGTATGACCGCAGGTGTGTGTGACTGCAGGTGTGTGCCTGTATGACCGCAGCTGTGTGTGACTACATGACCGCAGCTGTGTGTGCCTGTATGATTGCAGGTGTGTGTGCCTGTATGACCGCAGGTGTGTATGACCGCAGGTGTGTGCCTGTATGACCGCAGGTGTGTGTGCCTGTATGACCGCAGGTGTGTGTGCCTGTATGACCGCAGGTGTGTGTGCCTGTATGACCGCAGGTGTGTGTGCCTGTATGACCGCAGATGTGTGTGCCTCTATGACCGCAGGTGTGTGTGCCTGTATGACCGCAGATGTGTGTGCCTCTATGATCGCAGGTGTGTGTACCTGTATGACCGCAGGTGTGTGCCTGTATGACCGCAGGTGTGTGCCTGTATGACCGCAGGTGTGTACCTGTATGACCGCAGGTGTGTGTGCCTGTATGACCGCAGGTGTGTGTGCCTGTATGACTGCAGGTGTGTGTGCCTGTATGACTGCAGGTGTGTGTGCCTGTATGACCGCAGGTGTGTGCCTGTATGACCGCAGGTGTGTGTGCCTGTATGACCGCAGGTGTGTGTACCTGTATGAACGCAGGTGTGTGTACCTGTATGATCGCAGGTGTGTGTGCCTGTATGAACGCAGGTGTGTGTGCCTGTATGACCGCAGGTGTGTATGACCGCAGGTGTGTGTGCCTGTATGACCGCAGGTGTGTGTGCCTGTATGACCGCAGGTGTGTATGACCGCAGGTGTGCGTGCCTGTATGACCGCAGGTGTGTTTGACCGCAGGTGTGCGTGCCTGTATGACCGCAGGTGTATATGACCGCAGGTGTGCGTGCCTGTATGATCGCAGGTGTGTGTCCCTGTATGACCGCAGGTGTGTGTCCCTGTATGACCGCAGGTGTGTATGACCGCAGGTGTGCGTGCCTGTATGACCGCAGGTGTATATGACCGCAGGTGTGTGCCTGTATGATCGCAGGTGTATATGACCGCAGGTGTGTGTGCCTGTATGACCGCAGGTGTGTGTACCTGTATGGCCGCAGGTGTGTACCTGTATGACCGCAGGTGTGTGTGCCTGTATGACCGCAGGTGTGTGTGCCTGTATGACCGCAGGTGTGTGCCTGTATGACCGCAGGTGTGTGTGCCTGTATGACCGCAGGTGTGTGTGCCTGTATGACCGCAGGTGTGTGTACCTGTATGATCACAGGTGTGTATGACCGCAGGTGTGTGCCTGTATGACTGCAGTTCTGTACAAGTTGGAGGCGATTCAGGGCTGAGCCAGTGCAACCAGACAATAATGCATTGCAGTAATCTAGTCGAGAGGTTACAAAGGCATGAACCATTTTTTTCAGCATCCTCCAGGGACAACACCTTCCTTAATTTAGATATATTCCTCAGATGGAAGAAGGCCATTCTTGTGATATTGTTAATATGGGGCTGAAAGGAGAGATCTGAATCAATAATTACACCAAGCTTTTTAACAACCTTGTTAGGGGAGACAGAGAAGCAATCTAAATTTAAGGGAAGCTGTAAGAATTTATCTCGAAGGGATTTGGGACCTAATACTAATATCTCAGTCTTATCTGAGTTCAATAAGAGGAAATTTTGGGTCATCCAGGCCTTTACATCTTTGAGACAGGTCTCTAGTTTAGCCTCTTCCTACCGAGGGCAAAATAGGCCAATTTTCGCCTGTTTTCACTAGTGACAAACAAAGGTGGTTATCTCAAAAACTATAAATGGTACAAATATGGTTCATGGCTTTTATTAAAGAAGACACCTGCAGTATTACGACTAAGCAGTGAGAACTCATAGAAATCCAGTTTTTGATACTTAACTACAACAATTTATGTACAGAAAATATAAAAAACTAAAAAACGGGTACCTACATTCAAGTTTAAGAATTTTTACATGGGGAGCTACAAATGCAATCAAGGAAATGACTCCCCTATCTGATTCATCAATATGCTGCCTACCTCTGGTAACAATCTGGTGTCAATATCTCAAACCATTCAAATTTTACAGGGTTTTTTTCAGGTGAACCTTTTTCGTTATCCAAATGGTGCCAAATGGTGCCAAATGTGCCAAAAATGGCAATGTTCCAGAAAGGTCTCAATATGATTTATTTTTTAGGTTTTTACAAAAAAATGAGATAATTTGTCAATATTGGCAATAAAAGTTCATTTTTAGACGTGTTCTTGTTGCTCTTCATATTACACAACTAACTACCCGAGGTCACAAAAAGCTGTCAAAACCCATGTAGCAGCACAGTGAATCTTGTGTATTTCACCAGAGCCCCATTAGCCAGAAATGAGTCCAGGAATGTGCAAACAGGTTTTCAAATGAATAATGGGAATAGTATGAAACTTCCCTACACATTACTGCTAGCCAGTCCTGTCCTTTATTCTGTTGCCACCTCCTATGACAGGGACGTTGGGGTTGGGTTTTAGGAGGCAAAACTTTATACATGACAAACATATATCAGCTATATACAAGTGCACTAAGGTGTACTACTAAAAGTGCAGTGGATAAAAAATCAAAAGTCCACCAGTTTCCTAGATAAAAAATAAAAACACCCCTGCTGTAACAAATAAAAAGATCCTTGCCCTCTAATTGCTGAAGTTACCGTATTTACACAAAGAAAGTACAAAATGGCAGGGTCCAAAAAGCTAAAAAAAAATGAACTAAAAACAAAAAAAGGCAAAGGATCAAAACATGGGGGTGGAGGGTGAGGAGAGATTATTTAACCATTCATACAGAAGCCATTTAGACTACACATTCCCTCAGGAGAGCAATCTGCATCATTACAAACCCCACTAACACTGTCCATGGAATTGTCCACCATGTTGATATACCCATTAGTCCCCCTTATACAACAACAATCAACAATAATAATAATAAACAAGTACTCCCTGATGTTATCATGTTCTCTCCCTCATACCATGCATAAATTGCCATTTTGTTTACCTGCACAGCCTTCTGTACTGCATACAGAACAATTTACTCATGTGGAACAATGACTTTACTAAACACTTCCAGAAGCCATTTCACACTCAAAAAATCGATTTAGTAGCTCATCTCAGACACAAATAGATAGCTAGCTGCTTGTTACCTGTAATTTTGCTTGCTAGCTTGCCACTGTAAAGGTAATACTATCTATATTAATTTAGCTGAGAGGGACCGATTTTATGCATAAGTATATAAGGTTAGTTAGCTTCACAGAAGAAACACAGGGATTCACGCATTGCAGCTAAATTGCACATTTCCTTCGATGCTTACACAAAACTTACATCTGTGTTGTTGGCAACGCCACGTAACACGTGCGAGTTTGTCAACACAGACAATACACCCTAAGTTTACTTCATAAATTATTTATCATACCGTTGGAATGTGCAATTTGTAATATTAATTGTATGAAAAACAATAAAATACAGTTGACAATGTAATTACGAACCCGCATGGCATTGCGTGAATTCACACTGGTATAACGAAAAATCGGTAATACCACCAGACCTAACGACGTTACCTGCCATGGCGAAATTCAATGCGTTTATAGCATAACACTGTTAGTATGATAAAACAACTTACATGTCAGCAACATCATCTCGGTCATCAGTGGATTCAGCGTCACTGAGACAGGATGAGTCTCCCTCGGCAAAAACATCTTCTGGCTTATCCAGTTCGTCTAGCACTTGGTGCACGGATAAACGCCTCAAAAATCTCGACATAACTACACAAAAACTGTATCAAAAATACTCTAAAGTAAAAAAATGTAACTGCGGGCCTTACCTAATTAATTGTGCTTTGCTAAACGGAATGTAGCAAGCTACGCTACAAGGTAAAAACACTGCGCCATCTTGGTTCGATAATTACGCGTGGGTGCTACTTCCTTATACGCACGGCAAAAATTCCTTGATATACGACGGCTACAGTGTTGAATGAGGGCTCGTTTGAAAGATAAGAGTCTTGGCTATTGGCTGGAATATTTGACAGACAGTTTTAAAACCCAATGGAAAGCAAATAATACTCGGAGTGGAGGCAGGTCGAAGACAGTTTTTCCCACTTCAGATAGGCCTATTGTGCTATTAGTCAAAGAAATACACCCAATTGACGACGGTTTTGCATAATTCTCTGCAAACACGTTCAAAACCACTCTGGCTAACATATACTAAGCCGTTGGATTGGTACTCCAGAAACTGGCTGAGTTTCACAACGCCAAAGTGAACACAGCCGAACGAGTCGTAATCAAGTGCAAAAAAGCACAAGTCGGTTTAAAATTGGAAAAAAATCATGTACAGCCTTATGAAAGTTTTAAAGTATTTTTTCTTGAAGCCTAAAGGTATAATGATTTTTTAAACCAAAGTTTTGTGAAATACAATTAAGCAGAACAGTTTACCAGCACATTGTTTATGGTGTGACATCAAGCTGCAATACATGTTTGAGAATTAGGTCAGAGTTTACAACGTTATTTACAAAGTTTTATCTCGACGTTTTGGGCTTAAAAACCACTTTCCCAGAAGGAATGGATATATCATAAGGATATTTAATCAAAATATTGAGGTGAGCAGTTTATTATATATTATTAAATTAATGAAATGTATAATTTAATAATTTCCGTCACGCCCGCGTTACTGCTAGGGGGCGTTTGGCATTAAGAGGTTAGACAACTGGTCAACTTCACCTGGCTTAACTGATATATAAAGTTGTGTGTCATCTGCGTAGCAGTGGTAGTTAACACCATGTCTGCTTATAATGTTCCCAAGAGGGAGCATGTAAAGAGAAAAGAGCAGAGGACCCAAGACCGATCCTTGTGGTACTCCAAAGTTCACCTTAGAAAATTCAGAGGACTGACTGTTTACCCTAACAAACTGGGATCTATCATAGAGATAAGATTTAAACCACATAAGAGCATGCCCGGTAAGACCAACTAAATTTTCTAACCTGCAGAGGAGAATATTATGGTCTATAGTATCAAAGGCAGCGCTCAGGTCAAGTAAAACAAGAATAGAAATACAGCCACAGTCCAGAGAGAGGAACAAGTCATTCATTACTAGGGCAAGGGCGGTCTCGGTGCTATGGTGCTTCCTAAACCCAGATTGAAACCTCTCATACACATTATAAGTATGTAAAAATGAAGAAAGCTGTTGCGCCACACATTTCTCAAGAATCTTTGATAAAAATGAGGTTTGAAATGGGTCTATAATTGGCCAGGACAGTGGGATCCAAATTTGGTTTCTTAAGTAGTGGCTTGATTTCTGCCAATTTAAAGGATGTAGGAACATGGCCCGATAGCAATGATGAGTTAATTAAATAATTGGTTTGATGAGCATAGGCAATATCTCCTTCAATAACTTTGTGGGTATGGGGTCTAGAAGACAGGTGGATGATTTTGAAGAAGAAACTAACTGAATTAGCTCGCTCTCAAGTATTGGAGTAAATGATTCAAGACGTTCAGTGTGTCTAGGAGGCAATTCTATATCGTCAAAACCATGGTCACTAACTTGTGTGATCTTTTCCCTAATTTCAATAATTTTACCACTAAAGAAATTCAAGAAATCATTACTACTACATGAGACTGGAATTTGAGGGTTAGTTGTTGCATGATTATTAGTTAGTTCAGCAACTGTTCTGAATAGAAATCGGGGATTGGTCTTATTTTCTTGTATAAGCTTTGAAAAGTAAGAGGACCTAGCATTGGAGAGAGCATGCTTATAATAATAATAATAATAATAATACATTTTATTTATAAAGCGCTTTTCATCGTAATAAACAATCCCAAAGTGCTAAAATAGGCACTAAGACTCTCTTTCCAGGCCAAGTGAAATACCTGCAGTTTAGTAGAACGCCATTTGCGTTCAAGCTGCCGAAACTTTTGTTTAAGAGTCCGCGTGTGGTCGGTGTACCAAGGGGCAAGCCTCTTCTCAATTACTTTTTTGCTTTTTAACGGAGCAACTACTTCAAGGGTTTTGCGTAGAGCAGTAGCTAATTCCTCTGCCAGATCATTGGTTGACAGGGAGCTGGATGAAGTGTCTAAATCGAGGTAATCAGGTAGCACATGCATAAAGTTTCCAGTAGTGGAGGTAGTGATAGTGCGACCTGTATATGTTCTGAGTTCACATTCTACAGAATGGGCTAATTTTAACTGCAGAGTAATGAGGAAATGGTCAGACAAAATAGGATTATGCGAGTGAATTTTAACATTAACAATGTCAATACCAAGACTTAAGACCAGGTCTAAAGTATGACTATGATAATGCGTGGGGCCAAAAACATTTTGAATGAAACCAATTGATTCCAAAATGACCGTAAATGCTGAGGTAAAAGGATCATCTGTATTTTCAAAATGCAGGTTAAAATCACCCAATATTAACACTTTGTCATGACTTACAGCTAAATGAGAAAGAAAATCTGCAAATTCATGAATAAAGCCAGCATATGGGCCAGGAGGTCTATAGACAGTTACAAGTAAAATAGGCTGAGAGGAGGGGCGGTTTCTACCAACCACTGCTGGCTGAGTGTTCATAACTAACACTTCAAATGAATCAAATGCATACTCTAATTTTGGAATTGACTGAAAGACAGATTTATAAATAACAGCAACCCCACCCCCTCTTCGACAGAGACGGGGGTTTTGGCTATATATGAACCCAGGTGGAGAGGATTAATTTAATGTAAAGTTCTCATCCACTTTCAGCCATGTTTCAGTTAAACATAGTATATCAAGAGAGCAGTCTGAGATTAATTCATTTACAAGAGCTGCCTTGGAATTAAGGGATCTTATATTTAATAAGCCAACTCTCATGGTAGTGATATCACTTGAGCTAATAGGATTGTGTTTTGTTTTAATCTTAATCAGATTATTAAAACAAACTTCACGGTTTTTGCCAGATTTGACATGGTTTTGTATACGTGGGACAGACACAGTTTCAATTTCTACTAATAATGCTAGAAAATTTACGATTAGTTTTAGCCAGCATTTTTAAATTTGCTTCTATGTCGGTCGCTCTAGCACCAGGAATGCACTGAACTACGGTCTTTGGACTCGCAATTTCTACGTTTCGTAGAATAGAATCACCGATTATCAAAGCTTTTTCAGCCGGTTTTACCGAAGGTGCATTGCTCAGGGGAGAGAACCTATTCGAAACCCGAATTGGTGGTTGGTGGAGTACCGGTGGTTTACGACTACGTTCGCGAACTGTAATCCACCTGCTGTTACCTTGCTGCGGAGGCATTTTCGGATTTCTAACATTAGTTGGGGACGGGCTAGCTGGAGCACCCGAAACCGAGAAGGATTCTATGAACTTTTCGGTTTCTCTAATTTCATGTAGGGTACGGATGCGAGATTCCAAATACACACAGGAAGCAGTTGGACTGTTATACTGGTATTTGGGCTGTTGACATAAAGACCCAATTCCCCAGATAACGACACAAGTTTTGAGGTTGCCATTAGATATGAAATCATCCAGACACACAAGGGACACACAGTAATTTCACTAAGGGAACTCCAGCTGTGGGCACAAACACACAGTGAGAAATGAATTGGTTTGAGGAAATACAAAATTAAATATAATGTAATTACAGTCTAAATAGAACTTACTTGCTGATTCAATCCTGAGTCTCTTCCACAGTAAGCACTTATGCCCCGTTTATGCGGGCTCTAAGTGATACTTCCTAACGTTAGTTTGTAGCCTAATATATTTTGTTTTGTTTTGTTTTTCGCTCACCAAACAGGAGTCTTTGTAAACGAGGACTTCCACAGTAAACACTTATGCCCCGTTTATGCGGGCTCTAAGTGATGCTTCCTAACGTTAGTTTGTAGCCTAATATATTTTGTTTTGTTTTGTTTTATGAGAACAATCTTACCTAGCCTAACACTGCTGGCCCGGTAAAAGCCTGCTCAGCAGCGAATTCATCTTACCTAACGTTAGTTTGTAGCCTAATATATTTTGTTTTGTTTTTTGATAACAATCGCAAATTTGCCAGCACAAAAACGATCACCACCAAACTTTTCTACAGCACAGTTCAGTAGCACAGTTCAGTCGCTCACCAAACAGGAAACAGGAAAGGCCACAGAGGTATGACCGCAGGTGTGTGTGCTTGTATGACCGCAGGTGTGTGTGCCTGTATGGTCGCAGGTGTGTGTGCCTGTATGACCGCAGGTGTGTGTGCCTGTATGACCGCAGGTGTGTATGACCGCAGGTGTGTGTGCCTGTATGACCGCAGGTGTGTGCCTGTATGACCGCAGGTGTGTATGACCGCAGGTGTGTACCTGTATGACCGCAGGTGTGTGTACCTGTATGACCGCAGGTGTGTGTGCCTGTATGACCGCAGGTGTGTGCCTGTATGACCGCAGGTGTGTATGACCGCAGGTGTGTGTACCTGTATGACCGCAGGTGTGTGTGCCTGTATGACCGCAGGTGTGTGTGCCTGTATGACCGCAGGTGTGTGCCTGTATGACCGCAGGTGTGTGTGCCTGTATGACCGCAGGTGTGTGCCTGTATGACCGCAGGTGTGTGTGCCTGTATGACCGCAGGTGTGTGTGCCTGTATGACCGCAGGTGTGTGCCTGTATGACCGCAGGTGTGTGTGCCTGTATGATCGCAGGTGTGTGTGCCTGTATGAACGCAGGTGTGTGTATCTGTATGACCGCAGGTGTGTGTGCCTGTATGACCGCAAGTGTGTGTGCCTGTATGACCGCAGGTGTGTATGACCGCAGGTGTGTGTACCTGTATGACCGCAGGTGTGTGTGCCTCTATGACCGCAGGTGTGTGTGCCTGTATGACTGCAGGTGTGTGTGCCTGTATGACCGCAGGTGTGTATGACCGCAGGTGTGTGTGCCTGTATGACCGCAGGTGTGTGCCTGCATGACCGCAGGTGTGTGTGCCTGTATGACCGCAGGTGTGTACCTGTATGACTGCAGGTGTGTGTGCCTCTATGACCGCAGGTGTGTGTGCCTGTATGACCGCAGGTGTGTGTGCCTGTATGACCGCAGGTGTGTGTGTCTGTATGACCGCAGGTGTGTGTGCCTGTATGACCGCAGGTGTGTGTGCCTGTATGACCGCAGGTGTGTGTGCCTGTATGACCGCAGGTGTGTGTGCCTGTATGACCGCAGGTGTGTGTACCTGTATGACCGCAGGTGTATGTGCCTGTATGACCGCAGGTGTGTGTGCCTGTATGACCGCAGGTGTGTGTGCCTGTATGACCGCAGGTGTGTGTGCCTGTATGACCGCAGGTGTGTGTGCCTGTATGACCGCAGGTGTGTGTACCTGTATGACCGCAGGTGTGTGTGCCTCTATGACCGCAGGTGTGTGTGCCTGTATGACCGCAGGTGTGTGTGCCTGTATGACCGCAGGTGTGTGCCTGTATGACCGCAGGTGTGTGTGCGCCTCTATGACCGCAGGTGTGTGTGCCTGTATGACCGCAGGTGTGTATGACCGCAGGTGTGTGCCTGTATGACCGCAGATGTGTGTGCCTGTATGACCGCAGGTGTGTGTGCCTGTATGACCGCAGGTGTGTGTGCCTGTATGACCGCAGGTGTGTGCCTGTATGACTGCAGGTGTGTGTGCCTGTATGACCGCAGGTGTGTGTGCCTGTATGACCGCAGATGTGTGTGCCTCTATGACCGCAGGTGTGTGTGCCTGTATGACCGCAGGTGTGTGTGCCTGTATGACCGCAGGTGTGTGTGCCTGTATGACCGCAGGTGTGTGTGCCTGTATGACCGCAGGTGTGTGTGCCTGTATGACCGCAGGTGTGTGTACCTGTATGACCGCAGGTGTGTGTGCCTCTATGACCGCAGGTGTGTGTGCCTGTATGACCGCAGGTGTGTGTGCCTGTATGACCGCAGGTGTGTGTACCTGTATGACCGCAGGTGTGTGTGCCTGTATGACCGCAGGTGTGTGTGCCTGTATGACCGCAGGTGTGTGTACCTGTATGACCGCAGGTGTGTGTGCCTCTATGACCGCAGGTGTGTGTGCCTGTATGACCGCAGGTGTGTACCTGTATGACCGCAGGTGTGTGTGCCTCTATGACCGCAGGTGTGTGTGCCTGTATGACCGCAGGTGTGTGTGCCTGTATGACCGCAGGTGTGTACCTGTATGACCGCAGGTGTGTGTGCCTGTATGACCGCAGGTGTGTGTGCCTGTATGACCGCAGGTGTGTGTGCCTGTATGACGGCAAGTGTGTGTGCCTGTATGACCGCAGGTGTGTATGACCGCAGGTGTGTGTACCTGTATGACCGCAGGTGTGTGTGCCTCTATGACCGCAGGTGTGCGTGCCTGTATGACCGCAGGTGTGTGTGCCTGTATGACCGCAGGTGTGTGTACCTGTATGACCGCAGGTGTGTATGACCGCAGGTGTGTGCCTGTATGACCGCAGGTGTGTGTGCCTGTATGACCGCAGGTGTGTACCTGTATGACCGCAGGTGTGTGTGCCTGTATGACCGCAGGTGTGTGTGCCTGTATGACCGCAGGTGTGTGTGCCTGTATGACCGCAGGTGTGTGTGCCTGTATGACTGCAGGTGTGTGTGCCTGTATGACTGCAGGTGTGTGTGCCTGTATGACCGCAGGTGTGTGCCTGTATGACCGCAGGTGTGTGTGCCTGTATGACCGCAGGTGTGTGTACCTGTATGAACGCAGGTGTGTGTACCTGTATGATCGCAGGTGTGTGTGCCTGTATGAACGCAGGTGTGTGTGCCTGTATGACCGCAGGTGTGTATGACCGCAGGTGTGTGTGCCTGTATGACCGCAGGTGTGTGTGCCTGTATGACCGCAGGTGTGTATGACCGCAGGTGTGCGTGCCTGTATGACCGCAGGTGTGTTTGACCGCAGGTGTGCGTGCCTGTATGACCGCAGGTGTGTACCTGTATGACCGCAGGTGTGTGTGCCTGTATGACCGCAGGTGTGTGTGCCTGTATGACCGCAGGTGTGTGTACCTGTATGACCGCAGGTGTGTGCCTGTATGACCGCAGGTGTGTGTACCTGTATGACCGCAGGTGTGTGCCTGTATGACCGCAGGTGTGTGTGCCTGTATGACCGCAGGTGTGTGTGCCTGTATGACTGCAGGTGTGTGTGCCTGTATGACCGCAGGTGTGTGTGCCTGTATGAACGCAGGTGTGTGTGCCTCTATGACCGCAGGTGTGTGTGCCTGTATGACCGCAGGTGTGTGCCTGTATGACCGCAGGTGTGTGTGCCTGTATGACCGCAGGTGTGTGTGCCTGTATGACTGCAGGTGTGTGTGCCTGTATGACCGCAGGTGTGTACCTGTATGACCGCAGGTGTGTGTGCCTCTATGACCGCAGGTGTGTGTGCCTGTATGACCGCAGGTGTGTGTGCCTGTATGACCGCAGGTGTGTGTGTCTGTATGACCGCAGGTGTGTGTACCTGTATGACCGCAGGTGTGTGTGCCTGTATGACCGCAGGTGTGTGTGCCTGTATGACCGCAGGTGTGTGTACCTGTATGACCGCAGGTGTGTACCTGTATGACCGCAGGTGTGTGTGCCTGTATGACCGCAGGTGTGTGTACCTGTATGACCGCAGGTGTGTGTGCCTGTATGACCGCAGGTGTGTGTGCCTCTATGACCGCAGGTGTGTGTGCCTGTATGACCGCAGGTGTGTGTGCCTGTATGACCGCAGGTGTGTGTGTCTGTATGACCGCAGGTGTGTGTACCTGTATGACCGCAGGTGTGTGTGCCTGTATGACCGCAGGTGTGTGTACCTGTATGACCGCAGGTGTGTGTGCCTGTATGACCGCAGGTGTGTGTGCCTGTATGACCGCAGGTGTGTGCCTGTATGACCGCAGGTGTGTGTGCCTGTATGACCGCAGGTGTGTGCCTGTATGACCGCAGGTGTGTGTGCCTGTATGACCGCAGGTGTGTGTGCCTGTATGACCGCAGGTGTGTGCCTGTATGACCGCAGGTGTGTGTGCCTGTATGATCGCAGGTGTGTGTGCCTGTATGAACGCAGGTGTGTGTATCTGTATGACCGCAGGTGTGTGTGCCTGTATGACCGCAAGTGTGTGTGCCTGTATGACCGCAGGTGTGTATGACCGCAGGTGTGTGTACCTGTATGACCGCAGGTGTGTGTGCCTCTATGACCGCAGGTGTGTGTGCCTGTATGACCGCAGGTGTGTGTACCTGTATGACCGCAGGTGTGTATGACCGCAGGTGTGTGCCTGTATGACCGCAGGTGTGTGTACCTGTATGACCGCAGGTGTGTGCCTGTATGACCGCAGGTGTGTGTGCCTGTATGACCGCAGGTGTGTGTGCCTGTATGACTGCAGGTGTGTGTGCCTGTATGACCGCAGGTGTGTGTGCCTGTATGAACGCAGGTGTGTGTGCCTCTATGACCGCAGGTGTGTGCCTGTATGACCGCAGGTGTGTGCCTGTATGACCGCAGGTGTGTGTGCCTGTATGACCGCAGGTGTGTGTGCCTGTATGACTGCAGGTGTGTGTGCCTGTATGACCGCAGGTGTGTACCTGTATGACCGCAGGTGTGTGTGCCTCTATGACCGCAGGTGTGTGTGCCTGTATGACCGCAGGTGTGTGTGCCTGTATGACCGCAGGTGTGTGTGTCTGTATGACCGCAGGTGTGTGTGCCTCTATGACCGCAGGTGTGCGTGCCTCTATGACCGCAGGTGTGTGTGCCTGTATGACCGCAGGTGTGTATGACCGCAGGTGTGTGCCTGTATGACCGCAGATGTGTGTGCCTGTATGACCGCAGGTGTGTGTGCCTGTATGACCGCAGGTGTGTGTGCCTGTATGACCGCAGGTGTGTGCCTGTATGACTGCAGGTGTGTGTGCCTGTATGACCGCAGGTGTGTGTGCCTGTATGACCGCAGATGTGTGTGCCTCTATGACCGCAGGTGTGTGTGCCTGTATGACCGCAGGTGTGTGTGCCTGTATGACCGCAGGTGTGTGTGCCTGTATGACCGCAGGTGTGTGTGCCTGTATGACCGCAGGTGTGTGTGCCTGTATGACCGCAGGTGTGTGTGCCTGTATGACCGCAGGTGTGTGTACCTGTATGACCGCAGGTGTGTGTGCCTCTATGACCGCAGGTGTGTGTGCCTGTATGACCGCAGGTGTGTGTGCCTGTATGACCGCAGGTGTGTGTACCTGTATGACCGCAGGTGTGTGTGCCTGTATGACCGCAGGTGTGTGTGCCTGTATGACCGCAGGTGTGTGTACCTGTATGACCGCAGGTGTGTGTGCCTCTATGACCGCAGGTGTGTGTGCCTGTATGACCGCAGGTGTGTACCTGTATGACCGCAGGTGTGTGTGCCTGTATGACCGCAGGTGTGTGTGCCTGTATGACCGCAGGTGTGTGTGCCTGTATGACCGCAGGTGTGTGTACCTGTATGACCGCAGGTGTGTGTGCCTGTATGACCGCAGGTGTGTGTACCTGTATGACCGCAGGTGTGTGCCTCTATGACCGCAGGTGTGTGTGCCTGTATGACCGCAGGTGTGTGCCTGTATGACCGCAGGTGTGTGTGCGCCTCTATGACCGCAGGTGTGTGTGCCTGTATGACCGCAGGTGTGTATGACCGCAGGTGTGTGCCTGTATGACCGCAGATGTGTGTGCCTGTATGACCGCAGATGTGTGTGCCTCTATGACCGCAGGTGTGTGTGCCTGTATGACCGCAGGTGTGTGTGCCTGTATGACTGCAGGTGTGTATGACCGCAGGTGTGTGTGCCTGTATGACCGCAGGTGTGTGTGCCTGTATGACCGCAGGTGTGTGCCTGTATGACCGCAGGTGTGTGTCTGTATGACCGCAGATGTGTGTGCCTCTATGACCGCAGGTGTGTGTGCCTGTATGACTGCAGGTGTGTATGACCGCAGGTGTGTGTGCCTGTATGACCGCAGGTGTGTGTGCCTGTATGACCGCAGGTGTGTGTGCCTGTATGACCGCAGGTGTGTGCCTGTATGACCGCAGGTGTGTGTCTGTATGACCGCAGGTGTGTGTGCCTGTATGACCGCAGGTGTGTGTGCCTGTATGACTGCAGGTGTGTATGACCGCAGGTGTGTATGACCGCAGGTGTGTGTGCCTGTATGACCGCAGGTGTGTGCCTGTATGACCGCAGGTGTGTATGACCGCAGATGTGTGTATGACCGCAGGTGTGCTGAAGAGGCTGGAAGAGGAGGATCTGGATGATGGAATGAGGAGGAGACTGAGGGACTCCAGTGAAATACCAGGAGCTCTTTGGCACATCTACACCAGCAAAGACACAGACAAGATTAAAGAATTCCTCAGCAAGGTTACAATTCCTCCTCTGCCTGCAGTATTTTTATAACTCAAGTCACTGTTTTAAATTAGTAAATGTGTCAGGTAGGTAAAAATGAAAAAGCAAAATGTTTCATCAAAATGTAAAAAAAATAAAAATACACGTATGGTGATGAGGTGGCGCATATCGGAAACACCAGAAACTGAGAAAACTGTTCCATACAACAGCTGCTATATGTTTGCTCCCATTTCTCTTACCTATATTTTCTACACTCTTTTATGACTGGCATGCCATGTATACATTTTACTTTGTCTTGTTTTTCTTTTTATTAGCTTGATAATCATAATTAGCCATTAATCATATTATCAAAAAATACTAATTCTTACATTAAATGCTGCTTTTGTGTCAGTAATAAGTGAAAACACTTTAGAGCTAATGTAGGACAAAAACTGAAAGCATTTTGGTCCATGACAACCAGAGATGTGCACCTCTGCACAGCTGTGGGGAGTGAACACCTCTGCTCAAAGTGAAGCGAACAGCTGAATAAAATAGAAGATCATTGAAACTGGTCTAGAATCCAATGCTTGCACATAACATGAGTCACAAATATGGCCCAATTGTTAATTATTCCTTTTCACTTAAGTTTTTCACTAATCACATTCCACTTTACTACAGAGATCAACTCCAGTTGTTGGGAACAAAAATGTTTTCTGATTTCTTCTTATACATTTGTTGAAGCGTACTTACTTATTACTAGGGCTGAGCCGAATGCCATTTTTTACACTTCGAAGCTTCGTTGGCAATTTTCCCCGAAGCTCCGAAGATTTGTTTTAAAGGTTGTATCAGCGATTTTGGGTGGAAACATAAATGATCACATTCATCTGATTTTTCCTCACGATCCGCTAGCTGCCCGCCCCATAAGCAGGCCGTCAAAAAAACGCGTCTCTGTAGGCAGCCTATGCTCCGAGATCGTACACAAAAACAATGGTACTACCAACTACTCAAAACCAAAATAAACAGTATTCCAACCAATCACAATGATCTGCACAAACGTGACGTCACTTCTGAAGCGAAATCCCAAACAAACATACTTATGAATAATTATGTTATGTTTTAAAAAATATTGTTCAAGCATCCAGAATTATAGCCACGTTAATAACGTTTGTAAGAAACCAAACCGTTTGTAAATCCGTCAAGATTTCAGCGAGATAAGAGTATTAGCGTTTGTGCAGATCATTGTGATTGGTTGGAATACTGTTTATTTTGGTTTTGAGTGGTTGGTAGTACCATTTGTTTTTGTGTACGATCTCGGAGCATAGGCTGCCTACAGAGACGCGTTTTTTTGACGGCCTGCTTATGGGGCGGGCAGCTAGCGGATCGTGAGGAAAAATCAGATGAATGTGATCATTTATGTTTCCACCCAAAATCGCTGATACAACCTTTAATAATAATAATGTATTAAAAATACAATTGAAAACAATGTTACGATACGTCCAGTAGAGGGCGCGCTCACATCTATTTCAGTAATATGTGCATGAAGAAAGAAAAGTTTTTTTTATTTTTTATTGAAACAACAAAGTATTAAATTGAAATGGAACAGAAGTTCAGGACATGAAACATAGGCCTAAATAAATTTAAAAGATAAATATAAGCCGCAGTCTTCACAGTTATGTGCAGGCCTATAAATTCTCAGACTTCACGTAGCCTACATACTGCGTATGGTATGGGGGAAAAAAGTCTAAAGCCGAGTGTAGGCTATTCCCGAGTGTAGGCTATATTGTTTTCTTTTCAAAACGTAATAGGTTGTCATGCTATGCTAGCCTAGGCTATATCATGAAATGTAGCCTAGTCAGATCGGCTAGCTAATGCTAATGTTGCTGGGCTATTACTCTGAGGAAGATGTATAAATTAGGCTGCTTACATTTTTGAAATGGTTTGTCAAATTCGTAGTTCCACCATGGTATGCCAATTTCTGCTGGCATATTAGATTCACAAAACAGCATAGATCATCAGATTAGGAGGTTGAGGTTTTGGGTAGCAAACATGTGGCAGGTGTTTTATGTTTTCTGGAAAACTGATGTTTCCAATATTTTGTCCACCCCTGTACCTTTGTGTGTGAAATGGAGTAATAAAATGTAGAGGCCTGCTTGCTGGCTCACCCCATGGATGAGCCCCACGGTCTGGTATAAATGTAAGGAAAATCTGTTGGTGTTAACCTCTAGCACTGCATTAAAAGCTGGGTCTACGGGGTGGACACTACAGTTCTACAGACGTTGCTCAGAAGTGTGCATGAGTTTCTGGAAATATATGTGTCGTCACGCAAAACTACTGCTTACAAGCGATGCACGGCAAATTTCACTGAAATTTATCGAGTCAGATATCTTACAGAAACTGCTCTTGTCATGCAGTGTAGGCTACTCGCAGCAGTGTAGGCTACTCGCAGCAGTGTAGGCTACTCGCAGCAGTGTAGGCTACTCGCAGCAGTGTAGGCTACTCGCAGCAGTGTAGGCTACTCGCAGCAGTGTAGGCTACTCGCAGCAGTGTAGGCTACTCGCAGCAGTGTAGGCTACTCGCAGCAGTGTAGGCTACTCGCAGCAGTGTAGGCTACTCGCAGCAGTGTAGGCTACTCGCAGCAGTGTAGGCTACTCGCAGCAGTGTAGGCTACTCGCAGCAGTGTAGGCTACTCGCAGCAGTGTAGGCTACTCGCAGCAGTGTAGGCTACTCGCAGCAGTGTAGGCTACTCGCAGCAGTGTAGGCTACTCGCAGCAGTGTAGGCTACTCGCAGCAGTGTAGGCTACTCGCAGCAGTGTAGGCTACTCGCAGCAGTGTAGGCTACTCGCAGCAGTGTAGGCTACTCGCAGCAGTGTAGGCTACTCGCAGCAGTGTAGGCTACTCGCAGCAGTGTAGGCTACTCGCAGCAGTGTAGGCTACTCGCAGCAGTGTAGGCTACTCGCAGCAGTGTCTGCTCCGGCCTGTCAGTGTGTGTGATCGGTGCCTTGTGATCGGTGCCTTGTGATCGGTGCTGTGTGATCGGTGCCTTGTGATCGGTGCTGTGTGATCGGTGCCTTGTGATCGGTGCTGTGTGATCGGTGCCTTGTGATCGGTGCTGTGTGATCAGTGCAGTGTGGTGTTTGTGCAGGTTGCCAGGGAACAGGGTGAGGAGGCGCTGATAGAGCAGGGTCCAGTCAGAGAGCAGGGCTGGTACCTGAGCAGGAGGCTGAGGGAGCGGCTGCTGGAGGAGGAGGGGGTCCAGGGCTGGACTGTGCTGCAGTTCCTCGGAGACTCAGTCCTCATCCCTACTGGGACCCTGCACCAGGTCTGTGTATATACCACACCCCCACTACACCAGGTCTGTGTATATACCACAACCCCACTACACCAGGTCTGTGTATATACCACACCCCCACTACACCAGGTCTGTGTATATACCACACCCTCACTACACCAGGTCTGTGTATATACCACACCCTCCTCCACCAGGTCTGTGTATATACCACACCCCCACTACACCAGGTCTGTGTATATACCACAACCCCACTACACCAGGTCTGTGTATATACCACACCCCCACTACACCAGGTCTGTGTATATACCACACCCTCACTACACCAGGTCTGTGTATATACCACACCCTCCTCCACCAGGTCTGTGTATATACCACACCCCCACTACACCAGGTCTGTGTATATACCACACCTCCACTACACCAGGTCTGTGTATATACCACACCCCCCTGCACCAGGTCATCATCATCACAGGCATTTAGCAGACGCTCTTATCCAGAGCGACTTACACAACTTTTTAGCATTTTTTTTTTTTTACATATATTATCCATTTATACAGCTGGATATATACTGAAGCGATTCAAGTTAAGTACCTTGCTCAAGGGTACAACGGCAGTGTCCTACCTGGGAATCGAACCTGCAACCTTTTGGTTACAAGCCCAGTACCTTAACCATTATACTACACTGCCGCCCACCAGTGTACCACTACCACACCTCCACTACACCAGGTCTGTGTATATACCACACCCCCCTGCACCAGGTCTGTGTATATACCACACCCCCCACTACACCAGGTCTGTGTATATACCACACCCCCCACTACACCAGGTCTGTGTATATACCACACCTCCACTACACCAGGTCTGTGTATATACCACACCTCCACTACACCAGGTTTGTGTATATACCACACCCCCACTACACCAGGTCTGTGTATATACCACACCTCCACTACACCAGATCTGTGTATATACCACACCCCCACTACACCAGGTCTGTGTATACATCTCTCTCTCCCTCTGGTATTTTTTACCGCAGGTGTTGTTGGAGATGTTGGTAATCCGCCTGATTGCAGGAGTAACAGGTGTCTCTCTCCCACAGGTGCATAATCTCCACAGTTGTGTGCAGGTGAAAAATGGCTTTGTGTCTCCAGAGCATGCGGTGCACTCTTTTCATTTAACACAAGAGCTCCGCTGCTCCGGCCAGGAAGTCAACTACACAGATAAGCTACAGGTAAGGGCAGAGGGGTGTGCTTCTCTGAATCAAAATGCACACAGGTCCCGTCTGTGCCAGTGAAGTTATTCTGCTCTCATCACAAAACTGGGTCACAGAATGGGATCAACTCGTTCATTTCAGTTTATCATCTGAAGTTCGGTGCACAAATTGAAGAATCCCAACAATTTTCCATGATGATTTTTCCATTTCCATAACTGACTGAATTTAGATATTACTGAAGCACCACCTACTGATTCCACTGTCTGCTTTGCCCTCCATGTAGATGGACAAAATGGAGGGATATCTTTGTCCTTGGTGTCAGTTGAATGGCTTAAAGAGGGGATGTGCTGAATAATGAATGCGATGAGATGTATTATTTATTTTGTTTTGGCTGCTCACAGAAGAGTCGCTGTGCCCTCCGCCCTTTTACCATCACATGAAAAGCCTGCTTCTATTCTAGGTCAAGAACATCTTTTATCACTCTGTGAAAGATGCGGTCGGGACGTTAAGGAGGTGTTTGGCGGAGAGGCCAGATGAAGCCGAGGAGATCTTGTGACACTTTCGCTCCGTGGACATGAGCACTGACTCCTCCTGGAGCATGTGCTGTCTGGTACACACACCAGCAACAGGGCCCAACGCCAGGCAGCAACAGGGACTCAGGGCCTAACACCAGGCAGCAACAGGGACTCAGGGCCCAACACCAGGCAGCAACAGGGACTCAGGGCCTAACACCAGGCAGCAACTGGGACTCAGGGCCTAACATCAGGCAGCAACAGGGACTCAGGGCCTAACACCAGGCAGCAACTGGGACTCAGGGCCTAACACCAGGCAGCAACAGGGACTCAGGGCCCAACACCCGGCAGACTGCAGCACTCTGTCTGATACAGCAGTAGTATAGCCTGGGACTCAAGAGCCCAACACCAGGCAGCAACAGGGACTCAGGGCCCAACACCAGGCAGACTGTAGCACTGTCTGATACAGCAGTAGTATAGCCTGGGACTCAGGGCCCAACACCAGGCAGACTGTAGCACTGTGTCTGATACAGCAGTAGTATAGCCTGGGACTCAGGGCCCAACACCAGGCAGACTGTAGCACTGTGTCTGATACAGCAGTAGTATAGCCTGGGACTCAGGGCCCAACACCAGGCAGACTGGAGCACTGTCTGATACAGCAGCAGTATAGCCTGGGACTCAGGATATCCAAGGATGATCTACCAGTAACAGTACAGCTCTTCCCTTCTGCCTGTTTCTGCTTTCATATTGTACACTGTAGATGTTAAAAGGACATAATTCAGTTGTATTTATTATCAGATGTCATGAACGTAAATGTGGCTTGTACAGGCGTTTACAGTTTACTAAATGGATTCTGATAGCAGAGACTGCAGACACTAGCTATAGCCTGCATCTGCCTTCTGCCTTCAGACTGCGCATATTAAAATGAACTGCCAAATTGTTGAAAATATAATTTAATTATAAGTACAGAAAGATAAATAGACTAAATGAGTAACAGAACTGGGAGACATTTAAAATGTTAAGAAAATTTAATTTTATTAAAAATGTATTATGGTGAAACTTTGAAGTTGAGTGATAAATATTCTTTGTAATACCATACATACATTCAGTAATGTTTAAAAAAAGAAAAATAAATTAAAACCATGGCTAAGACTTCATACGTGAAGTTAAAATTGAAACTGATGAATACATTTTAATAGAAAATGTAAAACCAATCAGTGTGCTGCAATCTGCATATAGACGTGTGGGTGTGGTATTTGGAATGTAGGGTTTTCAGGGATATTCCATCTGATTTCTTTACATTAGTGGCCATGGCGCCGGCGCCATGAGATTGCTCAACTCAGAGACATTCATTGCCCCTGCAACCATACTATGAGTGTAAACAACAAACTCCATGTTCTAGCTTTCTTAGTATATGTATATACAGTGGTGTTCAAAAAAATAGCAGTACAACATCAGTAAACTGATGAACCACTGTTATTAGTAGTGATATTTCTGCATGGCAAATAATTTACTTGTAGATGTAGTAGTGTAATAGAAAAACAACAGACCAAACTGTCATGACATGCACGCTGCTTGTTCTGAGTAATTGACTCATTCATTGAAAGGGGCGTGTTCAAAATAATAGCAGTGTGGAGTTTAATTAGAGAATTCATTCATTCTGTGAAAAAAAACAGGTCAAACAGGTATTCCACAGGTAAACAGGTGATGCCATCATGATTCTGTATAAAAGGATATCAAAAGACTCCTGATATTTTATTTCCAGGTACTCTTAGAAGCAATACTATAACCTCTGTGCATTTGAATGGATCGCTATGGGAATTGGGGGGTGGGACTAGATTAAGCTGTAAATTACACGGGAATAGTATGGAACACATGGTTGGCTAAATGGCTGTAAGTCAACAAGGGTCTGAGGTATCAAACAAGCCTTAAACCATCACTCTGCTGCCAGAAATACAGTAGATATGGATGGATAACTTGAAGGGTTTCTTCTCCTGACTTATTTTTCCATAGAGTTCAATAGGAAGATTTGTTAGGAGAAACAACCCTGCAAGTGATCCATCAATATCTACTGCATATCTGGCAACAGAGTGATGGTTTGAGGCTCGTTTGATACCTCAGACCCTTGTTGACTTACAGCCATTTAGCCAACCATGGATTCCATACTATTCCCGTGTAATTTACAGCTTAATCTAGTCCCACCCCCCAATTCCCATAGAGATCCATTCAAATGCAGAGAGGTTATAGTATTGCTTCTAAGAGTACCTGAAAATAAGATACCGGGGGCCCTATCTTGGCGATCTTGGCGCTTAGTCTAAGCGCATGGCGCTAAGTCCATTTAGGGCGTGTCCAAGTCCACTTTTGATATTTTAACGGCGTGTTTTTTTGGCGCTAAGCACGGCGCATGGCGCAACTGGGCTGAACCTAGTCGCTTCATTAATTATAGGTGTCTTGGGCGTGACATTCAATAAACCAATCAAAATGTCATATCCCATTCCCTT
Organism: Synaphobranchus kaupii; assembly: GCA_029718625.1. Taxonomy (NCBI): domain Eukaryota; kingdom Metazoa; phylum Chordata; class Actinopteri; order Anguilliformes; family Synaphobranchidae; genus Synaphobranchus; species Synaphobranchus kaupii. Next base: position 67,687,105 of record CM056380.1, read on the forward strand.
TAAAAGCCTGCTTTTCCACCTTGGCGGATTGCTTATGATGGCGAAACAGACATGCTCGTGCGTGTTTAGTGTGATCAAGGAATAGGCTAAATGGAGTATGATCAATATTATTCGGACTAACCATTAGCCTATGAGTTCCCGGTAATTCCAGACAGGGCTGTTACTTTACAAAATATGTGCGGTTAAATTTCGTTAAAAGGACCTGCAACAGCTGAGAATAAGCTATCAATGGCTTCAGTCTCACCTTAGAAAACGCCAAATTAGCCTGCTTGTTCAGCGAATTTCGTTTGATTATGCAATGAAAGTGTCAAACATCAATTCCAAGAGGCTGTTCTCATGGAGTTCTCGAAGTTCAAGCTTCATCCAAAATTCATTAGGCTACCTGCATAGTAGGCTAATATTGATTAATAACATACATACCGTTATTTTGCCTTAATGATGACACTAAATAGCCTACAATAAAGCTGTCAGGTTCGCAACCCATAAGTTCACGCATATTTCCCCTTGTTTAATAATGTCCTGTTTATGGAAATGTGACCAACCTGTTTTACTCGTAGCATAATCCTTTAAAACAATCCACTTTCCCAGGAAGACCGTGAAACGTGCGACTTACAGCAGGGGAAACAGAGAACATGCAGCTCACGTGCAGAGAATGGCATTAAAATTAATTGTGAATTAATTGTGTAACGTGCTGCAAATTTGTTTTAGTTTCTAATTAGACGCTTAGTTCTCTTTAAAATCGTTTTGTTCAGTTAAGGAATAACGGGTGAAATCAGCTGGGTTTTAAACGGTGAGAGTATGGAAACCTGGTCACTGTAATTTAAAAAAATATGAAGGACGAAGAATAGCTAAGGTTACAATTTAGTTAACATGGTGACATCTCCGTTTTTTAACCATAGGCTATCGAAAAAAACCTTATGCACAGCGAATCCGCTGTAGCCTAGGCTATTTGAAAAACAATAAATGCAATATTCACTGGACAAGGTTTTGAACTTTTTTCAGTCACAAACCATTCTATTTACTTACAGGCTATATTCATAGATAAACAGAGCTGTATTGTAATGACATCTGAAGCGCATTTTCAGAACTTAAATGTCCGTCTATTGCCGTGCGCGAGTTTTCCATTGAATGACAATTCACGCATTAGGTGCAAAGACAATTCGCGCATTAGGCTTGATAGCTATAGGTGTTATCAGCTCCTTTTTAATGGATAGCCATTGTCCCGTACTATCGCACATCGCCTGGATGTTGATGGAGTGGGCTGAGAGCAATGTAATGTGGCATTGTTTCCCTTCGCTGAGGGAAAGGTATGTGGACCTATGGAACCTTTTATTATTATGCATTTTTGATATAGCCTACACAATAATAATATTTCACATTGTGATCTACATATTTTAGTCATGCCTGTGCACGCCCCTGTGTGTAACAGACAGGAGGGTATGCGCGTTGTGCACACGCCTATGTAGACGCACTTATATGCGCCGTTAAAATAGCATGTAAACAACTGCGACGTGACTTTAGACCAGGTTTGTGGTGGTTCTAGCGCAAGCGCTTTCTGCTGGCTCAAGATAGCAATACGCCAAAAAGAATCCTGGCCACTCCTCATCTTAAGACCAACACGCCCAGTTCACTAATGATGGCGCAAGAGTACATGGTAGTTAAACGGCGTAAGCGTTAGGCATTATTATGGACCTAGCGCCGGGTGTAAGATAGCAAAGACACTTGCGTTTGCGTTAGCGCCGCTTTGCGCCAGGTGTAAGATAGGGCCCCAGGAGTCTTTTGATATCCTTTTATATAGAATCATGATGGCATCACCTGTTTACCTGTGGAATACCTGCTTGACCTGTTTTTTTTCACAGAATGAATTCTCTAATTAAACTCCACACTGCTATTATTTTGAACACGCCCCTTTCAATGAATGAGTCAATTACTCAGAACAAGCAGCGTGCATGTCATGACAGTTGGGTCTGTTGTTTTTCTATTACACTACTACATCTACAAGTCAATTATTTGCCATGCAGAAATATCACTACTACTAATAACAGTGGTTCATCAGGTTACTGATGTTGTACTGCTATTTTTTTGAACACCATTGTACGAATATGGAGAGCGCCACTATTGTCACGTACAGTGCCCTCCACTATTATTGCCACCCCTGGTAAAGATGAGTAAAAAGGGTTATAAAAAATTCACCATTTGCTGAATTAGCTTAATCTTACACTGAAAAAATGAGAAAAATCCAACCTTTAATTGAAGTACATTTATTATAACTTGAAGGGTTTCTTCTCCTGACTTATTTTTCCATAGAGTTCAAGAGGACAATTTGTCAGGAGAAACAACCCTTAAAGTGATCCATCCATATCTACTGCATATCTCGCAGCAGAGTGATGGTTTGAGGCTCGTTTGATACGTCAGACCCTTGATGACTTACAGCCATTTTACCAACCATGTATTCCATACTGTTCCAACATAATTTACTGCTAAATCTAGTCCCACCCCCCAATTCCCATAGAGATCCATTCAAATGCAGGGACATTATAGTATCGCTTGTAAGAGTACCAGAAAATAAGATATCAAGAGTCTTTTGATGTTGTTGGGTAACAGACATCAGTCATGGCATGCAAAGGATATGCAACCAAATATTAAACTAATAGGTCTAAAGTCAGAGGGTGTATTACAGTCTCTACCAGGTTTTGGGATCACAGAAATAGTTGCTAAGTACATTGTTTGTGGATGTGTGTGGTTTATTTGAAAGTTATTTATGACTTGCATGAAAAGAAGATTTGTGCTTAACCAAAATGTTGAATAAAATTCTATAGGAAAACCGTCCATTCCAGGAGCTTTTTTTAAAAGAAAAACTATCAATAACACGTTTGATTTCTAAATGTGTAAAGTCTTTGCTAAGGTCGTCCTTTTCTTCCATTGTTAGATGTTTCAACTTAATTGATTTGAGAAAAGGAAGAGGATCATGTTCTTGTTTTAATTCTGACATATATATAGTTCTTTATAAAATAATTCAAATTGTTGGTTAATTATTTGATTATGTCTAATAATTTAATTTGTTATTGGATCTTTTAAAGTTGTCGGTTCTTTTTTAAGTATTCTCTTAACTAGTGAACTTAAATGTTTACCAGTTTTATTTGCAAATATCTACTGAAGTTTATTATCATTAGCTTTCTTTAGCAATAAGTTATCCAGTTCTAATTTAAATTTTTGCAATTCAATTAAGTCTTCCTTTCATTTGTCTTTTGTGTTTTTTCTCTTGGATGCTTATTTGCGTCCTCAGTTTGCTTATTTCACTATCCAAATTTACTTTCCTTTTTGCTGAAAATGCTATAATTATTCCCCTTATATATGCCTTAAATGCATCCCAAATAATACCTATTTCTGGTTTATCCAAAGAATTTACATTGATTTGTTTATTCAAATATGACTAATGTGTTCAAAATTCAGTACCTGTTAAATACTTTCGATTAATTCTCCAAATCATATGTGAAAAGGTATTATACTTCGGTGTCATCACGCATGTAACAGTAGCATGGTCTGATATTACGATATCATCCATTTTACTTGAAACTGCATTGTCCAGACCTGCATTTGATATAAATATATAATCTATTCAACTAAGTATTTTTTGGGCATGTGAAAAATATGTATAATCTATGCTGTTAGGATGTAGTGTTCACCATATATCCTGTAATTCATTAACAGAAAGGAATTTCCTCAGCTTTTTTGGTGGATTAGTTTTCCTTTTTTTAGTTGAACTATCATATGTACTAAAGGTATTGTTAAGGTCTCCCCCAAATATAATCACTCCTGTTATTGTGCTTTGTACCTTACTTCAAAAAGACATATCAGATAAAGGAGGGCAGTATACATTTATATTTACTTTGAAATAAATTAATGAGTTATCGTTTGGTGGTCCTACCTTCATTTTCTATTATGCTCACACCAAATGTTCTGGAGAGGACACTTACGATTTTACTCTTAAACCAGCTGTTGCAAAAACAAACAACTCATTATAACAGTTAAAAGTTTAATCAATATGTCATGAACAATTTAAACAATATGTTTAATCAATTTAATAATTACAAATATATTTGAATAAATGATTGAATAAAACATTTAACGTTAGTTACCTATATTTGGACAGGCCTTTTTTGTTATTATTTCTTGACACTTTTTGGTTCATTCAACAGGTTTTTATATACACTTGACGATCTTAGCGCATCGTCTAAAACGCATGGCGCAGATGTAGGGTGTGTCCAACTCCCCTTTTGCTAGTTAGAGGGCACATATTTTTGGCGAAAATAAGGCGAGAGGTTCAAATGGGCTGAATTTAACCTCTTCATTAATTATAGGTGTGTCTTCAGCAATAAACCAATCAGAGTGTTATCTCCCATTCCCTTTAAGAGTTACCTGCGTTTGCACCTTGGGGGATTGCTAATATAATGGCAAATTTAATAAGACTGCAAAAAGAGCAATTTACAGCTGGGGAAACCTGCTCATGCAAGGCCAAAGTGTGCGAGCAAGGAATATATGGATCAATATTATTCGGACTAACCATGACGATGTTTTTTCAAATACACAATAATAATAATAATAATCTTAAACATCGGAGAATAAGCTACCAGAACTTGGCTTCCATCTCACCTTAAAACAATGCTAAAATAGCCTGTTTAACAAATTTAATTTTGATTATACAATGAACAATGAAGCATTGTCAAACATCAATTCCATGAGGCTGTTCTCACAGCAGTCAGATCACAGGCAATGCATTTCTCCTAGTGAAAGTCAAGCTTCATATTACATTCAATGTTCATATTACAAGCATTCTATTGATGAATTACATAACGTTATTTTGCCTTAATGATTACACAAAAGCTTTCAGGTTGGGAACCCATAGATTTACACATATTTTCCCTTGTTTTAAATTGCCCAGCTTAGGGAAATGTGACCAACATGTTTTTACTGGTAGCTTAATGCTTTTAAAATGGGATTCCAGGGACAATGTGCATCTATCTGTTCCAGGAGAGAAAATTGTTTTAATTTTGGGAAAAATATTAGTCAAATTGGATGGCATATGATCCACGAAAATGGTTTATTTGCTTTTGAATAGTTTATGATAATGCATTAATTGCTTGGGAGAGCTCCAAAATTAGCAACTCGCCATTCAGGCGGACGGCGCAGGCAGAAATCTCAGTCTAATCTGACTGCAAAATCCCAGGTCCACCAAAATTGTACTGCGCTGCTGCGATTGTTTCTGAGAAATCTAGGTAGAATAATCATCTTTTTAAAATGCTTGTTTTGTATCTTTTGTAAGTAAGACTATAATTATTTTTGATGGAATAAACAGTCCAGATTGGTACAATATGCAATCTGTACCAATCATATGATTATTTTGTTTCTTGTCTCTCACACAGAATGAATGTTTGAAATCAAGTCCTGGCCAAGGTTATTACAGTTAACTGAAACTGAAACTAAAATCAAAAAAACATTTTAGTTAACTAAAATAAAAATAAAAACTGAAATTACTTGAAACTAAAACTAAAATGAAACTAAAACTGGAATGTAGTGTTCCAAAACTAACTGAAATAAAATGACCATGAATTATTTTTAGTTTTATTTTGGGATCCTCCTCCTGACTGTTGATAGCACAGAAAGTTATTGTTTGAATAATCCGGATTGCATATAGTGTAATTTGAAACATTCAAAACAAAAAAGTTGGGGCAGTATATAAAATGCACATAAAAGCAGAAAGCAGTGATTTGTAAATTCTCTTTTACATATATTTAATTGAAAACAGTACAAAGAAAAGATATTTAACGTTCCATACTATTCCCGTGTAATTTACAGTTTACTCTAGTCCCACTTCCCAATTCCCATAGAGATCCATTCAAATGCAGAGAGGTTATAGTATCGCTTGTGAGAGTACCTGAAAATAAGATATGAAGAGTCTTTTGATATCCTTTTATGCCCAGTCATGATAGCATCACCTGTTTACCTGTGGAATGTTCCAACAGTTTGAACTTCCCAGTATTTTCTTTGCCCTTGTCCCAACTTTTTTGGAGCGTGTTGCAGGCATCAAATTATGAATTAGCGTATATTTACAAACATGAATAAAGTTGATAAGGTAAAACTAAATATATTTTCTTTGTACTGTTTTCAATTAAATATATGTAAAAGAGAATTTACAAATCACTGCTTTCTGCTTTTATGTGCATTTTATATACTGTCCCAACTTTTTTGGAATTGGGGTTTGTATTTTTCTCTCCCTCAACCCAACTATTGACCGTTATTAACTGAAATAAAAATTAAAAATAAAACTGAAATTGATTGAAAAACTAAACTAAAACTATAAACACACTCTGAACACTAACTTAAACTAAATTAGAAAGTGAAATCAAAAAACTCATAAAAATAAAAACTAAATTAAAAACTTAAAACTATAATAACCTTGGTCCTGGCACAAAAACATCTTGCAGTGGTGCTGCATACGAAGGGACAGTACATTTTCAACATTGCACTTTTTTTTTATACTCACTGGTATGCATCAATTAAGTATTAAGCAATTAAGTAGTTTATTTTAAAATAAGTGGAAAACTTTAATACCCTTTCCTTCATATAGTTTATTCCGCATTTTCAATGTTCATTAAATTAGTAAAACCATTTTAGCTTTAAAATTGAAAAAAACTGATTAATTGAAAAGTTACTATTTCCATGTTTACGTAGTTCATAGAATTTGTAGTCCTATATTTATCTGTTCACAAAAACTGTTACAATTATAAATTTTGAAAACCTGACATTACCGTTTGGTGCTGATGAGATCATTGTTTATATTGCTTTGTCTGCAATAAAGCATGTGTTAGTTTTTCATTAGGAATAGCTTCCTGCTTTTTGTGGTTTAAAGAGACAGTGACTGGTGAAGGGTATTGGGGGTCAAATAATTAATATAGAGAACCTGACATAAAAGTAAAAAATAAACTGACTTACCTGAGAAAGCTCATATCGGCTTCTGCTGGAGGAAAGACCATTTGTTCCCTTTGTAGAAGCAAGGTTCACCTCTGTGGAGCTGAAATTAGTCTTCAATTGGAAAAACAGCAGCATCCTGCCTCTCAAAATGCTCCCTTTTAAATCCACTGGCATTCCAGAGGCAGGAAGTGAATGGCCTCTCAAATCGGGATGATGAATCAGTTGTATCTGAATGCTGAAAATACTCAGGTCTCGTTGGGTATAATAACTCCTGATGATCCCAGCCAAACAATCTAAGTGATCTTGCAAGCTCATCTCTTCAAGTTTCTGTCTGATACCGAACGTCTGAAGATTGAAATGCAGGACAGTAACTAAAGAGCACATTCATGCTGTGGTGTGGCAAGGCACAGTGCACTAATGTTCCTGCATTCACTTCTCCTCTAATCATCTGTATAAGGTATACATGTATATGCTGTGTGTGTGTGTGTGTGTGTGTGTGTGTGTGTGTGTGTGTGTGTGTGTGTGTGTGTGTGTGTGTGTGTGTGTGTGTGTGTGTGTGTGTGTGTGTGTGTGTGTGTGTGCGTGCGTGTGTGGAAAACTGCTATAGAAATACTTGACAAAGTTGAATTTTATATCAAACAATAAAACAAAGATAGTTATTTTCCATCAAGAGTTTGCTTTATTTTTACTTTTAAATGTGTGGTTGGCTGGATCAGGTTTGAGCTACTTAGATTTTGTATCATTGATTAGAGGTGATAAAGGCTAATTGAACTTTTTTTCCTTCTCATGGTAAGTCAAATAACAATACACCTTTCTGTTCAGGGTAAGAACAAATTGCCTCTGTACAATCTATATCATGAAGCATCCCACTGTTGTTTCATGTTGGTTAATGTCCTTGAAAAGGAGGAACTGATATAGTAAAGTCAAATTCAAGACATTCAGACTGGAAACTGAATTGAATTAGTCAGCCTGTGTGCAGCTTGACTGCTAGAGAAGTGAACCCACACCTGGAATTCTGGAATCTTTAAATGGAAATGCGAAGGTCACATTGCAAGGACATAAACTTCACACAGCTGATACACACTGTGAAAGAGTGAATATATGACTGTGCCAACAGCCTATTCCACGCACCAACAGTCAGTCGAGTCATTATTGAGGTGCAGAAAACAGCGCCTTCCTCACACACTGGGCATGCCCACTGGCACTGAGCTCCAAGGTGTCGGGTGCATTCAGGACATTACCTGCTTCAAAAGCTGCTTTCAAATTAACACCTATCAGCACCTTGGGCTTTTTCAAACACTATAAGGTCCCATACAACTTGCTGTTATAGAATAATTTTATACCCAGATACCTCCTGTTGCCACAAGCTGTCTAGCTCTTGAACAAACCAACCTAAGTATTTTAACCATATGTGTCATGGGAACAAAAGTCTCAGATTGTTTAATAAAAAGGTGTTTGTTTATCTCTTGAATAAAAGGGCAACATAAGTGTCCAAATTAAGAGCACCAGGGCAAGCATGCTGACCGGTAGAGAAGGTGTCAGTGCTCTCATATAGTCTTTTGTTCTGGCAGTTCATGGAAGGCTGAGGTGGTGGAATCCTCTTGGCTGTTGTCTGTTCCCTGGACACAGTCTTTATCACCAGAGGGGGCGCTGTCTTTGGGTATAGTCACCACATTGGAGATTGTGGCATCTAGGCTTTCATAGGCCTCCGAGGTCCACTATGAACAAGGAGAGATCAGATGGTATGTGAGATGACCTCCAAGGTCCACCAAGAACATGAAAAAGCCAGCTACTCTGCCACATGTCCTACAAGGTTAACTATGAATAGGCAGAGATCAGACAATCACATGAGCTATGATTGCCTCCCTCTTTTTGTGAGGGTCCTGACTGATAAAAGAGAATAAATCCCTACAATGCGTGTGCAGCCAAGTAAAGGTAAACACTCTACAGGTTTAGAAAAGAAGGACCAGGGTGCAGGTGTGATCCTACCTGTGTGCCTCTGCTCCCGGACCTGCAGGAAGGGCCAATAGCGATGTTGACGCTACTGGAAGACTGGGTGTCGGTGGTGTTCCCCCCCTCCGCCGCCGACAGCCCGGAGATGACCAGGCCGCTGGAGAAGCTCCTCTTGCCGAAGAGCAGGCTGAGGGTGGAGCTGGATGAGGAGATCTGGCTGGAGCGGTGGTGGCCGGCGGCCTGGGTCTGCGAGCTCAGCGGCCCCCCGGTGGAGAGGCGGGGCACTTGCGAGAAGATGGAGGCGATGGAGGTGTTGAAGGACAGCTGGCTGTTGGACAGGCGCTGGACCAGGCCGAGAGTGGAGTTGGACCCCTGCTGGCTGTCCAGGATTGGCCCAGACTGGCTGGTGACCGGAAGCCGCTGCTGCTGAGGCTGAACGGACCGGCTCCTGTACTCTCTGCGTGCTGAGGACACAAACATTAATCACTGACCACTGACTGCTCCTGTACTCTCTGCGTGTAGAGGACACAAACATTAATCACTGACCACTGACTGCTCCTGTACTCTCTGCGTGTAGAGGACACAAACATTAATCACTGACCACTGACTGCTCCTGTACTCTCTGCGTGCTGAGGACACAAAGATCAATCACTGACCACCGACTGCTCCTATACTCTCTGCGTGCTGAGGACACAAAGATCAATCACTGACCACCGACTGCTCCTGTACTCTCTGCGTGCTGAGGACACAAAGATCAATCACTGACCACTGACCGCTCCAGTACTCTGTGTGCTGAGGACACAGACATCAACCACTGACCACTGACTGCTCCTGTACTCTGCGTGCTGAGGACACAGACATCAATCACTGACCACCGACTGCTCCTATACTCTCTGCGTGCTGAGGACACAAAGATCAATCACTGACCACCGACTGCTCCTGTACTCTCTGCGTGCTGAGGACACAAAGATCAATCACTGACCACTGACCGCTCCAGTACTCTGTGTGCTGAGGACACAGACATCAACCACTGACCACTGACTGCTCCTGTACTCTGCGTGCTGAGGACACAGACATCAATCACTGACCACTGACTGCTCCTGTACTCTGTGTGCTGAGGACAGACATCAACCACTGACCACTGACTGCTCCTGTACTCTGCGTGCTGAGGACACAGACATCAATCACGGACCACTGACTGCTCCTGTACTCTGTGTGCTGAGGACACAGACATCAATCACTGATTGATGTCTGTGTCCTCAGCACGCAGAGGGAGGGGGGACACCACCACTGATGCATGCAGACTGCTCCTGTCTGCATGCATCCCGTTATTGGGAGGCGTGGTTCTCAGCGGTACCTGCTGCATGCTGCCGGGTGCCCTGTGAGGTCCTTGGCCGGGCCGGGCAGAGACTCAGGCTCTGGGAAGTGATGGAGTTCTGGTTCTGGCTGAGAGATGAGGAGGCGCCTGTGCAGTCCACATCCTCCATGTTTACCCCACTGTTACAGCTGGTCAGGTTGTCCTTCCGGACCCTAAAAGAGACAGACACACACACACATGCATGCACATACACGCACACGCACGCACGCACACACACACACACGATAATTAAAGTACTCCCAAACAATCCACAGCAAACTACAAATCTTAAAGCTAAAAAAGACTTACATTTTCTCTAACCCCAAAAATGTATATGCTGGAGTGACTGAGGTTACATAGATAAAAATATCATGTGGGTTATATACCAAAAGTTGTTTTATACTGATGAAAAATGAAGGCTTTAAATGTCAGTTTAATGCCTGCCATAGACTGCCAGTCTTGGGCTGATCCGAGACAGTCAATCAATCAATGCTGAGCTCTCGCCAGATCAACACCAGCTCTGCAAGGTTCTAGAGCAGCGTGTCCCCAAACACTCACCGCCTCCACTTGGACAGCACCCAGGTGCCCATGTTCTCCAGGCTAACGGGCCCTCCCAGAATGCTTCTCAGCTGCTTGTGGGTGCCCATGTAGGACGTGGTGAGGGGGGACACGTACATGGGGTACCCCAGCGGCTGGTCGCAGGACGAGTTGATCATGTTGCGTAGGGCCTGCTTGGAGTTCTGGATGCTTCCGCGCTCCGGATTGCGGTTCCGCAGGAAGACTAGTTCCTGCTGTTGCCCCGCCCACAGACCACGCACGCACTCCTTATTGATCTACGGGAAATGGCAGGCGTCAGTGGCCCCTGACCTTCTCTGATCGTTAATAAATCCCACCAGTTGTTAAATGTTTATGTTTACCTTTGTTCAGCTTTGTTGTCCTTGTTTTTAGCTGTATGTCTATTCTGGGTATGTACATTGAGAGCAACGGAAAACCGGAGTCAAATTCCTTGTGTGTTCACATACTTGGCCAATAAAGCTGATTCTGATTCTGATTCTGATTGACCTGTCACAAATCACTGATCGTAACTATAGTATCAACGACCCCTGCGTTCCTTGAAATATAATGTTCCTGCTGCTTCTGTCATTACTAAAGAGAGTTTCCTGTATGAACTCTTCTACATGCTCACTGGACATTGTTCCCACAAGGCTACTTAAGGAGGTTCTTGACACTGTTGACCCTACTATCCTTGCTATTGTTAACAGCTCACTGTCTAGTGGTGTTTTCCCCTCCTGTTTTAAGCCTGCTGTGGTTTGGCCGCTCCTTAGGAAACCTTCCTTGGACCCTTCAGCTCTAAATAATTATAGGCCTATTTCCAAACTGCCATTTCTGTCTAAGGTCCTAGAAAAGCTACAGTACATCAATAACCCCTTTTAAATCTCTTCTTAACATATATTTTTTATACAAGCTTTTAACTTAATTTTAATAACCGTGGTATCTAGGCACTTTATTGGATTTCATTGTATTGGATTTTAGCTTTACCTTTTATTACATGTGTTTTTATTTTATTTTATTTAATTTTTTTGAATTAATTTTGTTTTGCACTTTGTAAACTTGTTTTCAGAAAAGAGCTATACAAGTTATTATTATTATTATTATTATTACTATTATTATTATTCTGTAGCCAGGAATGACACCTTTTTGCTCACTTTTTTATGTTTTTGCATTGCAAAGAGACCGGCTTCCTCTGCTGAGTGTGACTCAATCGGTGCACCGCTGGTTGTAATTGTTTTTTACTCTGAATGTTTTGAACATTCCCCCACAAGAAAACTCTTTCCCTTTCCCAACACTACTCTTTCCCCAGTAGAAGTTTGTAAGAGTGTAAGGACCCTTGTATCACACACACACACACACACACACACACACACACACACACACACCTCAGCCCTGTAAACACCTGGCCCACACACACGCACTCACCTTGATGACCTTGAAGCTGAGGTGTCGTTTGTAGAGCATTATGATCTTGTACTCGTCTGAGCCGTCGTCCACCATGTGGCGCAAGGTGAGCAGCGTGTCCTGGCTGGACAGTACCGCCTTCCGCCAGGCGGGGTCGCCCTCATGGCAGATCACCAGGCTGGTCTGGTAGTTGTTGATGGCTTCATACAGGACAGCAGGCTCCTCTGTCTCCTCCAGACAGGTGAAGTGATCCTGACAGGCATCAGAAGGGTCATTAACCAATCAGCTGGCTGAATCGTCCGTTAAGGGGGTTTGTATGAGGGGGCAGTTTATCATAATTGTTTGGGAACTGGGGTTTTTAATCCATGGTTCTAAGTTTGATTCCCAGGCAGAGGTGTTGCCATTCTATCCTTGATCAAGGTAATTAACCTGAATTTCTACAGTCGATATCCAGTTGTATAAATGGACTGTATGTAAATAATGTAAGCTGTGTAAATCACTCTGTATTAGAACACCTTCTAAGTGCAGCAACTCGTTACTCAACCACAAGCTATTAACATGAAGTGCTGTTACTGCTACCAATAGAAACGTGAGTGTGTGAAGGAGAATGTAACCTTGTGAGAAAAGGTCATTTACAGAATCTGCTTAAATTACATACCATCCTATCCCTGATTTTTAAAACTACTGTACAAAGCAAAGCACTGTCACAAGTAACTGCTTTAAATGTGTAAATGCCATGTTCCTGTGAGGTTCTAAATCATTTTCCCTCTCTTGTTACGTATTGTGTTGCTTCAGTGTTTATAACATTACACACTATATATCAGGGCTGCCCAACCCTATTCCTGGAGATCTACCGTCCTGTAGGTTTTTACTCCAACCCTAACAAAGCACACCTCATTTAACAGCTAGAGATCCAGGGTGCGTCCCAATACTCCAAAAATGCACCCTCTCTTCCTCCACTACCACCTCCTCTACTCCGTGCCCCGGAAACAGATCTTTGTGTTTTAATCTAATGTTGCTGATTACATCTTAAGTACGTATAAATGGTTACATATTAATTAATGTCTCGACGCAAACCGCAATGTCAGGTACATCGTATACTGTACATGGACATAATTGTACTCGAAACGAAAGGCAGTTTTGCATACTTCCGGGTAGGAGAGGAGTGGTAGTGGGAGAGTGGAGGAAAGGAGGTGGGGAGTGAAGAATATTGGGACGCAGCCCCCGTTGAGCTGCTAATTGGTAGAATCAGGTGTGTCAAATTAGTGTTGAAATGAAAACCTACAGGATGGTAGATCTCCAGGAACAGGGTTGGGAAAACACAGGATAAATAAAGGGCGTGAAGGATAAATGCAACTTGCGGAAAAGGTGAAAGAGCCCAAGTACCTGGTGCAGTTTCAGGCTCATCCTCACCCCGGGGGCCAGCACCTTCTGAAGCAGATCCACATCAGCGAACACCCACTCGTCCTTGGTGGCAATGCGAAAGTCCCCTTTGAACAGGGCGTTAAAGCCGTACAGGAACGACTCCAAGCTGCTGGACAGAGGCAGTGCTCAGATTAGGTTTGTATGATCTACAGCAGCAGTTGATATCATGGCACTGAAATAACATTGCAGTAACCTGGGAGAAGCCAATGCCCTTCATCTGTTAGGGCAAGGCATACAGTTTAGGACACTAGGAGGCGCTGTCCAACAGTCCTATGTAATGTCGTCCACTGTCTCCGCCTTGTGGTAAAGTCTGAAAACTACCTCTCAGTGTAAACACGACTATATAAACATGACTTGCTATCCCAGCTGTCATCTAGAAAAGTAGCACAGAAAAAAATCTAATCCACACTGGAAACATACCTGCCTCATGTGATTTAACAGATGGCAAATTTGGTCAATTCTCACCTATTTAGGAGGTGCTCTGTTTAAGGCTTTATAACTCCAGGTGTGAGCATCACATAAACTTAAAAGGCACATAAAAGGCAAATGGCTTAAATGAAACTAGACAGTTTTACCATTTACAATACTTTGTATTTGATTATTTTCATAATTTAAGTCAAAATAAAGTTCAAAGAAAACATTGTTTTTCTTTAGTTTGCAATGAAATACAGAGCTACATATGTGAAACAGGTACATTTACTGTAAACAGAAATTCTATACATTTCTGTTTACAGCATTTCTTGTGAGTATACTGTATAGTATAGTGTAGTGTGAATACTCTGATATTGTGTCTTCCATGAAATCAGAATGGTTTGATGTGCTACTATTAATTGCTGCCCGAAGAGCTTCTGAATACAGATGCTATTTTTGTGATTATACTTCTTATGAAAATGTAACAGTAATGACCAGATAGCAGTAATGAATAAATGTTAATGAGCTCCCAGGGCCCTAGAGTTCCTCTGCACACAACCGCTCTATGATGATTAACATGACAGTATGTTAGCATCGTGAGAATCTGTGCTAAACGTTTCCCCACAGGTTCAGGAAATAACTGTGTTTAAACGTCAGTAATGTTCTATCATGTCAGGTGGTTGTTATGTATTCCCCGGATTTTAAGGGGAATACATACCATTCCCATTTTAAGGGTAATACGTTATCTTACATCCTATCACTGTTTCTTCCTACATTCAGTTTCTCGTTCCATGTCTGTTGTGTCCATCTCCAAATCATGCCCATTTGTTCGTAATAAATATGATAACAGTGAGTGTTCGTACTTAATAGTGGCAGTTCAGTGTTCTGACCTGTTTGACATGTTGTGAGAAGCAGTCCCCAGGGATCTTCTGCCCAGAACCGACAGAGCGAAGCACAGGGTGACCAAACAGGAATCCTCGTCGCTGTCCTCCGGCTGGGAACATCAGACAGTCTCATCAGGGCAAAATCAGAAAAGCAATCTCTTACACATCAAATATATATTTGTGTGTTGTACGCATAGAATGGGCAGTTTAAGAGGTCCATCGTGATGAAATGAGTTTAAATGTATGTTAAACCTGCAGTGTATCTTCAGCATAATGGTAGAGTGCTACTACAGGTGAGCAATGTTAAAGGTGGGACATGCCCTAGCCACTATCCTGAAATGATCCCAGCCCACCTCGTCCTGTTTGCTGGCGCAGTACTGTATCCACTCCAGGTACACACTGCAGAAGCTAGCCCTGGTGACTCCCTGCAGGCAGTGCACGTAGTCCTCGTCGATTTTGACACTGAAGACAGCCGGGTCCCGCTCGATGTAGTGCCACTTGTTGTAGGACTGCAGTGCCTCTTGAATGGAGGGGTCTTTGATCCACACTGACAGTTTGGGCGAGTGGATCAGGTAGTACATGATGCTCTAAAGGTTAAGGAATACAGGCCGCATGTGAGCTTCCAACACAAACAAGTGGTGTTTTTACACATTTCTGGTTGAATAAATGCTGACAGAATACAATCTCTTACATTTTATTTGTCACATGAGCTTAAGATTTATCTGTTAGGACTTAGGTAAGGGTTAGGTATGTCCTAATATATAAAACCACCATAGTATTGATAGTGTGCTGTCTTTTTCTCATCACTGTGCGTGTGTGTGCGTGCATGCACGTGCATGTGTGTGTCAGATCCTCAGACACTTCACATGCAGCTAAACAGGCGGATGTGTGAGCATCTGATAATCGGTGTACAGTATATGTGCTGATAAGATGAATACCTTCAGGTAGAACGTGACAAGCAGCTTGCGCAGGTCATACACCTGCAGCATGGTGGCAGCATTGTTCTCGCTGATGCTGTAGCCCTCCAGCAGGTACTTGGTGGTGGTGACCTCCCAGGCCAGCCAGCGCAGGTTGAATGCGGCGTTGCAGGACAGCACGTGGGGCAGGTGGCCTGGCTCGCAGCAGCAGCAGGCTTCGTCCTCCTCCACTCCCTCTGTGATGGCCTCCACCTCCCTCTGCTGGCAGTACGTGCCTCCATAAAGACAAACACCCAGGGCCACATTCACTAGCCTGCCATAACACCCAGGGCCACATTCACTAGCCTGCTATAACACCCAGGGCCACATTCACTAGCCTGCTATAACACCCAGGGCCACATTTACTAGCCTGCCATAACAACCCAGGGCCACATTCACTAGCCTGCTATAACACCCAGGGCCACATTCACTAGCCTGCCATAACACCCAGGGCCACATTCACTAGCCTGCCATAACACCCAGGGCCACATTTACTAGCCTGCCATAACACCCAGGGCCACATTCACTAGCCTGCCATAACACCCAGGGCCACATTCACTAGCCTGCTATAACACCCAGGGCCACATTCACTAGCCTGCTATAACACCCAGGGCCACATTTACTAGCCTGCCATAACAACCCAGGGCCACATTCACTAGCCTGCTATAACACCCAGGGCCACATTCACTAGCCTGCCATAACACCCAGGGCCACATTCACTAGCCTGCCATAACACCCAGGGCCACATTTACTAGCCTGCCATAACACCCAGGGCCACATTCACTAGCCTGCCATAACACCCAGGGCCACATTCACTAGCCTGCCATAACAACCAGGGCCACAATCACTAGCCTGCTATAACACCCAGGGCCACATTCACTAGCCTGCTATAACACCCAGGGCCACAATCACTAGCCTGCTATAACACCCAGGGCCACATTTACTAGCCTGCCATAACACCCAGGGCCACATTCACTAGCCTGCCATAACACCCAGGGCCACATTCACTAGCCTGCCATAACAACCAGGGCCACAATCACTAGCCTGCTATAACACCCAGGGCCACATTCACTAGCCTGCTATAACACCCAGGGCCACATTCACTAGCCTGCTATAACACCCAGGGCCACATTCACTAGCCTGCCATAACAACCAGGGCCACAATCACTAGCCTGCTATAACACCCAGGACCACATTCACTAGCCTGCCATAACACCCAGGGCCACAATCACTAGCCTGCCATAACAACCAGGGCCACATTCACTATCCTGCCAGAACACCCAGGGCCACATTCACTAGCCTGCCATAACACCCAGCGCCACATTCACTAGCCTGCTATAACACCCAGGGCCACATTCACTAGCCTGCCATAACACCCAGCGCCACATTCACTATCCTGCCAGAACACCCAGGGCCACATTCACTAGCCTGCCATAACAACCAGGGCCACAATCACTAGCCTGCTATAACACCCAGGGCCACATTTACTAGCCTGCCATAACAACCAGGGCCACATTCACTAGCCTGCCATAACACCCAGGGCCACAATCACTAGCCTGCCATAACACCCAGGGCCACATTTACTAGCCTGCCATAACACCCAGGGCCACATTCACTAGCCTGCCATAAAACCCAGGGCCACAGTCACTAGCCTGCCATAACACCCAGGGCCTTATTCTGACATTTCCACCTGAATCTCCAAACCCTACCACCCCACCGGTACCTCTGAACTCCAGGCCCCTGAGCTGGAAGGTGACAAGGCCGTTGCCGATCTCGATGAGGTGCACAAAGGCGTTGAGGTAGTCGGAGGCCAGGATGAAGCAGTCCCCGGAGCTGTAGTTTCCCCAGCGGCCCAAAAGCAGGTCTCCACACAAGGAGTGCTGCAGCGAGCGGGTCAAGTACTCATAGAAGATGGAGTTCAGGTTGTTATCGTCACATCCTGGGGAATTGCAAGTCAAATGACATCACAATGTATTTACACACTGAACTTAATGTGCTTCACAGTGTACCCCAGCCTAAAACTCTCACAAAACAAGCCTAGGCTGACAGTAGCAAAGAGAAACTCCCTCGGTGGGCAAATGCAAGAGATATCTGGAGAAACCAAACTACAGAGGGGCAGCCTATCCTCGCCTAGCTGGCTCAGGATGTGGGGTCATAGTGGGCAACATGGTTAAGTCAATCTTTCCCTATCAATGCAACACTTACTAAATTCAGATATATCAAAACAAGGCCAAGGCAGTATATTCGCTATTAGTCAATGGCGTAGCGTATGGCGCACTGGGCGTGGCTACTAAATTTAGCTATTTTCGGACCAAAGGCGAGGAGCGCACAGCTCACAGCGTGCTGTGCAGGTTGAAAATGAGCTGGTTATGCTGAACATTTATCAGTGGGTGTGCTTTAGCTGCACCATAGCTAATCAAATGATCTCTTCTCAGTCCTTTTAAGAGCCGTGTGCATTGGACTCGTTTTGACCATGTCGGGCTATCTCGCATCACATGGTTTAGTGAAAAACGACAGCAGAACACGCCCATTCGATCATGGTCGGGAGGCCTCCTGCTTGCAGAACGAGAACGCTAAAGGTGATAAGTCATTAATAGGTTATTTGGACTGAAAAATAAAAAGCTTTTAATAATTTCCTTAGCCTCCGATCAGTCAATAAAATTAATTTTTAAATAATTTATTTTACTCTCCCATTTATAATTTACTGGCTCTTTTTTACTTTTCCTATTTTCTGGGTCCTAGCGTTTAATCATTTATCCATTTCCAATTTTCCCCATGCAACATATCCCATTTCCTCGCCACATTTATTAGCGAGTTTTGTCGCCATATATACACTACTCACAAAAAGTTAGGGATATTCGGCTTTCGGGTGAAATTTCAGGATGAACCTAAAATGCACTATAACCTTTACAGGTGAAATTAATTTGACCTTCTCTAAACTTTTGAATGCACATGTCCAACTATTCAATGTTTCAGTACTTTTTGCACAACTTGCTGTTCTCTAACAAGGAGCTGAACGGCAAAATTCACAACAGGTGTTTGATCCATGAATCGACCAATACATTTCCTGGTTCAATTAGAATTGGTATTTAAACAGTCCTCTTCATCATGCTGTTCACATTTTGACATCATGAGACCAAGACGACACCTAACAATTGATCAACAGTACCTCGCCATTGCGAGGCTTCAAACAGGATGTTCTCAGAGGGAAGTGGCCACTGAGCTTAGAGTGTCACAGAGTGTCATCAGCAGGTTGCAACAGAGATACAGAGAGACTGGAAGAGTCACAGAAAGGCATAGAAGTGGACGTCCTTTGGCCACATCCCACACTGATGACCGCTTCATTGTGAACAGTGCCCTGCGGAACCGGATGATGAATGCCACTCAACTCCAGGCACATTTAAGGGAGGTGAGAGGCACCCAAGTGTCACGTCAGACCATTCGAAACCGTTTACATCAGCGTGGTCTGCGTGCTAGACGACCTGCAAGGGTACCTGACCACACCACCAGGCACAGGCGTCATCGTCTTGCATGGGCCAGGGAGCATTTACGCTGGAAGAGGGACCAGTGGACCTCAGTGCTGTTCTCTGATGAAAGTCGATTCACGTTGAGCAGAAATGATGGCCGCCAACGATGTTGGAGACGTCAAGGAGAGCGCTATGCATCAGCCACTGTTGTCACCAGACGACCCTTTGGTGGTGGCGGTGTTACAGTGTGGGCAGGTGTGTCTAGACAATACAGAACTGCCCTACACTTTGTGAATGGTACAGTGACAAGCCCATACTACCTGAATAACATCATTAATCCAGTCATTGTGCCCCTGCATGAACAACACAGGCCTAATTTCATCTTCATGGACGACAATGCTCCAGCTCATCGAGGTCGCATCATTAGGGAAAGGCTGCTGGAGACTGGGGTACCTCAAATGGAGTGGCCTGCACTTTCTCCAGACCTGAATCCCATAGAAAACCTATGGGATCAGCTGACTCACCGTGTAGAGGCTCGTAACTCTGTACCCCAGAACCTCAATGACCTGAGGGCCGCCCTTCAAGAAGAGTGGGATGCCATGGCTCAGCAGACAATAAGTCGACTTGTGAACAGCATGAGACGTCGTTGTCAAGCTGTAATTGATGCTCAAGGGCACATGACAAGTTATTGAGACATTGACATTTTTGTTGTGGTATACCCACCACTGTTGTTGGCTTTTGTTTCAATAAATTGTTTGAGATGAGGAAATCACCATTGCATGCTTCTACTTAAATGCCCTACTTTCATGATACGTATAATATCACTGTAGCGTGAACTTACATTTTTCATAAATTTCACCCGAAAGCCAAATATCCCTAACTTTTTGTGAGTAGTGATATATATACTACTCACAAAAAGTTAGGGATATTTGGCTTTCGGGTGAAATTTATGGAAAATGTAAGTTCACGCTACAGTGATATTATACGTATCATGAAAGTAGGGCATTTAAGTAGAAGCATGCAATGGTGATTTCCTCATCTCAAACAATTTATTGAAACAAAAGCCAACAACAGTGGTGGGTATACCACAACAAAAATGTCAATGTCTCAATAACTTGTCATGTGCCCTTGAGCATCAATTACAGCTTGACAACGACGTCTCATGCTGTTCAGAAGTCGACTTATTGTCTGCTGAGGCATGGCATCCCACTCTTCTTGAAGGGCGGCCCTCAGGTCATTGAGGTTCTGGGGTACAGAGTTACGAGCCTCTACACGGTGAGTCAGCTGATCCCATAGGTGTTCTATGGGATTCAGGTCTGGAGAAAGTGCAGGCCACTCCATTTGAGGTACCCCAGTCTCCAGCAGCCTTTCCCTAATGATGCGACCTCGATGAGCTGGAGCATTGTCGTCCATGAAGATGAAATTAGGCCTGTGTTGTTCATGCAGGGGCACAATGACTGGATTAATGATGTTATTCAGGTAGTATGGGCTTGTCACTGTACCATTCACAAAGTGTAGGGCAGTTCTGTATTGTCTAGACACACCTGCCCACACTGTAACACCGCCACCACCAAAGGGTCGTCTGGTGACAACAGTGGCTGATGCATAGCGCTCTCCTTGACGTCTCCAACATCGTTGGCGGCCATCATTTCTGCTCAACGTGAATCGACTTTCATCAGAGAACAGCACTGAGGCCCACTGGTCCCTCGTCCAGCGTAAATGCTCCCTGGCCCATGCAAGACGATGACGCCTGTGCCTGGTGGTGTGGTCAGGTACCCTTGCAGGTCGTCTAGCACGCAGACCACGCTGATGTAAACGGTTTCGAATGGTCTGACGTGACACTTGGGTGCCTCTCACCTCCCTTAAATGTGCCTGGAGTTGAGTGGCATTCATCATCCGGTTCCGCAGGGCACTGTTCACAATGAAGCGGTCATCAGTGTGGGATGTGGCCAAAGGACGTCCACTTCTATGCCTTTCTGTGACTCTTCCAGTCTCTCTGTATCTCTGTTGCAACCTGCTGATGACACTCTGTGACACTCTAAGCTCAGTGGCCACTTCCCTCTGAGAACATCCTGTTTGAAGCCTCGCAATGGCGAGGTACTGTTGATCAATTGTTAGGTGTCGTCTTGGTCTCATGATGTCAAAATGTGAACAGCATGATGAAGAGGACTGTTTAAATACCAATTCTAATTGAACCAGGAAATTTATTGGTCGATTCATGGATCAAACACCTGTTGTGAATTTTGCCGTTCAGCTCCTTGTTAGAGAACAGCAAGTTGTGCAAAAAGTACTGAAACATTGAATAGTTGGACATGTGCATTCAAAAGTTTAGAGAAGGTCAAATTAATTTCACCTGTAAAGGTTATAGTGCATTTTAGGTTCATCCTGAAATTTCACCCGAAAGCCGAATATCCCTAACTTTTTGTGAGTAGTGTATATATATATATACAGTGCATCCGGAAAGTATTCACAGCGCTTCACTTTTTCCACATTTTGTTCTGTTACAGCCTTATTCCAAAATTGATTAAATTAATTTTTTCCCTCAAAATTCTACACACAACACCCCATAATGACAATGTGAAAAAAGTTTTTTTGAGATTTTTGCAAATTTATTAAAAATAAAAAAACTAAAATGTCTCATTTACATAAGTATTCATACCCTTTGCTTTAACGTATTTTTAAAGTATCATATTTCATATTTGGTCGCATATCCTTTACATGCTGTTACTACCTGAAGTCTGTGACTATCAACATCAAAAAAACTGTCGATATCTTATTTTCAGGTACTGTTACAAGCGATACTATAACCTCTCTGCATTTGAATGGATCTCTATGGAAATTGGGGGGTGAGACTAGATTCAGCTGTAAATTACACTGGTACAGTATGGAACACATGGCTGGCTAAATGGCTGTAAGTTATCAAGGGTCTGAGCTATCAAACGAGCCCCAAACCATCACTCTGTTGCCAGATAATGAGTAGATGTGGATGGATCACTGCAAGGGTTATTTCTCCGGACTCATTTTCCTATAGAACTCTATGGGGAAAAAAGTCAGGAGAAACAACCCTTAAAGTGATCCATCCACATCTACTCCATATCTGGCAACAGAGTGATGGTTTGGGGCTCGTTTGATAGCTCAGACCCTTGATAACTTACAGCCATTTAGCCAGCCATGTGTTCCATACTGTACCAGTGTAATTTACAGCTGAATCTAGTCTCACCCCCAAATTTCAATAGAGATCCATTCAAATGCAGAGAGGTTATAGTATCGCTTGTAACAGTACCTGAAAATAAGATAGTTTTTCTGATGTTGATGGTCACAGACTTCAGGAAGTAACAGCATGTAAAGGATATGCGACCAAATATGAAATATGATACTTTAAAAATATGTTAAAGCAAAGGGTATGAATACTTATGTAAATGAGAAATTTTAGTTTTTTATTTTTAATAAATTTGCAAAAATCTCAAAAAAACTTTTTTCACATTGTCATTATGGGGTGTTGTGTGTAGAATTTTGAGGGAAAAAATTAATTTAATCAATTTTGGAATAAGGCTGTAACAGAACAAAATGTGGAAAAAGTGAAGCGCTGTGAATACTTTCCGGATGCACTGTATATATATATTATATATATATGTATATATATATATATATATATATTTGGTAACACCTTTTAATAATGTCATAAATCATATAATAGATCATTAGTTAGCCATTCGTTATTCAATATTTAATTACAATTTATAAATCATTATTCCTACATTCACAAACATCTAGAAATGTATTAATTAACATGAGTTAAAAGTTGAGACCCATGTTGGTGATGCATTTTAAATAAAAATGCATTGATTGATTGATTGATTTACAGACACACACACACACACACACACACACACCATTCCACCTGACCATGCTCCTCTTCTAATAATTCATTTGAAGTGACAGATGCAAATGACCTGTCTGATAAGAGCCCAGAGCAATAGAACCAGCCTCAGCCTGGGCCCTGCCCCAGTCCCACCACTGGACGCAGGAGGATATATAAGAAATTGTTCACATGTTCTCTTCCAGTTGACCAGCCAGTCTCTGATCTTTACTTAACTCATGTTAATTAATACATTTATAGATGTTTGTGAATGTAGGAATAATTATTTATAAATTGTTAGCGAATAATGAGCAAATGCCTTATTAATGATCTATTACAAGACATTATTATAAAATGTTACAGAATATTCAGACTAATCCTGAATATCGTCACGTCTGAAATGTATGAAATATTCAGTGAAAATGGCTGAAATGTAATAGCGTGGAAGAGGGCACACTACATCATTGGTTGGATTCCTTGTAGGAGCAGGAGCCCCTAGAAGTGTTCAAGATGAAGTTTAACACAAATTAAATAGTATAAATTAAAATAAATTAACGCCATAAAATGTGAAACATTATAAACTGTACAAATATAACATAAAATCATAACAAATAAACGGAATCAGTTGAGTGATGAGATGAGTGATATCGGTGGGAATGGGAGGGGAACAAATATGCAGTCTGAAGAGGTGTTTTTTAAAACCCTATTCCCCTTTGAACAGCTAAACTACGATTAAAAAGAACTGTTACCTGTATCCTTATCGATCTGTGACACCAGCCTGCTGTTGGAGTTGTCAATGCGCCTAGTGCTGAACAAGCACAAAACATTATTGTAATTTTGACATACAAATAATATTAATTGCAAATATTACAATAGCAGTGTGCATGATACTTAATATCACGTCATGAAAGTAACATACTAGTGTACCTCTCTGCATTCTGGTTTATATTCAGATAAATCTCTCAGCGCAATATGGACCTTTGTGCATTATTCATAGCTGAAGTCTTTCAGCAGAAACTCAGCTACTCAGCCAAGTCCACTGCACAGCCTTGGAAAGGGGGAAACCTAAGCCGCCTCATCTGGAATGTACCATTTTCACAGGGGTGTTCACTAGGACCAATATTCTGATTCCACTGAATTCAGAGCTGGCTTATTCAAAGTAAAAGCAGAATGTAAAGCAACACTGTACAACCAGACTAGTACTGCATGTAAAATACCTTGTTAACACACCATTCAGACATACAGCAATGGACCTGCAACCTTGACTGCTCTTTACCTGCAGGACTTTACAGCTAAAGACATTCTACCCTCCTCAGGGGTGGTGCAATGCACTCCAGGGCAGCCAGAGGGCCACTTACTTGTAATTCCTCTCCCAGAACTTGACGGGCCGGGGGTAGGAGGTGATGAATATGGCGCTGCCCAGGAAGGGGCTGAGAGGGGTGTAGAACAGGGTGGTGACAAAGGTCTGCAGGAGTAACATGGCAGAGTCTGTGCTTCATGTAAAGGAAACCCCTCACCAACCAGAGATACTCAGAAAACCCCTCCACCAATCACAGAGACTCAGAGATCAGAGGCTCTACCCACCTGGCCCTCTTACTGGCGCATCTTTTATCATTTAAACCCTCACAACTGTAAATTATACACTGTATATGACAGTCACTGCTTTCCAAGATCCCACTAAATTATACCCAAAGCATAATTAAATTAAATTATACCCAAAGCATAATTTAATATTTAAGGAACCATAGCGACGTCACTGTAAAACTGGAGATGCAAGTAGAAGGGCCTGTTTTTATCATGTTAAAAGCCACTGCAGACGCTGTTGGTGTTTTACGCACCACATTTCAACTGAAACACTGAGAACTCCTTAAATGTTTGTTAAAATCCACCACCTGGAAATGCGTCCACCCGAACCGCAGCTGATCTGTGATGCAGAAAGGATACGAGGTACAGCAAAGGGTTGAGCAAAGGCATGAAACGCACTGCCCCAGGAAATCTGCCACGGTGCCATGTACACCAGGATAAAGTTCAGCTTATACAGGAGATCCCACAGCTGGGGACAGACAGACACACAGCAACAGTGCAGCAAGCTCACGGTGCCATGTACACCAGGATAAAGTTCAGCTTATACAGGAGATCCCACAGCTGGGGACAGACAGACACAGCAACAGTGCAGCAAGCTCACGGTGCCATGTACACCAGGATAAAGTTCAGCTTATACAGGAGATCCCACAGCTGGGGACAGACAGACACAGCAACAGTGCAGCAAGCTCACGGTGCCATGTACACCAGGATAAAGTTCAGCTTATACAGGAGATCCCACAGCTGGGGACAGACAGACACAGCAACAGTGCAGCAAGCTCACGGTGCCATGTACACCAGGATAAAGTTCAGCTTATACAGGAGATCCCACAGCTGGGGACAGACAGACACAGCAACAGTGCAGCAAGCTCACGGTGCCATGTACACCAGGATAAAGTTCAGCTTATACAGGAGATCCCACAGCTGGGGACAGACAGACACACAGCAACAGTGCAGCAAGCTGCTAAATTTCAATGTACATTATGAAAGTACAGTCATTTATATACACTGTAGGTAAGCTTATTCTCATCTTACAGTAACATTTTTGATATTTCAGATCACAACTACATAGCATTTACAGCAGCCTACCATTTCTGTTTGTTCAAAATTACTCGTTATTCCTGCAATAATATAATACACAAAAATAATATAGAATCCACTTAAGTACATAACAGATTATCGCACAATTACATAGAATTGCCAAATTTCCCATTCATTGCATTGTAAAGAGATTTTTTACATATTATTTACATTAACCATTATCGCATATCTCAGATATTTGCATCAAATTATGTCCAATTACATTGAATAATAATCTAGAAATAGAAGTAAAAAGTTGGTAGACGCGGCATAAATAAACCGACAATTGCGCCTTTACACAAAACCGCCAAAATTTGCGAAGGTAGGCGGTTTCTATTGAAAATCACATTGATAGTGGGCACCTGAGTGGCACACGCGGTCATCGCCATCCTGCGTTACAGTCTCAATCTTTCTGAGTTCATGCATGAGTATACAATTCCCGCTATCGGACATGATGCTCGCCACATGAGAAGAACAGGAGCAACTTGACCTCTACCACACAATTTAACATAAAATACTTAAAAAGGTGCATTTCAAAGGTTTTAAAAAACATTTGAAAACATACTTTTTCACCCTGGCTTTTAATTTCAAATAATTATTATTATGATTTTTTAATCTCCTTTTATTCTGTTATATGCTAGTCTACTCGCTAATCCTGTGTTTTAAAGTTTTTTTTATTTTACTTTATCTAATACTTTATTTTTATGTTTTTAGATTTGTCATTCTTTGTTTACGGTTTAAGGGTTGTTTCTCCGGACTCATTTTTCTATTGAACTCTATGGAAAAATAAGTCAGGAGAAAAAACCTTTCATGTGATCCATCCATATCTTCTGCATATTCTGGCAGCAGAGTGATGGTTTGAGGCTCTTTGGATACTGCAGACCTTTGATGATTTACAGCCATTTAGCCAACCATGGGTTCCATACTATTCTCGTGTAATTTACAGCTTAATCTAGTCCCACCCCTCGATTCCCATAGAGATCCATTCAAATGCAGAGAGGTTATAATATCGCTTGTAAGAGTACCTGAAAATAAGATATCAAAAGTCTTTTGATAACCTTTTATACCCAGTCATAATAGCATCATTAACCTGTGGAATGTTCCAAACAGGTGTTTTTTGAACTTTTTGTTGCCACTGTCCCAAATTTTTAGAACGTGTTGCAGACATCAAATTCGGAATTACCGTATATTTACAAAAATCAATAAAGTTGATAAGGTAAAACATTAAATATATTTTCTTTGTACTGTTTTCAATTAAATATAAAGTACCAGTAAAACGTTTGGACACACCTACTCATAGGTTTTTTTTTTTTTCATTATATTTACTGTTTTCCACATTTTGGAATAGTAAAGACATCAAAACTATGAGATAACACAAATTAAATTATGCAAAGACCTACAAAGTGTTAAACAAATCAAAAAAGTGTTATATTTTAGATTATTCAAAGTATCCACCCTTTGCCTAGATAACGACTTTGCACATTCTTGCCATTCTCTCAACCAACTTCTGTGGTAGACAGGTATTCCACAGGTAAAACAGGTGATGCTATCATGACTCTGTATAAAAGGATATCTAAAGACTCTTGATATCTTATTTCCAGGTACTCTAAGAAGCGATACTAAAACCTATCTGCATTTGAATGGATCTCTTTGGGAATTGTGGGGTGGGACTAGATTAAGCTATAAATTACACGGGAATAGTATGGAACCCATGGTTGGCTAAATGGCTGTAAGTCATCAAGGGTCTGCGGTATCAAACGAGCCTCTAACCATCACTCTGCTGCCAGATATGCAGTAGATGTGGATGGCTCACTTGAGTTCAATAGGAAAAATAACAAAAAAAACCTTCTATGAGTAGGTTTGACTGGTATTGTATGTAAAAGAGAATTTACAAATCACTGCTTTCTACTTTTATGTGCATTTTACATACTGTCCCAACTTTTTTGTAATATAATAATATAATATATGAAAAACATATGTGGAATAGCAATTGTCCAGTAAGTGGAATGTATTGAAGCATCAGCAAGGTGGGGCTGTTTTTCCTGTGTTGTTGTGTGAGACAGGCGGAGGGCTGGGGGCTGGGGAATGACACTGACCTTGTGGAAGAGGATAGACATGAAGAAGAAGTCCAGCAGGAAGGTCTCGGAGGCCTTGCTGCAGTCAAACTCGAAGAAAACGACGGTGAAGATGAGCGTAACAAACTGGAAGCTGGGATTGCAGAAGGAGCTGCGGAGAAGCTTCATCCCAGCAACTGTCATCAACAAGACATCACAGCTGGAGCGAGACACAGACACCTGAGAAACTCAGACCTGGCCTGGCACAGGCAGGAACACAAGGCACAGGGCAGGAGCACAGGGCACAGGCAGGAACACAGGGCACAGGCAGGAACATAGGGCACAGGCAGGAGCACAGGGCACAAGACAGAAACACAGGGCACAGGCAGGAACACAAGGCACAGGGCAGGAGCACAGGGCAGAAACTCAAGGCAAAGGGCAGCTGCACAAGGCACAGACAGGAACACAGGGCACAGACAGGAACACAGGGCACAGACAGGAACACAGGGCACAGGGCAGGAACACAGGGCACAGGCAAGGAACACGGGGCACAGGGCAGGAACACAGGGCACAGGCAAGGAACACAGGGCACAGGGCAGGAGCACAAGGCACAGGGCAGGAACACAGGGCACAGGGCAGGAGCACAAGGCACAGGCAGGAACATAGGGCACAGGCAGGAACACAGGGCACAGGGCAGGAGCACAAGGCACAGGCAGGAACACAGGGCAGAAACTCAAGGCAAAGGGCAGGAACACAGGGCACAGGGCAGGAACACAGGGCACAGGGCAGGAACACAGGGCACAGGCAGGTGCACAGGGCACAGGGCAGAAACTCAAGGCAAAGGGCAGGAGCACAGGGCACAGGGCAGGAACACAAGGCACGGGCAGGAACACAGAGCACAGGGAAGGAACGCAGGGCACATGGCAGGAGCACAGGGCACAGGCAGGAACACAAGGCACAGGGCAGGAATTCAGGGCACAGGGCAGGAACACAGGACACAGGCAGGAGTACAGGGTACAGGGCAGGGATACAAATAAAATACAGTGCCCTGCTGCTATGCTACATACAGCAATGACTCTGTATCTCTCATACCATCTCTGATGCTAAGCAACATACAGTTAAATCCCAAGAGGCAATAGAAGGCAGAGAGTATTAGCAGAAAATTTACAGCCCATTAAAAAACCTGCTATTGGTGCATTTTACCACTTGCTTTTTTACATACTCATTTCTGATTGGTCAAGAGTGTATTGCTTACTGCTATCAGTGAAGCAGTGCTCTGCGTTTCCCCAGTGTAGCAGGGTGACTGATGCTGACATTAATGTCCCGCGTGAAAGCAGAGCACAGGTTGAGTTACTGCGTCGTACGTGCAAATAGACTTGGACTGCTTTTAATACTGAACTGACAGGGAAGTAAAAAGCTAACTGATTCAGTAAAATTCAACAATAATACTGTACTGAAAAAAATAACCCTACACAGTGTGACTGTGGATTTGCGTGAGGTCCCTGCAGGTTATACTCAGCTGTATGAGAGAATATAAGCAGTACTCACTGCTTTAAACAGAGGATGTTTGAGGATCCTGCAGGTTATACGCAGCAGTGTGTGAGAATATAAGCAGTACTCCACTGGATGCCCAGCTTCTTACGGTGACTCAGGGAGAAACCGTCATTGGTAAGAGCGCTGAGGACGATGGCCGGGTACACCACATACTTCTCAAAACACAGCAGGCACACGTAGAGACGCTCAAACCACATCAAGTGGGCATCATCTGAAACATGACAACAACAATGAGAATTTAAACCTTATGCACCGGGTGAGTGTAATCTATCTCTGTCCAAATAAGGGACTGATTTAAACCTTATTCACTGGGTGAGTGTAATCTCTCTCTGGCCAACAGGGACTGATTTAAACCTTATGCACCAGATAAGTGTAATCTCTGGCCAATCAGGGACTGATTTAAACCTTATGCACCAGATAAGTGTAATCTCTGGCCAATCAGGGACTGAATTAAACCTTATGCACCAGATAAGTGTAATCTCTGGCCAATCAGGGACTGATTTAAACCTTATGCACCAGATAAGTGTAATCTCTGGCCAATCAGGGACTGAATTAAACCTTATGCACCAGATAAGTGTAATCTCTGGCCAATCAGGGACTGATTTAAACCTTATGCACCAGATAAGTGTAATCTCTGGCCAATCAGTGACATTATCAGACTTCCAGACAGAAGAGAAAACCAGCAGTGCTACCTAGCTTGAGGGGCCATATTTGAATATCCCTGGTTTAGGGTTTTTAGGAACTCACCGCTGGGCTCAAACTGGGAGTACTCTTTGCTCTTTAGCACAGGTTGTGAAATCCAGAGCCAGGGGTGGTGCTTGCGTAACTGAGGTATCAGATAGTGTGTGATGAAGGCCTACTGTCCCAGCCAGAGCATACAGCACTATGGTGACAAAGGGCTGCATGACAGAGGGGGAAAACACACATTACCACAGGAATCCATCTGGAGAACTCATACTTTACATGAGACTCAAACCTAGTGTGTACACTGTTAAATAAAGTGTGCTAATATGCCAATGTGAAAGTGATAAACAGTATAAAGTGTATACTGTTGAATAAACTGTGCTACTAAGTTAATGTGAATACACTGCAATATACACTATAATGTGTATACTGTTAAATAAAGTGCGCTAATATGCCAA
Source organism: Synaphobranchus kaupii (assembly GCA_029718625.1). NCBI lineage: Eukaryota > Metazoa > Chordata > Actinopteri > Anguilliformes > Synaphobranchidae > Synaphobranchus > Synaphobranchus kaupii. Next base: position 67,717,756 of record CM056380.1, read on the forward strand.
TGTGAAAGTGATAAACAGTATAAAGTGTATACTGTTGAATAAACTGTGCTACTAAGTTAATGTGAATACACTGCAATATACACTATAATGTGTATACTGTTAAATAAAGTGTGGTGATACGCTAATGTGATTATACTGTGATATGCCGTATAAAGTGTACACCGTTAAATAAAGTGTGCTAATATGTTATTGTGAATAAACTGTGATGGCTCTAAAATAGGATGTTGATTGAACCTGTAATTTAGAAAGCGACCATTACCAAGTACTGTATATGCTATTGTTACTTAAAAGTGGACTATCAAATAGACTTGCTGCTTATTTATCTGTGGATCTCTCATGACTGTATATATTTGTAACACTGGTATCAGTTTCATATTTTGTCACTTTGAATTTAAAGCACACAACTTACAAGTAAAATAGTCAGTAGCTCACATAACAAAGCCACACAGTCTACATGGCAGCACTTTGTGGGTTCTTGATTATAATGTTATTGATTAATAATGAAATGAGCAGGAAGCAGCAGGGAGAAGAGCCACCTTTAGGGACAGGAACACGGTGCTGGCGGTCACAGCGAAGGTTAGCACTGAGGCTACTGTGCACACCACCAGGTCCGAGTGCAGAATCTCCTTCTGCCATGGGACGGGAGTATGTTAGTATCTCATAGAACAGCCCCACTCCCAGTCATTAATACTGAGTTATGGAGTCATGGTGGCTGACCTCACAATCTCTCATGTTTTATGACAGAAAACAAAGACTGTAAAAAGGCAAATCTAGTAGATTTTAGTAGAGCAAATTCATTACCGAACAAATCATTAGTCATACATTGCAATTATACAAAAATAATACATACAGTACATACTAGATATACTCAGCTAAGATTGCTTCTGTTTAACACCATAACCATTTCTAGCTTTATACACTAGAACATGTCCTATTTAGGTAGAAAATGTATCATATAAATCATAATTCACTATTTTCATTCATGTACATTTATGTTTGTCAGTCATATCAGTGTCAAAAAAGACTATGTATATTTGTTTCAGCTTAGTATGTACAGATCTTAATAAAGTACTCAAACTCTTCCACAGAGCATACAATCATGATTTAGCTAAAACGATCCTCAAAACCTACTCCACACTGTCAAGCCAAAAACAGTAAATAAATAACTAAAAATAAGGTGGAGACATCTTCACTGCATAAGCTACAGCCAACATAAATGACTAAGACACACCAAATTCAGCCTCTCTCTAATCAAATCAATATTTATTTATATAGCACATTTCACAACCAGTTGTCACAATATGCTTCACAGAAAAACCCAGCCTAGACACCCACAAGAGCAAGCCAAACGCAACAGCGGCGAGGAAAGACTCCCTGGTGGTTAATAGGAAGACACCTTTGGAGGAACCAGACTCAAGGGGGGGGAACCCATCCTCCTCTGGTCGACTCAGGGTCTAGGTCTTAATGACCTATGTACATTGATAACGATTCACATAATTTCAGAATAAACACACCTGTCTACGTCAGGTACTCCAGTCAGGTAGTGAATGTCAAGTAAAGATTCAACCACAAAGACTAAGAGTCGCAGAAAGGCACTTCACAAAGAGGATACGTCACACCCTATTGTACTCAGCTCTAGTGCGTGTGCTTGTTGACAGCAATTGCATAGGGCCTATGCGCCACTGGAGTGTGTTCTGGTAATGCACCATATCATATTAATGGAAGCAGTATAGAGGCTGCATTACCACTGAATTCCTGAGTTTCTCTGGGAGGGGATCGCCAGCCTCCTCCAGGTCATTGTCAGGCTTGATGCCGTCTCCCAGTATGGGCACCAGTTTGGACTTTATCAGAGACCTGGTGGACAACAAACACACAAAGATACATGAGAATTCTGACCCTGAGGCCAAATACCGGGAGCCCAAAAACAGCTTGTGGGGCATGCAGGGAAGCGGGTGACTCACAGCAGTACGGTGGGGTCGCTGCTCTGCCGGCTCAGGTGGTAGGATAAGACCACCAGGAGCCCACAGAACCCGGAGAACAGGGCCGGAATGTGTTGCTCATCCCAGGGTTCCTTCAACACAGACATTCACTGATTATACACCACTAATCAATCAATGTAATTCACTAATTAACAGAATATTACAGGGCAAAGAGTTAATAATAAGTTATACAGCCATCAAAGACAAATGTGTAACACCTCAGGTAAAATCCCATTTGAGACATTCTAAGGCTCGGTTGGTCACACTTTTCTTCTGAGAAGGTTCATCTAGTTTTTTCTGATGGCTTTATGATCTGAACCGGCCTTTAGCTCAGACCTACTTTGAGAGCTCCAAAGCAGAATCCGTACAGGATAGATAACGCAAGCAGACTCCTCGCAATGCTGTAGATGGCCGAGCTCAGTCCAGTGGCAGCTGCCCAAAGTAACAGAAACCTGCGGTGAAAATCATCGCATTTTCACTCAACATCAGAGCTTCAGTCAAGCTGGACCAAGGTGCACCTACCTGTCCCACCAAAGAAGTGCATATCGATCTGCTCCAGCAGGTAAATCACAAACGTGTTGATTTGGGGGAGAAGGCCCACAAGAAATGTAATTGGAAAACAATAGGTAAAGCCTGCAGAGAAGTAAAACATTTGCATTTTATTACATACATAAATACTATTTTATGAATTATGTACGCCTAAAAAAACAGAACATGCACAGACATACACATAGTTTAATTGTAACTGTAAATATTCAAATATACTTGCCCACTAAAATATCTCTTGTGAATTTAAGGGTGTCTGAGAGTACTATAGTTATTCCGTATACAGTCGACACGGGGAGATCTTGTCTCTTCAGCATCAGTTCCAGCACCCAGATAAGGCCACAGAATATGCAGAAATACGCCGCCCTGCTGTAGGCCACCATCTGATTGTGACCCTGAAAAATCAGCAATAATGTAGATGTGTGATCAGATCAGACAGCTCTCTCTCTCTCTCTCTTTCTCATTTTGTTTTCACATAGCAGCCATTTAATACAGTGCCTTGCTCATGGGTACAACAGCAGTGTCCTACATGGGAATCTAACTTGCGACCTTAACCCTTTAATGGCCGCTCAACCGTCTGGTAGAGCACGTTTTGAGTCTTGATATCTTGTTGAAAAATACGTTGGACTTAACTCCACCTGATTGAGCCATCTCTATCGGTGTACATGGTAGAGATGGCACAATCAGGTGGAGTTAAGTCCAACATATGTTTCAACAAGATATCAAGACACAAAAGAGTTCTCCACCAAACGGTTGAGCGGCCATTAAAGGGTTAAGGGTACAAGCCGAATTCCCTAAACATTGCACGAGACTCCCGTCCGGTATGTGAACAACCAGGTAAACATGGTGAAAGGATGTGTTTAAGGTTCAGACTCACATGAGTTGGTGAAGCGGCATCGGGCTGAACGCTCTGCAACAAACGTATAAAAACATTCACAAGCAAAAACAATTTCATTATAAAAAAGCGAAACTATAATACTTATGTCAGTGGAGTGCTCTGTCAGTGTTTATTTCATTGGCTGAAAAAAATATTTAATTGGCTGGATAGATATTACCAAGGTATAACTTCATCAATCATATTTCATATTTAAATTGACTCTGATTCAGAGTAACCAGACATCACATCATCATCACAGGCATTTAGCAGACGCTCTTATCCAGAGCGACTTACACAACTTTTCAGCATTTGTTTTACATATATTATCCATTTATACAGCTGGATATATACTGAAGCGATTCAGGTTAAGTACCTTGCTCAAGGGTACAACGGCAGTGTCCTACCTGGGAATCGAACCTGCATCCTTTCGGTTACAAGCCCAGTACCTCAACCATTATACTACACTGCCGCCCATCACTTTTATTATGATTATTTTTATTATTACACTTTTAGTATTAATTATTTACTATTTATTATTAATTCATTTTAAAAAATCTGTTTAATTTGATCTTGCATGATACATTATAAAGTAATGATCACAACTTTAAATATAGATCATTAGGTAAATGATTGAGAATTACATTAAACAGCTATGCTGGCAATGCCAAATAATGCTACTTTAAAACAAATAGTACATATCACAACAGGATATAGGATAGGATATAGTAATATTTACCTTTAACAAAGAGTACTGGCAACTGGCAATGACCAAACAGAACTGGAAGACCCAAATGTCTTTGAAGCATCCATGGTTCAACAGCATGAAACCAAGGAAGGCAACCAGGAATGCCAGAAAAACAGCCACCATGTTCTCCACCACTTCCTGATTTCTGCATTAAAATATCACACAGTTAATCCACTAACACCGTTCTCTCTTTTATATATATTCCGTTCACACCGAAGTAACAACCCGGGTAAAACCCGTGTTTGCCTTTGGTGTGAAAGGGCCAACCCTGGTTATCTGACCCTGGTCCGCGACCCTGCTCACGACCTCTGGATTTACGTGGGTCAGACATGGCTTGGCTTCAGTGTGAAAGGGGTGATGCAGGTTACTCTACGCAGTACGCTTATCTGACCGATCCTTGACATTGTCATGTCTTTAACTTGTGCAGAAACGATGTTCCGAAACTTCTAAGTGAAGGAAACCGTAGTCTATTCATGTGAACGTATATTACATTACATTCATTTAGCAGACGCTTTTATCCAAAGCGACGTACAATAAGTGCATACAGAGACATCATCAAGATCACTACAGAACAGACAAGACAAAGCACATCCTTCCCATAATGTAGCAGCTATCCCTAGTAATGAACGTTGACTGTAGTTCACAGTAAGCTGTGGGTAAATCAGCAATACTACACTTATATTCTAGATACTATTAAAAACTATAATAAACAGACAGGAAAACACAGGGAACTAGTAAACACAGGGAACTGATATTCCTAGGTTAGAATATCAGTCAAGGTGGAGTCTGAAGAGGTGTGTCTTCAGGCCTCGACGGAATGCAGGCAGGGTTGGAGTAGAACGTAGAACGTATATTAGAACCGAACAACTGTGGAATTATCTTAATTTCCGCTGTACATTCACAGCGAGATTCTTGGGTCATTCCCGGGTTTTGTGTGTGAAAAGGGTGATAGAGGGGTATACTGCAGCTAGGGAATCAAAGCTGGGAGAGATGTTGCCTGTAGTACTATAGGGGAGGGTTATCTGTTGTAGTGTATGAGAGATGTTGCCTGTAGTACTGTAGGGGAGGGTTATCTGTAGTAGCGTATGAGAGATGTTGCCTGTAGTAGTGTAGGGGAGGGTTACCTGTAGTAGTGTATGATTGATGTTGTCTGTAGTAGTGTATGAGAGATGTTGCCTGTAGTACTGTAGGGGAGGATTACCTGTAGTAGTGTATGATTGATGTTGCCTGTAGTAGTGTATGAGAGATGTTGCATGTAGTACTGTAGGGGAGGGTTACCTGTAGTAGTGTATGATTGATGTTGCCTGTAGTAGTGTATGAGAGATGTTGCCTGTAGTACTGTAGGGGAGGATTACCTGTAGTAGTGTAGGGGAAGGTTACCTGTAGTAGTGTATAATTGATGTTGCCTGTAGTAGTGTAAGAGATGTTGCCTGTAGTAGTGTAGGGGAAGGTTACCTGTAGTAGTGTATGATTGATGTTGCCTGTAGTAGTGTATGAGAGATGTTGCCTGTAGTACTGTAGGGGAGGGTTACCTGTAGTAGTGTATGATTGATGTTGCCTGTAGTACAGTAGGGGAGGGTTACCTGTAGTAGTGTATGATTGATGTTGCCTGTAGTAGTGTATGAGAGATGTTGCCTGTAGTACTGTAGGGGATGGTTACCTGTAGTAGTGTATGATTGATGTTGCCTGTAGTACAGTAGGGGAGGGTTACCTGTAGTAGTGTATGATTGATGTTGCCTGTAGTAGTGTATGAGAGATGTTGCCTGTAGTACTGTAGGGGAGGGTTACCTGTAGTAGTGTATGATTGATGTTGCCTGTAGTACTGTAGGGGAGGGTTACCTGTAGTAGTGTATGATTGATGTTGCCTGTAGTACAGTAGGGGAGGGTTACCTGTAGTAGTGTATGATTGATGTTGCCTGTAGTAGTGTATGAGAGATGTTGCCTGTAGTACTGTAGGGGAGGGTTACCTGTAGTAGTGTATGATTGATGTTGCCTGTAGTAGTGTATGAGAGATGTTGCCTGTAGTAGTGTATGATTGATGTTGCCTGTAGTAGTGTATGATTGATGTTGCCTGTAGTAGTGTATGAGAGATGTTGCCTGTAGTAGTGTATGAGAGATGTTGCCTGTAGTACTGTAGGGGAGGATTACCTGTAGTAGTGTAGGGGAAGGTTACCTGTAGTAGTGTATGATTGATGATGCCTGTAGTAGTGTATGAGAGATGTTGCCTGTAGTAGTGTATGAGAGATGTTGCCTGTAGTACTGTAGGGGAGGATTACCTGTAGTAGTGTAGGGGAAGGTTACCTGTAGTAGTGTATGATTGATGATGCCTGTAGTAGTGTATGAGAGATGTTGCCTGTAGTACTGTAGGGGAGGGTTACCTGTAGTAGTGTATGATTGATAGTGCCTGTAGTAGTGTATGAGAGATGTTGCCTGTAGTACTGTAGGGGAGGGTTACCTGTAGTAGTGTAGGGGAAGGTTACCTGTAGTAGTGTATGATTGATGATGCCTGTAGTAGTGTATGAGAGATGTTGCCTGTAGTACTGTAGGGGAGGGTTACCTGTAGTAGTGTATGATTGATGGTGCCTGTAGTAGTGTATGAGAGATGTTGCCTGTAGTACTGTAGGGGAGGATTACCTGTAGTAGTGTAGAGGAGGGGTCCCTGCAGTAGCGTAGGGGAAGGTTACCTGTAGCAGCGTAGAGACAGGGGAGTTCATACCTGTCTAATAATGCCAGCAGAGTGAGCCGATCATATAAGATGTTGACCCACTTTCCAGGAAAAACCTTCAACTTGTAGTAGAATTTTCTGGAAGGCTTTTCTTGTGTAGATGTTTCAGAGGATTCCTCTAGGGAGTCGTCCTCCTGAAGATAAAATGAAAATAAGCAATAAAAATTCAGGTAAATCTCATATTTTCCGGTTGGCGCATGGCGGGTGGCGAGTGAGCGCATTTTCAGCATGAATTTTCATGCTCCTGAGCCCGTTTGACTCGCCGTGCACTGAAGTGGGCGGAGAGTTGCTGGTGGAGGTGTCAGTCCAGATCGAGCAGCGAACGTCCACATTTGGGGCTCTATTCTCTGGCCAGTTGCGAGCCTTCACTGATTAGTTGCAATTTTATCATGGATGTGCACGCATCTGAGCCCGTTTGGTAATTTGGTGACTCGCCGTGCGCTGAAGTGGGAGGGAAGCGGTCCAATTTGCAGTCCCATTTGACTTTGAAATAAATCCCCCAAGCAGGAGGATTTCTTCATTCTCTTTTTTCTTTTTTATGTTAGGCTAATTCCTGCATTTATTTATGTTTTTAATTGGTTATGGCTGTTATTATACTGCACTGTGGTGCCAGGGGTACTGTATTATTTCTTACACCTGTCTGTAATGAGAAGAAAGACAAACTTGGTGCATACATTCATTCTTATTGCACATGTAGTGATAAAAATGCACCTCTTAACTCAATTACATTCAATTAAATCAATGTAAAATAGATAGCCTATTGTCTTCCACTGCAGAATCCTAAAGGCGACAAAAGTCAGGATAAAAAATGGGATATGTTGCATGGGAAAATTGGAAATACATAAATGCTAGGAGAAAAGTGAGGAGCTGAAAAATAAAAAAAAGCCAGTAAATGATAAATGGGAGAGTAAAATAAATAATTTAATTTATTTTATTGACTGATTGGAGGCTAAGGAAATGATTAAAAGCTTTTTATTTTTAATAATCTAGATTAGTGACTTTTGTCGCCTTTCCGATTCCATAGTAGTCGGAAATGAACAGTGGGTGGACTCCTTCTGCAAACGGGAGGCCTCCCGACCACGATGGAACGGGTGTGTTCTGCTATCGTTTTTCACTAAACCACGTGATGCAGGATAGCCCGACATGGTCAAAACGAGTCCACCGAACACGCCGGGTCGCAATGCACACTGCTCTTGAAAGGACTGACAAGAGGTAATTTGATTAGCTATGGTTAAATCCAACTGAAGCACAGCGACTGATAAATATTCAGCATAACCCAGCCCCTTTACAACCTGCGCATCTTGCTGTGAGCTTCGCCTCTGGTCCAAAAATAGCTAAATTCAGTAGCCACACCCAGTGCGCCATACACTACGCCATTGACTATGACGACTTGCCGCACACCATGCGCTAATATTCCCAGCCTGGATAGAGTGGGGGTCGAGCTATGAGCCAAGAGGCAGATCTGACCTGGAAGACTTCGGGATGCGTTCTCCGTGGGCGGAGCCTGTGTGTTGGGACGATTCGCCGCTGGAAGGGGCAGTCTGAGTGCCCCCCCACCAGCCCATCCTGGCACTCAGAGTTGGACGATGTAGACAGAAGGTCACTGGGCACGCCAAGGACATGGGTTACCATGGTGATGAATATAAAAAGGAGAAAAATATGCTCTGCTCAAATTCATACACATGCACGTGTTTCACACACATGCATATTTCTCACATTTAGACTAAGTATCCCAGAAAGCTAAATAAATAATGCTATTTATCCCACACTTTTTAAGAATATTACATGCAGTATTTATTCATTTTTATGCAAATTTTAAGAGACATGTATAAATATTAAGCATACTTTTTGGATTGAATTTTGGCACAAAAATGTAGTTATACAACATCTGTCCTCCACAAACAAAAAAAATCCCAACTGGTTCATAAGAGGTGAAGGGCAATTTATTGATGAGCCAAAGCCCTACTCAAGAGCAGAAGCAAAAATCAGCATAAGCAAGAAAACTGTGGGGACAATTTTTACATTTGTCATGTAATGGGATGTAAATTAAATTTGGAGATATTTAATTGTGTTTAATTGGTTGGGGATTTTGCCCACACAGTATTTCTAGGAAAGCACTGATAAGCACAATGTTTATTTAAGATTTTTGCTACTTTTGGCCACCAACAGTTTTAGACTGTTGGTCCCCAAATATTTTGCCAGTATTGCATCATTATATGCATTATATTCCATCCATATATAAAAATATTTCCTTTGATCCTACAACGTTTGTTGTACAACCAAATGGGTCAGAACTGTACGGTGTAATACAAATAAAGGTTTCTGACCACATATTGCCTGTAATCAGCTCTGCTCCAAGGGGCAAATTTAAAGCTCTCTCAGCGTACAGCTTGCGGGGTCTGTCTCCTTCAAGGGAAAAAAGAATAAACTATATTACATTTACACCACGTCACATTTCTTAACCATAGCACTATAAATGGTTTGGAAATGCACTAATTCCAAATTAATACAACCAGGAAATGATGACTGCAAACATTTAATTATGACCAGTCCATCACTGATAAGAGAACCCACACACTTAATACCTTTATTATCTAATGAATTGCATTTGCAATTATTTCAGTTCTGTTGACTATTCATCATATGTTCATGTGTCAGGGTAAATTAAGTGTCTGAGTTTGCTGATAGGAGCCCCCCACCAGGCCGTGAATACAAGGAGGTCCACTTCCTAGGCACAGGATCTATTTCTCATCATTGTGCCACTTAGCATTTGGCCCTTTCCTTTATATTAAATACTTTTGTAGGAATACTTTCAATGTCAGGTGCAAAATCATTACAGTGTACATGTTACCATGTTATATGGCAGGCTATTTAAGGCTGGCCGCTAATTCAAATGCATATCTGAAGGCAAACTTTACATGGAAGTGACAATTCATCACCTTTTGCGGGAATTCACAGTTTTCTGACGGAGCTTAGTGTGGTAGTTCCCACTCACTGTGGACTGTATGGAAGGTGTACGCAGGTAAGTACAGGTGTTCCCACTCACTGTGGACTGTATGGAAGGTGTACGCAGGTAAGTACAGGTGTTCCCACTCACTGTGGACTGTATGGAAGGTGTATGCTTCCTCTTTGGAAGTGGCCTCTGGCCTACATATGACCTGGAGCATGGAGCTCTCCGACTGGGATGTCTGGGAGGGCAGGGAGTCGTAATCCGGATCCCTGTCTTTGTCTGTCTGAGGACTGAGCAGGAAATGAGGGGGTGATTCGGAGGCAGTGCCAATAACATTTAATTAAAGTTCTCTGTCATGGCAAACTGACACAGTGGTAAACATCAGTACATTGCTCAGTACTGCCTTTATGCAGATGAGCTGCCTATAAAGGGTTACCTGTCCGGAGACACGATGGGGATGGGTTTGTCTGACACTGCATTGGGTGTGTTTGTCACAGCCAGGCTAGAGGGAGCTTTCATGCACTCCTGTGGCCTCTCTCTCTCCGTCTCCTCCTCCTCCCTCGTACTCACAGTGATTTCCTCTGGAACATGAGGAGATACCAGAAATATCTCAAGCACAAGAAAAAATATGCTTTATGGGAAATTATCAGATTTATGTCACATCGTGAGCCAGAAAAACTGTATAATGCCTTCTGAATAAATCTACAGAGAAAAAGGCCACCCTCATTGAGGAACCTTTGAGAATGGGATGAAACTGAAGACTGCATACAACAGAAGGTCATTCAAGGCAGGACTGGTCACATGACATACTCATCTCCATGGGACCTGAAAGGATCAATCACAGGTCCCTTGATGTATCTCATGTTCATAGGAGGTGAAAGGACTAATCACAGGTCCCATGACGTAACTCGCCTTCATGGGACGTGAAAGGACCAATCACAGGTCACATGATGTAACTCACCTTCATGGGGAGCCTTCTCGCCATCCTCTGCCAGCTCATCGGGAGGGTTCCCACTGCTAGCCCTGGTGCTGCTGATGGACTCCAGCAGAGAAACAAATTCCAGAAAGTTGGACTCATTGGGAATCTGGCCCTCCTTCGCCTCCAAGTCTGACTTTGAGGAGGTGAGGGTCCGTAGCTTGTCCTTGGCCCTGTCAGCAATGAGGACCGCATCTGTCCCACTATCCATGCTCAGGCCCCTCACATGGGTCCGTGACCCCGGGCCGTGCTTCCCAAATGCAAAGGGGATCTGCAGAAACCCCTCAGGGTCCATGTTCAGCTCTGGTGGATCAGTCTCGTCAGGGTGCGAACGGACATCAATTCCCGAAGAGCTGTTGTCGTTCGTCAGCTGTGGGCTCGGGTGCTCGAACTCGGGACCGTTGGAGTCGCCATCACGGCAGTCCTGGGCGGTCGAGTCAGAGCTCACCAGGTCTTTGGAGAGATGGGCGTCCGGCACAGGCAGCTGTGGGACACAGGCTTCGGAGGCCTCGGGTTTGGGGTCTTCTTCGCCTGACGTACCTTCATCTTCAGGGGAGTCAAAAGTAATGACGGGAATTTTGATGAGACATTCCCCGGCAGCTCCAGCCTGCCTCTCCAGGCCCATCTGAGCAGATCCCAGGATGCTCAGCTTCACGGATTCCTCCAGCTCAGCGGCCGTCTGTGCGTCACAGCTCATGGTGATGATGATCTTCACTGTGTCGCTCTCATCCAGGTGGGTCGAGGGGCCAGACGTGTCTACCAGGACCACCGCGATTTCATCAGAGCAGTACGTCTCCTCCGGCTGGCCCTCCTCCTCGTGCTCCTGGCCAGCTTCCAGGGAGTTGTTGTTGGGGTCTTGCCTCCGTTTCTCCACCTCCTGACTGGTCTCCTCATCACTCTCTTTGGAGGGAGGCAGGCCCTCATCTGCCGTGTCCCTGCTGGACTGCGGCTTCTGCTCCTGCCCATCGCTCACAAGGTGCGCTGATGGATCTTCAACAGCAGGTCTGTCTTGAGTCAAATAATTATTCTCTCCTGGCTTTTCCTGATGAGGGGAGCCACTGAAGGCTGCTAAGACACAAGAGACACACAAAAATCACCATCCATAAGTTGATGTGTAGGCTTTAGGTGGAAGCCATGGCCATTCATAAAACCCTGCCTCAAGGAATATTTAAATGCATGTGTGAATTGTCAATAAGATGTATTGCACAAGAAGTATGACTGATAAAAATGCATTATTGGAAAACATCCGCTAAGGATTGTCGAATATGATCGATATAAAACCTTGGTTTCAAAGACACCTGTGAAATAAGTAACAGCTGCATGCTGGGAAAACAACTCTATGAGTGAAGTGATCAGAGAAACACTGGCATGGAATCTCATTTTTGTCAATATTAAATAAATATGCCTTTATGGTACAAAACAAATCACGAGTAAATGCATAAGTATATATAAATGAATCAATAAATTGTGAAATTTTTTTATTAAATAACACTGAACTCATAATTATAAAATATTCAGTCTTCAAAATCATTTTCACAACACCATTGTTACAGTCAATTTCAATTTTATTTCATAATAACAGGTTTTATTAAAAAAATGGTGTTTTTCAAGATTACTTTTATTTCATAATGGTACTTTCACAGGTGGAATATCCAGGTGCAGAAAGTAAAAATTCTCCCCAGTATTTAGTTCCAATCACCTGGATTTGCTAATTTGCACAATTCTTCAGCCAGGAGGTAGAACTAATTAGTGAAATCAGCTGGCTGAGTTGATGGGAGGAAGAAACACATGGCAGGACCTTTACTTTCTGACCCCTGGACTTTCCACCTCTGGGTACTTGGTCCAAATAGCACATTTCAGAGAAGCTCCCCCCTCTCCCCCTCTTCCATTTTCATTTTCATTTCATGGCAACACTTTTCATTTCATAATGACACTTCATTTTGTGTTGCCTGACAAATCTCCTAAAAGGGTTTTAACAGAAACAAACCCTTTCAGATTTATATATTTAAGACCAAACTATAAACCAGACTATAACTACTTTTATGGTGCCATAAAATGCCTTCCAGAATGGGGTACAAAGCATCTGTGCATCTGGTCAATCGGTAAACATCATGTGCTCAACCAATCTCTCACTGAAGGAGATCATTTCATCAATTAGGATGAACTGACATACAGTGAGGACCATAATTAATTGGACAGTGACACATTTTTTGTTATTTTGGTTCTGTACTCTAGCATTTTGAGTTTGAAAGGGTACAATGACAATGATATTTTCATCCATATCGGATGAACTGTTTAGAAATTATAGAACCTTTTGCACATAGTCCCCCCCATTTTTGGGCATCAAAAAATATTGGACAGTTTAACATAATGTAGAATAAAGTAACTTTTAATATTTGGTCACATATCCTTTGCATGCCATGACTTCCTGATGTCTGTGACCCAACAATATCAAAAGTCTCTTGATATCTTATTTTCTGGTACTCCTACAATTGACACTATAACCTCTCTGCATTTGAATGGATCTTTACGGGAATTGGGGGGTGGGACTAGATTTAACTGTAAATTACACTGGAACAGTATGGAACACATGGTTGGCTAAATGGCTCTAAGTCTTCAAGGGTCGGACGTATCAAACAAGCCTTAAACCATCACTCTGCTGCCAGATATGCAGTAGATATGGATGGATAACTTGAAGGGTTTCTTCTCCGGACTTATTTTTCCATAGAGTTCAATAGGAAAATGTGTCAGGAGAAACAACCCTTAAAGTGATCCATCCATATCTACTGCATATCTGGCAGCATAGTGATGGCTTAGGCTTGTTTGATACCTCAGACCTTTGATGACTTAAACTCAAAGTGCAGAACTAAAATAACAAAAAATGTGTCACTGTCCAATGAATTATGGTGCTCACTGTACAACTACTGGGTCATTTAGCTTGGGAGACATAGTAACATACAAACTGAGGTTGTCAGTGAGGGGAATAGTTTGACACTTATACCTAAACAAAATATAGTATTTTCAAGACAATAATCAAAAAGTAAAATAAACATGTTCTGACTCCATTGATAAATGTGCAAATACCTTCATTGTTTTTTGTCTCATCAGACTTCAGGCACTCCTGTGTGGAAAAAAAATGCATGTATGAAGCTCTACTGCATGAACCATCACAGCTGTCATTAAATATTCAACTGTGCCTAAAATGCAACATCAGACCCGTATTAGGTATTAGATCTTGGGAACATGCATCAGGTTAAGACTGTTACTGAATTTGAGTATCTTGGAATTCTTTTAGACTCAAATCTGACCTTTAAAAAACATATAAAGAAAATTAATAACACTGCCAAATTGAATTTGTTTAATTTTAGGCACATATGTAATTCTTTAAGTATTGATACAGCCAAGATGTACACGCATTCTATGGTATTCTGAGCTATTGCATAACAAGTTGTTCTCAAGCTGGAGAGAATTCAATAAAACTTTCAATCACTCTATAAACAAGCATTCAAAATTCTGGACAAAAGACCAAGTTTAATCTATTCTGCTTAGATGATTTTTGTTTTTATTCTAATGTTTGTTTACATTTTTAAATCACACACAATGCTCAGACGGTAACTGCAGAAACACTAGATCCTCTTTGAGAGGAAATGGTATAATTCCATATTGTCGCACTTCTTTTGGTAAATCTCCTTTCTCTTGCAAAGCAATCACTCAATGGAATACTCTCCCCAGTGACATCGAGACATGCACCAATTTGAATGCATTTTCTCAGGCAGCTAAAGCTCTGATAAAGGCACATCAAAACTGCCAACATTAGAATATGTACATATATTAAAATACTTGTATATCACATGGAATTCTATTTTTAGTCTGGAAACAGTTACAGCAGTTTTATTTTGTACAGATTGTTTGTTTTGCATTTTGTTATGACCTGCCAAGGGACTGCAGATCGAAATTAGCTGTAGCTAATTCTGGTGTGATGCATCATATTTCACTTTGTGAAATGTATGTTAAAAATTACACATGATCCCTTTGAAATAAATGGAATAGAAAAATCTGATTCAAAACAGCCTGTACAAATTGTCCTTTCCTTGTTAGCAGACTACTCAAAATAAAAATGTTTGCCATTGTTAGCACATACATACAATAAAACATATAAAGAAACACATACGTTTGTTTAGCTTTTACTACTGAGAACTTATTTCAGTACACTAAATGTCAATATTAACATAGGAATAAAAATGTCTAAGAGGTAAAAAAAAAAAAAAAGAAGTGCATCATGTTTAAACTTTTTCCACTTTCAAATGTGATAAAAGCAGTTTTGGCACAAAATAAACGAGTACATAAATGAAAAAATAAAAATATCTATAAAAATACACTGACCACTCCTATCAACCCTGGGTCTGTCTCTGTCTGCTTCACTGTGACTTGGATTACCGGACTGGGCCTGTTTCGGGTCAACATCGTCATGGCAACGCTGTCAGGGGCTGTGCTGCTCTTCCTGTTTATGAAATCAGAATCACACACAGTCAAAACCAGCAGCTCCATGTGCCTTTCATGGCATCACTCCAAAAGGATGTCACAGTTTCCACAATACAAGCATTAAAGGCCCACTCATTTTGGTTGCTAAAAAAATGCTAATCGCTTACAACAAGCAAAAAGGCAAAGATATGGTACTATAGTATAGAATTATTATCCTAATAAAAAATAATTATAAAGATGATCATGAAAAGCACTTCAAAAGCTTGTAAAATAAGTGTCTGGCCGACACTACTTCCTTGTTCATCTTCGCCTTCCGCATTTCATTCTTCTTCTGTTTTTAATATCTGATAGTTTTTGTAGTCCTTGCACAGCTCATCGCCATGGAAACAAACTCATCACTCACTCGTCGTTTTTACTCGGTACTCATTCGTCAGATATACTGAAAAGAATAGTTCGCTAACATTTTGCCAAATAAACCATGCCTTGTAAATGGTTTTGTCCTATTGTATTGTGACAGTGGGACTAGTAGACTACAAGAACCATGATCCACAAGGTACTTAGTTACCATGCACATAATTATCTTTGATTAGCAAATAAAATTACTGAGTGGGCCTTTAATATGAAATGACAGAAACCAGCGTGGGGCTCAACGTGACCAATTCCCACCATAATTTGGAATGTCCAACTATCTATCAGTACATGGGATAATATGCCAGGCCCTCAGAGGTGGACTCACTGCATACTGTGATGCTTTCTGAGAATTATGGGAAATGGGCTATATACGGCTCCCTGCCATTCTGCGTGTTCCTGATGCGTACCTGATACTGGCTGGAAGACAGGGGTCCGAGGCATCGCTCTTTTTCTCTGCCGCTTTGCTGACATCAGACATACTTGTCTGGGCCACAATCTCGCCCTGGTCAAACATCATGTGAAGGCGATAATTCGCCATCTTAATCAGGATGAAGAAGATGGTCACGGCACTGCAGTAGATACTGAGCGCTACGGTGGTGGGAGGCAAAGCCTTGGGAAAATCACAAACACACACACCTGTAAATATAACACGCACCTGTAAATATAACACACACTTCTAAATATAACACACACCTGTAAAAATAACACGCACCTGTAAATATAATACACACCTGCAAAAATAACACACCTGTAAATATAACACTCACTTGTAAATATAACACACCTGTAAACATAACATCCACCGGTAAATACACACCTGTAAATTTAACATTCGCTTGTAAATATAACACACACCTGTAAATATAACACACACCTATAAATATAATACACACCTGCAAAAATAACACACCTGTAAATATAACAGCCGCTTGTAAATATAACACACACATGTAATTATAACACAAACCTGTAAAAATAACATACCCCTGTACATATAACATCCACCTGTAAATATGACACGGGTCTGTAAATATAACACACACACGTAAATATAACACCCACCTGTAAATATAAACCCCAATTCCAAAGAAATTGGGACAGTATGTAAAATGCACATAAAAGCAGAAAGCATTGATCTGTAAATTCTCTTTTACATAAACCCCTCAAAAAACGTTTGGAAATTTGTGTTTGGTCAATCATGTCTCGTATTATTAGCATTGTATCTTATATCATTGGAAAGCCTGTGCATTTCCCTTTACAATGATGTCCCATTTGTAAGGATCATGCATTTGTGGGATGAGCAGCACAGCTGATTATGTGGGTGGGGTCCCAAGTGAAATGTGCCAAATTTCCCTGCCAATGTCAAACAGTGTATTCCCCTGTTGGTATTGACTCTATTGTTTTGAGTTGTTTGGGGGATTGGATGATTGAACTCTCTATCAGTAACAAGGAACAAACAAGACATATTGGTAATTTTACACTTTATTCATTGAACAAACAGTCAGGAGCCTCAGTAGCGGGTGAACACTTGTGGGAGCAGCTCGGGCATGCTGTACGTGCTAGAGTGACCAACGCAACCACGTTGGCTGACCTGCGACGAATCCTGGTTGAGGAATGGAATGCCATCCCACAGAAATGCGTGACCAGGCTGGTGACCAGCATGAGGAGGAGGTGCCAGGCTGTTGTGGCTGCGTATGGTTCTTCCACCCGCTACTGAGGCTCCTGACTTTTTGTTCAATGAATAAAGCGTAAAATTACCAATATGTCGTGTTTGTTCCTTGTTACTGATAAGAGACTTCAATCATCCAATCCCCCAAACAACTCAAAACAATAGAGTCAATACCAACAGGAGAATATACTGTTTGACATTGGCAGGGAAATTTGGCACATTTCACTTGGGACCCCACCCACATAATCAGCTGTGCTGCTCATCCCACAAATGCATGATCCTTACAAATGGGACATCATTGTAAAGGGAAATGCACAGGCTTTCCAATGATATAAGATACAATGCTAATAATACGAGATATGATCGACCAAACACAAATTTCCAAACTTTTTTTGAGGAGTTTATTTAATTGAAAACAGTACAAAGAAAAGATATTTAATGTTTTACCTTATCAACTTTATTGATTTTTGTAAATGTACACTAAATCTGAATTTCACGCCTGCAACACATTCCAAAAAAAGTTGGGACAAGGGCAAAAGAAAGACTGGGAAGTTCAAAAAACACCTGTTTGGAACATTCCACAGGTAAACACGTGATGCTATCATGAGGGGTATAAAAGGATATCAAAAGACTCTTGATATCTTATTTTCAGGTACTGTTCCAAGCGATACTATAACCTCTCTGCATTTGAGTGGATCTCTATGGGAATTGGGGGGTGGGACTAGATTAAGCAGTAAATTACACAGGATGGAACCCATAGTTGGCTAAATGGCTGTAAATCATCAAGGCTCTGAGGTATCAAACGAGCCTCAAACCATCACTCTGCTGCCAGATATGCAGTAGATATGGATGGATCACTTTAAGGGTTGTTTCTCCTGACTCATTTTCCTATTCAACTCAATGGAAAAATTCACTCCATTCGGTAACACGTCATGAAAACTGTTAAACTAAAGGGCTAACGTTAATTTGCGCAGTTTGAATACTCATCAGTCAAGAGGAGGAAGAGAGGGGGCGTTGACTTGATTGTGTATAAAAAAGGTTTTTACCTTTTTTCACGTCACTGATAGGGGCGTGGCTCAAACAAAACGTTTCAGTTTGGATTTCAGCGAATGCCTCTTTTTTGACAAAATTCGTTGGCACAGCTTAATTACATTTTAGTTTTTTAAACAATAGGATATATGTCATTTATGAAATTGAGACAAGATACTCTGCTTTAGAACTCAAAATATTTGAGTTTTTATTATTTAGTGTTTATTACCCCTTTAAAGAAAAAAAAACATTTATGCACAAAGTGTCATTCTGGAGTAAATATAGACGTACTATTTAAAGACTACAGTGTGTCTTTTCTGCTCATTTAATTATCTGGAGAAATCTTGAAAGGTTTAATTTGTGTGCTCTCTCTCTCAGTACTACAGCTTTGCTGTTAAAGAGGGACAGAGATAAGTTCTAGTTTTTATGAAAATATAAACAATTCATTGTTGTTGTCTTGTCAGAAAATTAAAAAATTGATGTTTTATGTAATGTACTTACTTCGCTATGCCTCAGCTATGTTGCATTGCACATTGATAGGGGTATAGGGAAATCACTGAAAGTGGATAAATGCACTGGGAGAATGTACTAGCTCCAAACCCCTGCTGCCATTCAGGAAACAAGTGAGTCACAATAATGCACACCCAAAATATTATTCATGATTGGACAATATAAATACAGGCCTCCTCACAGCAAAATTTGCAACTCACCTGACCAACTGTCACATGATGTAAGAGGTGGTACACTTTCACTGAAAATTCAGTGGCAGAGTTCTAGGAGCTTTTGCATATAACATTCTAGAAGTCCTGGATGATAGGACTGCGTAAAGTATCATGGTCCATCCAATCAGTAATGACGAGTAATGCAATTTCCCCACCTACATACAAATTCTAAAGACTTGAATACAACAGGGGATTTCACACCAGTGAGAGATTATACGGCTCCCCCAGATCACTAAGGGGTTACAGTACATTCTAGTCTTACAGCATGTGATACAGAATGGCCAATGATTCCGATCTTAAAACATCCAATTAAATATCAAGCTCTTGCTTTAAAGTAATTCAAGGATAATACAATTGTTAAAGTCCTGAGAGTACAAACATATCTCAAACAAAACAAAAAAGATGTTTGAGAATGCAACAGTACTCTGAGTGCTTGTATAAATGTAAATGAATAGAGTACTTGTCTAAGCTGTATATACTGTATATGTGGGTGTCAGGAATAATGCTGATCAACAATAAAACAAAAAATTAGCTTTTAACCATCTGCAGTATTATCACATCAACGTCATTAATAGTACACAGTATTATCCCTGGGTGAACTATGGTAACAAGATAAATATTTCCATATTTAGTCTATAAAAAGTTGGTTGTGTGTAAGTTTATCCCAGAATGCTATCCATGTGTAATGAATCTGGAATTTTATGTTTGCCATGCATGTTTACGAGTATGTTACTAAGTTAGAGAAACTCATTTTGCAACGGTTTTAATGTAGTGTAGATTTTCTTCTTTAAAATATGGTGGTACAGTGTCAATACATTATGTAAGAATCTAGCATAACATGCTTTCTAAAAATTCTAAAAGCAAATCTAACTCTTATTAGATGCTAAAATAAAATAAAAATAGATTACTAGGAAACCTAGTAACATTCTAAAAAAGTATACTGTATATTAAGTTCAACTGTGTTCTATAAAAAGTTGAAAAACGTAGCCTATATATTTAGATCGAAATGATATTTTGTATGCACACATTGTGGTATTTTATGGCCTATATGCATGGAATTTCTGTATTATGTGTTTACAGTGCATCCGGAAAGTATTCACAGCGCTTCACTTTTTCCACATTTTGTTCCGTTACAGCCTTATTCCAAAATTCATTAAATTCATTTTTTCCCTCAAAATTCTACACACAACACCCCATAATGACAATGTGAAAAAGGTTTTTGAGATTTTTGCAAATTTATTAAAAATAAAAAAATAAAATTTCTCATTTACATAAGTATTCATACCCTTTGCTTTAACGTATTTTTAAAGTATCATATTTCATATTTGGTCGCATATCCTTTACATGCTGTTACTTCCTGAAGTCTGTGACCATCAACATCAAAAAACTGTAGATATCTTATTTTCAGGTACTGTTACAAGCGATACTATAACCTCTCTGCATTTGAATGGATCTCTATGGAAATTGGGGGGTGAGACTAGATTCAGCTGTAAATTACACTGGTACAGTATGGAACACATGGCTGGCTAAATGGCTGTAAGTTATCAAGGGTCTGAGCTATCAAACAAGCCCCAAACTATCACTCTGTTGCCAGATATGGAGTAGATGTGGATGGATCACTGCAAGGGTTGTTTCTCCTGACTTTTTTCCCCATAGAGTTCTATAGGAAAATGAGTCCGGAGAAATAACCCTTGCAGTGATCCATCCACATCTACTCCATATCTGGCAACAGAGTGATGGTTTGGGGCTCGTTTGATAGCTCAGACCCTTGATAACTTACAGCCATTTAGCCAGCCATGTGTTCCATACTGTACCAGTGTAATTTACAGCTGAATCTAGTCTCACCCCCCAATTTCCATAGAGATCCATTCAAATGCAGAGAGGTTATAGTATCGCTTGTAACAGTACCTGAAAATAAGATATCGACAGTTTTTTGATGTTGATGGTCACAGACTTCAGGAAGTAACAGCATGTAAAGGATATGCGACCAAATATGAAATATGATACTTTAAAAATACGTTAAAGCAAAGGGTATGAATACTTATGTAAATGAGAAATTTAATTTTTTTATTTTTAATAAATTTGCAAAAATCTCAAAAAAACTTTTTTCACATTGTCATTATGGGGTGTTGTGTGTAGAATTTTGAGGGAAAAATGAATTTAATCAATTTTGGAATAAGGCTGTAACAGAACAAAATGTGGAAAAAGTGAAGCGCTGTGAATACTTTCCGGATGCACTGTATATGAAGGATGTTCTAAAGGACATCTGCAGATGAAACAAGAATAAAGTTGATTATACTCTTTAAAAGTCTATTCTCGATCATATCGGTAACATTCCGTGTCCAATTTTGGCAATTTGGATAGAGTCAATTAAAACGCATTCTTTGTTACATAACAACGAAATGCTGTTTATCAATATCAACCAATGTAAATAGCTTAAATGTGGTATCCAATGACCTTCGCTAGAACAGAACCTGGCAAACGACATAATTTTCCATTCACAAGGATTCGCGTAGCAGGCATCGCTGTTCTGGCAATAAAAGCAAATGGCTGTAACACTGTCAGGCTATCATACATTTGTAAGCATCCACGCGATGTTCAAATATCTGCATGCAGGCTCTCTGTAAGCTTATATAGGGCATTTTACTTTCGACCGTGGAACTGATGGTGTACAATGGTGTTCCTCTCAGCCCCGTATACTGACTGAGTCACTTAGCCGCCATGCGTTCCATCATCACGGTACAGCATGCAGACAAATAATGCGACAATAATAGCAATTATCCACACAAATAAAAGCGGGCCTGGACCATTTAAGGAAAAAGCACCTCCCCACTAGCCTACCTTTAAAATATGGTACATAAGGGCCACAATTGGCTTTCTTAGCATTGCATGGTGGTTAATTTTAACTGACGTCTGATGGCTCCGTGTTATACGCAGAGGGATTTTGGAAATAGCTTACCAACAAATAGCTATGCTTGTAAAACACATTTACATTGACTTTTGTCCTATGTATCCGGCCTATTTCATACTCACCAAATGTATTGACAGTGGTAACATAAGCAGAAAAATCCATAGGTAGAGGTGGCAGGAGTTATTAAATTTGTTCTGGTCCGGGTCATGGTACCAGCCTCCGGTCAGAGATGCCCAGACCCCCTGTCGCAGAGTTTGGACCACTTGCGAGCCCATCTCACCGAACAGAGTGGACGCTAGAAATAACAATGTAGGCTATAATCCGAATATGATATTCAGGGCACTGCCATGTTGAATATCGCTGTTAGATGTTTATGTATATATTCTACCCAGCGCCCCCTTAATCCTGAAGCCAGGTCTCAACGTCTTGACGCATTTTTTCCTCTTCATGCTACACCCCTCTCCGTTCACCGTCAGATGTGCTGCGTAGTTCTGCGGCTACGCAGTTACACCAGACATATGATGCAGACCAAGCCAAACACAATAGTCACGCATCTGCATTCGGCGATGTGACTTCCTTGGGTTGGACCAATAATATGGGGTGTGACGAGGTCCGCTTTCAATATATATATATATATAGCCTGCTCTGCGCAGATGCGTTCTGTGATCTACACGCTTCAGTCGTATAGGTTAAAAATTAAGATGAATGATCGCCAACAGAACAAAATAATTAAGCTGTTCGGGGACTAAACACCTAAAGGAATTAGAGAGAATGTCATTTATGAAAACCAATTACCCAATTTTCTGAAACGAACCAAACAGGACGTAGCTATCGGGGTGAACATCCTATGCATGCATGAGTAATTCTGTCACATTGGTCTGAATGCAGAGCCTATATTCACACTCTGGACAAGCACGTTAGAGTAATAGCCCACCTACAACATTTAAATACCTCCAACATAAATGCAAGAACTATAATGGATGAGGCGAGGCGTAGCGAAGAGCATATGAAAGCAGCAAGGAACCCGTTTCACACATTAATTATTAGTACGTATTACGTATGCCTTAGTCACGTATACATTATCAAATAGCTATACTGTTATTAGAAATACTGGCCATCATTGCAAAACATATTTTAATATCATCACACAGGCTACGGGTTGCTTAGCTATGTCGAAAACACATTGGATAAGCATTATTTTCATCGTCCACATTCGTGGTTTATTTAATCGTTACTTTGTGCTTACGACTCGTTTCAGACGTGAAATTAGGCTACGTGAAATTTTCAGCATTAACCTCAACGCTCATTTAATGGTTCCTTTCACATCCACGCCGTTTTATCAAAGCTTTCCATTATTTAATTCAACTGTATGTACTTATTTAAACTAATATTAAACTTATGTAACAAAGAGTTTTATGGAGTAAAATGTAGGCCTATTCGTTTTTGTGTTATGTTTGTGTCATTATGGCTGAACCATTATCCAGATTGGTCCCAAATTGGGACACAGGCTGAAAGCCACTGTTCCAGAATCCTGTTATGCTTTTTCTATTATGACATAACCACAACCGTGATTTGCTCAGCACTGCTTGCAGTGAGGATAAATCAGCCACCCGTCCAAGACAATAGTGCCTGGATGTGCACGTTTCAGGATTGGGACACATTCTGAATTGAATTGTGAATTTCATTGTAAATTCGCATTCAATTCATGAATTAGAATTAGAATTGGCTCCGCCCACAGGAAACAGAAGTTGAATTTGAGTTTCAGGAAGTAGAATTGCAATTCAATAAACTTTAAAAAAAAATTATTAAATTCAAATGTTTCATATATTGTACTTGTACATCTGTGAACTCATGATGATCAGATGCAACCAATCTGAATGAATGACAGGGTCATGTCACAGTCATGAAAAAGATGGGAAATTTATGTAATTTGGAATCATTTTTGGAATTCTTTTAATACATTTCCAGACCTGGAAATGTATTAAAAGAATACCCTGAAGGTTTTGTAAATAATTGTACATTTTGATCAATGGTCATACTGTAGTGTATTTTGTCTCTAAACTTGTCATGGGGTAAATTATCATAATCGTGCTAAAATTGAGTCATGGAAATTCTGTAAAAAGTTACGAACATTGTCATGGAAAATTTCATGAGTGAAAATGTGTGGGAACCCTGGATTAATTTATGATTGCAATAAATAAAATTTTGTTACAACTCTATTTCTTAGTTTTTCACGTGTTAATGTTTTCAAATGCTTTCATTATTGGACAGTTAACCCAAACTTCTAAATTACACAAGACGCATTAATACATTCAATCCCTTCTCCAGCACGTTCACTGACATGTTGAAAATATATAGGCCTACCCCGGGCCCCGCAAACTTTTTTTTAGTAGAAAGCTGGCAACCCAGGGGGCAGGTACAAGAAACAGGTCAGTAGAATATCATACCCTCTGCCACACACATTTTGAGAAACGTAGCCCAGGTTAAGGTTAGAATACGATATATCTCACCCCGTGTTAAATCTGCGCAGGAGAGGCACTTAAGCGCACGATTTACGTTGGCCATCTCTGAATCTGGCCTTAAGTAATAATAAAAACAATGTAATATAATAAGCACTTTGGGCCAGATTCACATTTGAGATAATCTCACGCAAATGGCACTTACTCCCGAAATTTTGCATATCTTAAGCTATTTGTGATTCAGACACTTGACTTATCAGCTGTTTTAAGCGTCTCTCCAGTATAGACGCGCACGGCATGGAGATTTGATGAATATTAGGCATTTTAATAATTTTTTTCTGCACAACTTTGTTCAGAAAAAAAGGTGGTTTATGTCTAGCGCCGCCAATAGATTATTATGAAAAATACAACATCTTTCGCTGTAAGCAAAATGGATATTGGAATGAGTGCATGTTCTTTGAACATAATATTGGTCTTATTTTCCTTTGCCTAGCTAACTTGCAACTATCAAAGAAAAATATGTAAAAGTAGGCTATGATTGACCATCTGGTATATCATACCAGACCAATATTAGATGGATTAATTGG
Organism: Synaphobranchus kaupii; assembly: GCA_029718625.1. Taxonomy (NCBI): domain Eukaryota; kingdom Metazoa; phylum Chordata; class Actinopteri; order Anguilliformes; family Synaphobranchidae; genus Synaphobranchus; species Synaphobranchus kaupii. The sequence goes on from CM056380.1 coordinate 67,742,824, forward strand.
TAGACAGTGTCTGGATCATATTCACTTTGACAGAGAGATAATTTTGTAGCCTACTTGTCAGCACACCTGCTCCAAAATGATTAGGAAGTGCAACTTCTTAAGTAACTCCCCGCAGTGTAGATCTACCAGTGCTCCAGATTGCAATCTCTCTACTTCCTGGCCACATCCTTCCAGCGTGTGACAGATGAACTCAAAAAAGAAATCGTTGGACAGTGGTTGCACATAATGGGCTATTATTAAGTATATGTGACTTCAACTGGTTAAGTTGAAGATGTCACACATAGGCTATTGTGTTCAATCACCGTACATGACTATTAGGTAAAAATTTAAAAAAATAATAATAAAAAAAATAAAGTGAATCCAACAATTTATTTGTTTACTTAATAATATTGTGTGCAACCACTGTCCAGTGATTATTTATTTTGATTGTGTGATGGGTATATCCAAGTCGTTAATAGGAGCTATGATGATTTTATCAATGCGACAGATTAATACGTTCACCGCCTCCCCCATTATACAAGAGCAACTACGATAGACAAAGGCATAATTTTACAATTGTTTGTATTGACAGAATCCGCTTTGTTCACGTTTGTATACATGCTAGAAGTGTCATTTTGAGACTGTTTTAGCTGCCCTATAGAAGTGAATGGAGAGCGACAAATACCCTATTCTGGATTATCACCCCAGGGGAGCACAGAGCAACATACAGTGCATCCGGAAAGTATTCACAGCGCTTCACTTTTTCCACATTTTGTTCTGTTACAGCCTTATTCCAAAATTGATTAAATTCATTTTTTCCCTCAAAATTCTACACACAACCCCCCATAATGACAATGTGAAAAAAGTTTTTTTGAGATTTTTGCAAATTTATTAAAAATAAAAAACTAAAATTTCTCATTTACATAAGTATTCATACCCTTTGCTTTAACGTATTTTTAAAGTATCATATTTCATATTTGGTCGCATATCCTTTACATGCTGTTACTTCCTGAAGTCTGTGACCATCAACATCAAAAACACTGTCGATATCTTATTTTCAGGTACTGTTACAAGCGATACTATAACCTCTCTGCATTTGAATGGATCTCTATGGAAATTGGGGGGTGAGACTAGATTCAGCTGTAAATTACACTGGTACAGTATGGAACACATGGCTGGCTAAATGGCTGTATGTTATCAAGGGTCTGAGCTATCAAACGAGCCCCAAACCATCACTCTGTTGCCAGATATGGTGTAGATGTGGATGGATCACTGCAAGGGTTATTTCTCCGGACTCATTTTCCTATAGAACTCTATGGGGAAAAAAGTCAGGAGAAACAACCCTTAAAGTGATCCATCCACATCTACTCCATATCTGGCAAAAGAGTGATGGTTTGGGGCTCGTTTGATAGCTCAGACCCTTGATAACTTACAGCCATTTAGCCAGCCATGTGTTCCATACTGTACCAGTGTAATTTACAGCTGAATCTAGTCTCACCCCCCAATTTCCATAGAAATCCATTCAAATGCAGAGAGGTTATAGTATCGCTTGTAACAGTACCTGAAAATAAGATATCGACAGTTTTTTTGATGTTGATGGTCACAGACTTCAGGAAGTAACAGCATGTAAAGGATATGCGACCAAATATGAAATATGATACTTTAAAAATACGTTAAAGCAAAGGGTATGAATACTTATGTAAATGAGAAATTTTAGTTTTTTATTTTTAATAAATTTGCAAAAATCTCAAAACTTTTTTCACATTGTCATTATGGGGTGTTGTGTGTAGAATTTTGAGGGAAAAAATGAATTTAATCAATTTTGGAATAAGGCTGTAACAGAACAAAATGTGGAAAAAGTGAAGCGCTGTGAATACTTTCCGGATGCACTGTATTTCGCCACCATTTGGACTCATATCATGGCCAGATAACTATACAACACAAAGTTCTACCAAAATTCAGTTGTGCTTAAACACCTGGCTTAAGGTGGCCATCTCTGAATCCAGCCTATAATATATAATACATTTCACTTACAACTTTTTTTGCAATATCATGAGTAAGTTAAATTTCTTAGACATAAGTTTACTTCCTGCAATTCAATTCAAATTCAAATTCTTTTAATTGAATTTCAGCAAATTCTGAAATTCTGAATTGATCCCAACTCTGGCACATTTTCACCTGAATCTGAATGAAAAATGTTGAATATAAATTCGAATATAAGGGTTAGATATTTGAATTACAACCCTGAATTGTATCTAAATTTACATTCTGAATATGATAAACATCACATATGAAGAAAGTTTACATTTCAAAGGTTTTAAAAACCACACGTATAAACTGTGAAATATTAATTACATTTGTAAACACATTCAAATTATTCATTCAGTAATACATTTTTGGAAAGAAAAATTCAAAGTGATAGGCTAGTTCAAAGTAAATGATACATGTTAAAACGTTGACAAATATGTCAGAAATATCATTACATTTTTAGCCTACTGTACTACATTATCTTTCAATGTTTGTAATTAAGACATTGGTGGTCTGGCAATAGCTCTTGTGAACTTTTTAATAGAGCTGTGTCTGTGACTGTGTGTGTGGCACTTTGTCACCAACGCGCAAACTTATCAACTTTCAAAGGTAGCCTAGCTCCTCCCGTTGTTTTCTTCCAGGGACACGCATGTCACGTGCGCCCGGGCCGCCAATCCGCGGGTAATACTTTCTACGGGTCGGAGGAGTCCGGGAGCCATGGCGGCGCCGTATGGATTGTTTTGAGCCGAGTTGCAAGGGACTTTTTGGATCTTCTGTTGGATCCTAAGCATATGGACCGTAAAGATGATATCGGATCGCAAAAGATAGGCTACATTCAGGCCAAAATGGTTTCTGGAAAAATTCTAGTTAAGAGATTTATCGGAACCTTAGCCTATGCCACAAGTATGGAAGTGTCAGTGTGCAAGCAGTGGAAACGGAGGGGGGTAAGGGTTTAGAAAGCGATAAAAGTGTATAAATTAGTTACGAGTGGTTTTTAAACAAATCTATTCGGAAAAGTGGAGTCGGGGATATCGTAGCCTACGACTGCTTACAGGGTGTTTACGTTTTTGTTTTCCTTTTTCTTTTTGGGTAGCCTATACGTAGCCTAGTCGTAATTTTCAGGTGTCTTGTTACACTTTTATCAGCAACTGTAGAGCTCATTCAGTAGCTCACTCCGTGCTCAAAGATATGTGTTCACGTTACTTGGATATTTTTATAGGTTCGGAGACATGAGACGGTGTACAATGATTTCATTTATGATGCTATTTTCTTTCACGTTGATTAAACATTTAGAAAGTAACTTTTGAAGTTAGTTGCGGAAATTAGGAGTCGTAAAGAAAGTGCCTAGCCCCAGATTGGCGACGTGGTTAGAAAGTAACGCGTCGCCGCAAGAGCAGGACTTTGGAATCAGAGCAGCGACCTGTTGCCAAATCGGAGCTGCGTTGAACACACAGCCTCTTAAAGCGCTTTGTAGGCTACAAATAATAAAATAGTTGATAACTGCTTAACCTTTTTTTAATACATTGTGATCGGTTTACACTGGTATACTTGCAAGCGGGATAACAACTTGTTGGACATTTTTACGCCCGTTTTTGCACCCACTACTCGGCACCTTATGGTGCGGCTGCAGGGACCGAGACATGGATGTTTCACAGGCCGGTTTCCCAAACGGTGAAGGGCGGCCGAGCAGTAGCGGTGACCATGCCTGGACAGAGTCCCCCACCGCCCGAGCCTGGGCTCACTCGGCACCCTTGTGCTCCCGTTCGCTATGGACCGCAGTTTTTGATTATGAAGCGAGCGGGGAAGATGAGCTTAGCCTGCGGCGTGGGGACGTGGTGGAGGTTTTGTCTAAAGATGCTGCCATCTCGGGGGACGAAGGATGGTGGACGGGGAAAATTAACCACCGCGTTGGCATTTTCCCGTCCAATTACGTTACCTACCAGCCAGCCATTTACCACAGACTTCCCGCCGGCGGCGCGACGGGGGTGCGGCAGAGTGGACCAAGTTCTCCCGTTCAAATAATTTTCAGGGAACTGGTGTTGGAGGAGATTATCGGTGTAGGTGGTTTTGGGAAAGTTTACAGAGGGACGTGGAAGGACCAAGAAGTAGCAGTCAAGGCAGCTCGGCAGGATCCGGACGAAGATATCACAGCCACCGCAGACAGCGTTAAACAAGAGGCTAAACTTTTCTCCATGCTACAACACCCAAATATAATAAAACTTGAAGGGGTCTGTCTAGAGGAGCCTAACCTGTGCTTGGTTATGGAATATGCCAGAGGGGGGACATTGAATCGGGCTTTGACGGGTAGGAGGATACCTCCACACATTCTTGTGAATTGGGCTGTCCAGATTGCCAGGGGTATGCACTACCTTCACGAAGAAGCTGTCGTTCCCATTATTCATCGAGACTTGAAATCCAGCAACAGTAAGAAAACATTTACTTAAGACTCGATACATTCAATGTGTTGTGTGTTAAACATCCCCGTTGATTAAAAAAGTTAATTTCATGCGTGTAATCCACAGACTAGCCTATATTGATTTAGGATTTAAATGTAGCCCATGCAATAGGCTACATCCAATTTATATTTCGCCGGATATTTAGTGTCACGTGACAATATGTTCGGAATAATTTTATCAGTTATTTGAAGCAAGTAAACGTAAATAAAACGTTTAAATAGCTACAGTCTATTCACATTTAACTCGGTAAACGTGAACAAGCGTAATGGGTCTACATGCTCTTATCAACCGCACCTTTGCAGGCTCTCCAGCGACAGTGTAGGCTAAACATGGTACGAGAATCGCTGCACAGTGGACATACCTGCCAACAAGGCTGTAGGCTACCATGCCGGACAAATGTGCCTCTCAAAAATGGCCACAACCGTCTCTGGGGTGATTTCTCTGACATCCACGTTTCGAATTCTCTTTTTATATATTAAAAACAACTCACTCCATCGGCAGATGGTGAGCTGAAATGGAGGAGGCAGAAGTGTGACCTTAATCGCATCATTGCCCTCTGTGATCCGTTCAAATGAATTTTCTTTGATTAGCAATAAAGTAATTAAGAAGCTGGATAATCAGTACTAAATGGTGCATCTAATTCTCATAAATCAGGCTATTTAGGTTAGTTGCAGCATTATCTTTTTTTTATATTGCAAAATTGTGCTTGTTGGCCAATATCCATCTTATTTCAAATTGTGAATAAATGTTGGCCTACTCTTCTCTCTGCCCACATTCATGGAATATATATAAAAAAAGATCCATCCAGATTCTACTATTTAAATAGTCAAGAAATGGTACAGGTTTCCTGGAGTTTTTCTATTGATTTTCTGGACCGTTAACTTGCTTGTTAATCAAATAAAGTAAATGAAAACAGTTTGAGACCAATGAGCAGTTTACAATAAAAGTTTGTAGAAGAATCTGTGAAAGGTCTTTCCTGGTGGAATGAACGTTCCTGAACATAGTGCGTGCTCACTGCTCTGTCTCTGTCTCTCTCTCTGTCGAGTAATGTTACATCATTTTCACCCCAGTGTCAAAGGTCAGCCATTGCCTTGTCCCACCGGCATCATCAGTTTTCCATTCATCACTGTATTTATATGCAACCCTTTGTAATTTTTTGGTTCCTTCAGTGTGTTCTCCACATGATGTTAAACACTGCCGGCTATATGAGATCACACTGAAACCTAAAGTAGGAAATCAGTCTGGAGAGTTTTGCCATGGAGAATGAACCATGAGATGCTTGTTTTCAAGGGCAGCAATCTGTAAATTTAGCTACAAGCTTTGGACTAACCAAAAGGGTCCAACTCCATTTATGCGCTAAAGCAGGGGTTCCCAAACCGGTCCTGGGGGGACCCCTGTGTATGCTGGTTTTCGTTGCAACCACAGTTGCAATCCCAGAATTTTAACAAGCTGTTAATTTTTCTTAATTAGGTGCTTTTCATGTTTGGAGGAATTATTCGCCCTCTTAAGACACATTATGTCAGAAATAGCTATGCATGCCATGTAGAACAAACTCCCCATGTTCACGTTGTGCTTATTGTGCTATATTGCAACAATTACATAAAAAGTGGTTACAAAATAATGTATTTTCACTCAAATTAAAGAGTGAAGTGAATCAATAGGCTCCTAATTAGGTTGTTGAACACATGTGTTTAACTCAATTTTTTCTTTAAGCTTATTAACACAATGCAGGTTTGGCTCGTTATCATTTGCTTTGTGTTTGAATTCTTCATTATCTACCAAATGGTTAGTTTTAGTGGCCATGTGTCTACACTTTCACCAATTAGGAGCCTATTGATTCAAATCACTCTTTAAATGGATCTGTTAAATAGATAATTCTCTTATATTTTTTAAATAATATAGCACAATAAGCACAATGTGAACATGGGGTGTTTATTCTACATGGCATCCATAGCTATTTCTGATATAATGTGGCTTAAGAGGGTGAATAATTCCTCCAAACATGACAAGCACCTAATTAAGAAAAATTAACAGCTTGTTAAAATTCTGGGATTGCAACTGTGGTTGCAACGAAAACCAGCATACACAGGGGTCCCCCAGGACCGGTTTGGGAACCCCTGCGCTAAAGGAACATACTGCAAAATGGCGCTATATCTGGACTAATATGCTATGCTGCAATGTGGGGTTAAGGTTAGGACCAGTAGGCAAACTCATGGGCCAGCAGCCATTATGTGCTGCCATGTTGAACAAATTGGAGCCAGAGGCTGCGCAGTAGGGAAAAGGGCGGACCCTTATTTGGTCATGTAGTCCAGGCTGGGTCTGGTCAGAGTATAGTGGCATAAACCCTAATTGGCTACACAATCCCATGCATTCCTTACCCACTTTAATTTCCCCAAGTCCTCATTGCAAATACTTGAGTTGTCAGTTGAACTGCCAGGCTAAATTAAGGCAATAACACTTAAGTCTGTAACTTGGTTAAATTATTTGAAGCAAGACAACAGGAAGCCGAGGTGGAACTGTCATTTTTTTGTTTTTCAGAAACCAGTCATAGACCTTAGCCTATTTCTTTTCAGTATTTTAGAAATACATTTTAAAACATGTAATTGGAAACGCTGCAGTGTATCAGTTCTTTGACTTGGGGTGGAGGTGGGGGTTGGGGTTGTGGGGGTTGGGGTTGGGGTTCGTTATGCTGCTGGAGTGCTGCGGATGGGGGTGTGGGGACATCAGTTTGCATTTCATTTTCTTTTCTTCCTTCGGTTTGGCGCCCTCCCAGATGGATGGAAATGGGAGTAATATTGTGTAATGTTATTCCCATTTCCCTATTTTTCATTTTTCTACTCTGTACAATGTACCAAGTAGGCACCTCAATTAAACTCCTTTTTTCGCTGCCTCTCTTTACTGCCTGCTTTGTGTTGCCTACACAAGTGGCAGAGCATCCCTACAACAGCCAAAATTGGAGGTCTATTATGTAAATTGAAAATGGCATAAGTGTCATTTGGTTTCATCAATGATTGCTTCAAAATATCAGAGACATCAAAGCAAACAAGAGACCAGAAAATGATTTTAACAAAAAAGGACATGAGAAGAAATGATGAAATATATCAGTTTCACGTTATTTTAAAATGTTGGCAAAAATGTCATTGTTAAAATGCTACTGGATATTTGGGAGTTTCATTATCTAATGAAGATTGCAAGCTTTAGTTATGAGTTAGTTACATTCCTAGGCTTGTTTCATTGAATCACACAGCCATGGTTTGTAGCGACAGTAGACTCCGTTGCACCTGTATCATTTGTGTTGACTTCTGTATTATCAGAATGGCTCCGACTGTCCCCATTATCCCCGATCTTACATTTACGTGGAAGAAGGATGATATCATGGAGAATGGCTCCTCTTATTAGCTGAATATGACATTACCATTAGCTAGGGTAGTTATTCGCTTTCCTGAGGTAATATAACCTAAACAAATCTACTTGTATGCGCGTGGCCACGCAACCAATCATGGTAAAAACTCTGAAATTCCATACTTGCAGTTTGTTCCTAACTGAGAAGAGTCCACAAACTGCAAATCTATTGAATCATTGACAATTTCCGAAGATGGGTCATAAACTGGTGTGATTACACAAAAAACTTTTCTGTAGATTTTTCAATGATAGTAAATGATAGTTTTCAAACAATGACATTGCCATTTTATATTTTAGGCACGGCAACAAATTCTGTTGGTGGCAAACTTTGCTGTCGTCTTCATAAGTAATCAAGAGGTGAAGACCTGTTCAAGGGATACTTCTGTCCAGCCATTTGTCAGCCATACTTATAAAGACATTTTTTCCCTCTGTCAAATAAGTAAACTAACAAAGTCAGCTTAGGAAAGACTTTCATTTACATTGACATGACGTTGTTCACATTGTATAATCAAGTTATGTCTTAACCTAAGTGTAAAAATGTGTTTGAAGAAGACCTACGCCCTATTTAAACAAGCAGAGAGTGGAAGGTGGTAAACCAAGAAGCTCTGCTGTCCACACACCGAAACAGGAAATCTTCTGTACTGAATCACAGAGTTGAAGTCAACTGTACAAGCAAACTGCTGGCTGTGTAATCCATAATGAGAGAATGCACCACATTGTCATTTTGTTACGCTTCTTGCACACTAAGCTGAGCCCCAATAACAGGGTCACTGGGACCTGTCTGGTCAGTTTAATACATTCAGAGATGACAAGACCTAGAACCTCAGTGTTACAAACTGCCTGGGTATGAACCCAAAAGTTGCATGAGCAGTTCCTTTTGAAGCACCTTATTAAATACATACAGACGGTTGACAAATAAAGGAAAAACCAAAAAAGTGTCTGAGTAAGGTGTTGGGCTACCACGCGCTGCCAGAACAGCTTCAGTGCACCTTGGCATAGATTCTAGTCTCTGGAACTGTACTGGAGGGATGGAAAACCATTCTTCCAAAATATATTTTGGATAACACGTCGGTCCAAAATCTCCCATAGGTGTTCAATTGGGTTGAGATCTGGTGACTGCGAGAACCATAGTATATGATTCACATAATTTTCATACTCATCAAACCATTCAGTGACCCCTCGTGCCCTGTGGATGGGGGCATCATTGTCATCCTGGAAGAGACCACTCCTATCAGGATAGAAATGTGTCATCATAGGATAAAGGTGATCACTCAGAATAACTTTGTATTGTGGACCCCACAGCATAACAGAGCCACTGGAACCCCCTCCCCTCACTGTAGGGCTTTTTCCTTTAATTTGTCTGTATATTCTCTTTGTTATCATCAGATACAAAATATGAGAATTAAACTGAAAGAAGTCACACTTTCCGTTGGGGAAAAAATAAAACCTGGAAATGTACCTCTTCCTCTGTAACTGTTGTTGATAAATTGAAAATCAGCGAGTTGGGAGCAAGAGTCCAAAGGAGAGGCAGAATGAAACCAATACAACCGAATGTTCTCGTGCACAATAAAACACCTGCCTTGGTGCATTTCTCAACACACAGACAGATTAGTTATTAGTTAAATGTCCTATAAGCAGTTGAAGTTGAGCTGGGTGGTGAGAAGCCACCGGAGTTCCTGCAGGACGCTGCTGCCCCTTCAGTGCTCCCACGCTGATGCCGAGTCTTATGCCACCATCGCCACCTTACTCTGAGCGTGTGCTTACCTGGGGTCTCCTGTCCCTAGTCAACAGCTTTCAGGCATCATCGCCACCTTACTCTGAGCGTGTGCTTACCTGGGGTCTCCTGTCCCTAGTCAACAGCTTTCAGGCACCATCGCCACCTTACTCTGAGCGTGTGGTTACCTGGGGTCTCCTGTCCCTAGTCAACAGCTTTCAGGCACCATCGCCACCTTACTCTGAGCGTGTGGTTACCTGGGGTCTCCTGTCCCTAGTCAACAGCTTTCAGGCACCATCGCCACCTTACTCTGAGCGTGTGCTTACCTGGGGTCTCCTGTCCCTAGTCAACAGCTTTCAGGCATCATCGCCACCTTACTCTGAGCGTGTGCTTACCTGGGGTCTCCTGTCCCTAGTCAACAGCTTTCAGGCATCATCGCCACCTTACTCTGAGCGTGTGGTTTACCTGGGGTCTCCTGTCCCTAGTCAACAGCTTTCAGGCACCATCGCCACCTTACTCTGAGCGTGTGGTTACCTGGGGTCTCCTGTCCCTAGTCAACAGCTTTCAGGCACCATCGCCACCTTACTCTGAGCGTGTGCTTACCTGGGGTCTCCTGTCCCTAGTCAACAGCTTTCAGGCACCATCGCCACCTTACTCTGAGCGTGTGGTTACCTGGGGTCTCCTGTCCCTAGTCAACAGCTTTCAGGCACCATCGCCACCTTACTCTGAGCGTGTGCTTACCTGGGGTCTCCTGTCCCTAGTCAACAGCTTTCAGTTCCTCTGTAATAGACAGCCATAGGCTGCATTCTTTAGCACATTCACCTCTAGTTTTTTTAATGTAATGTAATTTAATGTAATCATGTTGCATCATATTATGCTTCGTCTTTTGGGAGACCATACAAATGAATGTTCTAGTGGGATCCAGTTTATAGCTGGTTAATTATCGGGTGTCCATTTCCATAGCTGCAAAATTTACCAGGAAGTTTCATTGAGATTAAAAACTTTTCTCAAGAGACCTGGCCAAGATTTTGACTTCACTTTCAAAGTTACGAACAAAACGACAAGGTCAAAACGAACCCAAATTAGCGATAGTTTTTATCTGTGAGGTTCTGTTGTATATTAGTTCTGCGCTTGGTAATTAAAACAATAAATATAAGCAGAACAAAAGCAGAAGTAAAAAAAATTAAAAAATTAAAAAAACTATTTGGTGGAGCATCAGTTTAAACGATACACTGGACTCCCTTCGTTTGTAACTCCCAGGACGTATTTCACCTGGTATAAGAACTAAAAACTATACATTAATGATCAGCCAAACATTTTATGTATATGATTTAAAAAAAAGTTTGCTTTCTATGTTGAGATATGAACTTTTAAACATTTGGGGGGGGAAAAAAAAAAAAAATCAGAGCACCGAATTAATCTTGATTTTTGTGGTTTACAGGTCCTGAAAGTGTAGACTTTAAGGTGCGGCACTGTGATGTTTAAAGTCCTGCCCCTCTTTTGTATGGAATTGGCCTGCACTAGAGAATAGGGTACAGCTTCTGCTGAATGGCGTCTTTTGATGATGATTTGATTGAAATTATTTTTCCCCCCAATGTGCAATGACACATTGTGGAGATCCACGCAGTTATGCAAGCTGAAATACCGGCTGGTGCAAACCTGCTTCCACGGAGGAATGGGAAGACTCTGAAATATCCTGGAAGCTCAAAGAAAGTAGAGCAGCTTAGAAACTGAAAGCAAAAATTTCTGCAGTCTGGAAAACTATAGTATTACTGAGAGAAAACACTCATTGTATAAAGGATAGTAGAGGTTGTTCTGATTATCAGTTTTTTTGAACATAGACTAAATGGAAGTATTTTAAAGGTAAAACCCCCAGTGAAAGTGTTAATCTGGGTATGTTAATCAAACCAACTCTGGTGGCAGTGTAGCACAATGGTTGTAGGTTTGATTCCCAGGTGCTGCCATTGTACGCCTGATCAAAGGTAATTAACCTTGAATTGCTTCAGTAACTAATTATCCAGGTGTATAAATGTATTGTATGTCAAAGAATATAAGCTGCGTAAGTTGCTCTGGATAAGAGCATGTACTAAATGGCTAAAATATAAGTCGGACGGGACCATCTTGGTGTTTAATTTAGCTTTTCTAGCCCCACCCATGGAATCCCCAGAGGTACTTAACGTTATTACAACTTAATACGTGGGCTTTCAAGATAAAACTGGCCAGATGATGAGTGTGCGTGTATGCATTTCTGTGGATGGCACGAGGACGGTCTCTATAGGCAGTGAGCTCTATAGGACGTACCAGATGCTCAGGAGGGGAGGACTCAGGAGGATGTGAAACGGGGCCAGTTTGCTCAGCTGCACTGCTCACTCAAGATGTGATGTCATCCCCATGTCACTGAAATTGCCAAACGTAAAGCACATCAGCCAACGACGCCTGACAGCATCTCACCGTAACCCTCAGCGGGGTCTTTTTCCATTAATACATTTAAATTGAATAGAAACTCAATTTTACAGCTTACTGTTCTACAGCTTTCTATTCTGTAGAAATTGAATAAATAGGCATGATATAGGCACAAAGTCCTTTACAAGGGATAAAGAAAGGATGCTGTGTTTCTGAATTAGCTCCGATTTACCCCTGAGGAAATTCTGTTTAGATTGTTGTATTATTTTGAAACTTGGGAGAGGCCAGATATCAGGATGTTGACCACACAGCATCTGAACAAATCATTTTCACTTGCATGTACAAAGTGAAACGGTATTTAATGGTGTTAGAGGGGGAGGGAAAAATCATAGCACTAAGTGACAAATTATACCATAGTGGCACGCACACTGGAAATTATAAGGCTGCTGACACAGTAACATGTGACACTAAAATCTTTTCCTTGCCTACTACTGTCAAGAAGAAAATTCCGTCTTCTTCCATATTTCAAAATCACGAACCTTGTAACACACCTGTTTGCTTTAATTACTGTTGCAGCCAGTAATTAGAAAAATGTCCTATACCCTGCCTTCTATAGGGAAGGGGTGGGGTGGTGGCGGGGCAGGCATTACCAGGACTTTCAAGGCAGTAGAGTGGTTAAATTACTGCATTATATATCAGTGTACAGCTCATGTCATGTGTTTTTCGAAAATAATTAATGTTTACTGTCATTATTTTTAGCTGAATGGCTTTTTATTGTCAAACAATGAAGTGCAACTGTGGGTGGGATTTCACACCCTCTAGGTAAATACAATTCATGACAATTTCTCTATTTTACAGAGCCTTGCTAGTGCATTATCAAGTTTACAAACTGAAACTTCTGGTTCTTTTCAATAATCTAGTAAGCATTTTCGCCTGTAATGAAAAATATTACAATGTCTGTCTATAACAATTAGCAGCGAGATGGATTTTAAATTTTGATGTGACACTGTTGAAATGTGACCTTGCTCTGTGCTCTTCAGAACTCTGACAATCCAGGAATGTTCAGGATTCCCAGGCTACAGTTCAATTCTTCCCTGGTCTGAGCAGATCAGCCTTTAGCCAATCAGTTAATGACAGCACCCTCCCCCGCAGACCACGGCAACCCACTCAATCGTTAAAGGAATGGTTAATCTGTTTGTTTTTACACACATTTGTGACAAACAACAATCACAGCTTGTAGAAGATAACTGGAAGAGTATTGTGTGTTTGTGGAGGTACATGTTGTGTGCTGGACTTACTATGAACCAAACCTTGCTAAAGCTTTGCACCTAAATCTTGGTTCATTGGGACACCGATTACAATTTGGGCAACTTTCAGAACAACAGTGTGTTTCTATAAAGGGCTTATCTCGTAAATCCACTGTAATGGCAGACCTAGAGTTTAAATGGAGCAAGTGCTTTTGTTTGTAGTAATTACCAGGTTGGGAGAAGAATGCTCAATTATCAACCCTCACATTGCATTTTAAGTTACTCCCCTGTACATTGGCTGATTTGATAAAACGTTATCTTCAAGAAATATCAAGAAGTCACCAAAATTGTTTCTTTGTATGCCTTAATCTTTTAATACCTTACTGAAGGAATGTTGCTAATGAGAGGGCAAAAGATTAGCTCAAGTCTGCACAAAAGAGTGGTCAAGCGCTAGTTGCTAGGTGACCGCAAACAGAAGAATGCTGAGGCTCCCGACTCTGAAAGGCGTATTTTCATTATATTTGATCTGCTCAGTGCCTGCTGTTCGTCCTGACTGGGAGCAGGGGAACGTAATCGTACTGTAGGTAGCAGCACTTCGTTGGTAGTCCCACTGAAACTTGTCCCACTGCCAGTTCTCATAATTCTGTAGTTTCGGGCACATAGATTCCAGGGTGGAAGAATGTCAGATATGTGTTTACTGCGGTGCAAGCTTGCCTGAAATGCAAGTGGGGAACAATAGTTTCCTTTTAAAGTAGAAGCTGCACTGTCATGCATGTGCAGACCATGACTAGCTTAGGGTCTCCCCTCACAGAATGTCCCAGAAACCAGCGGCGTGAATATCACTGAAGCACAATGAGAACGTTGAGAGTGCCTCCTGGCTGCATGGCAGCTTGAGCCTTTTAGTGTCCATGCACCCACATAAGCAGAAGGTTTGATTATAGCTGTAAGACCAGAAACATGTACACTTATCTTTATTAAATACAATTTGTTATGTTTATTCGAGTGGCAGAACAGAGAAATTATAAATTGACACACATTAGTGCTTAAATATACTACAGATTATTTTGAGGATGGATTCTGTTTGTAGTTGCAATAGCCAAATTGACAGAACAATTAGCTCAAACATGTCAGGAATGGGCTAATATCATGTCATAGATATTTAGCTCCAAGAGACCAACTAACTTCCTTTTCAATATAACAGGACATTTTGAGTGTAATTAGGGACACCTTCTTGCCTTGACTGCTTAACAATTAGTAGATTAATTTATGCACCAGAATAAAAATAGGTGTAATCATTCAGTTGAACACATGATGAGATGTGATGCAATTTGCTGTGGCTCACTGCATACATAATATTAAATACATTACCTTATGATCATTTAGCACAAGCTCTTATCCAGCGTGACTTACAATATATCAGAAACAAACGTGCATTAACCTGATTTATATTAGCATTAGCCAGACATGACAAACAACATTCCCAGACCAGTGAGTAATATGTAACATCATTAAAATGCTAATGCAAGTTAACCATCTAACCAGGAACCAAAATACAAATCCTGAATACATACAAATGACATGCATAACTATCCCCAAGAAGTAAAACCAAAAACCACCTTAACTTGAACTAGTAAAAAAGGTAGGAGTGTTATGTAGGCGTTTGCATGTATTTACAGTGCATCCGGAAAGTATTCACAGCGCTTCACTTTTTCCACATTTTGTTCTGTTACAGCCTTATTCCAAAATTGATTAAATTCATTTTTTCCCTCAAAATTCTACACACAACACCCCATAATGACAATGTGAAAAAAGTGTTTTTGAGATGTTTGCAAATTTATTAAAAATAAAAAACTAAAATTTCTCATTTACATAAGTATTCATAGCCTTTGCTTTAACGTATTTTTAAAGTATCATATTTCATATTTGGTCGCATATCCTTTACATGCTGTTACTTCCTGAAGTCTGTGACCATCAACATCAAAAAACTGTCGATATCTTATTTTCAGGTACTGTTACAAGCGATACTATAACCTCTCTGCATTTGAATGGATCTCTATGGAAATTGGGGGGTGAGACTAGATTCAGCTGTAAATTACACTGGTACAGTATGGAACACATGGCTGGCTAAATGGCTGTAAGTTATCAAGGGTCTGAGCTATCAAACGAGCCCCAGACCATCACTCTGTTGCCAGATATGGAGTAGATGTGGATGGATCACTTTAAGGGTTGTTTCTCCTGACTTTTTTCCCCATAGAGTTCTATAGGAAAATGAGTCCGGAGAAATAACCCTTGCAGTGATCCATGCACATCTCCATATCTGGCAACAGAGTGATGGTTTGGGGCTCGTTTGATAGATCAGACCCTTGATAACTTACAGCCATTTAGCCAGCCATGTGTTCCATACTGTACCAGTGTAATTTACAGCTGAATCTAGTCTCACCCCCCAATTTCCATAGAGATCCATTCAAATGCAGAGAGGTTATAGTATCGCTTGTAACAGTACCTGAAAATAAGATATCGACAGTTTTTTGATGTTGATGGTCACAGACTTCAGGAAGTAACAGCATGTAAAGGATATGCGACCAAATATGAAATATGATACTTTAAAAATACGTTAAAGCAAAGGCTATGAATACTTATTAATGGAAATGTCTCCATGGTGGCATGAGGCCTCTGGAATTTGTACCAAAACTGCTTAATGTGGGGAGGCAATTTTTACATTGATCCTGATAAGCTCTTCAAAAATCAATAACAATATTTTGGTTTATGTGAATTGCAAATTCTTGCCAGATCCAGTTGCAGTTATTATTAGTTATATTAATTATTAATTCATTTGTACATACACTTTTAAAGGTTTGGAGGATATTGTACCAGGAATTACAAATAACAATGGAAAAGCACACGGCATCACACTAACTTTGTCTTAATTAAATATTTTTTTATCTGATACCGACATGAAAAATGGATAAAAATGAATGTTTGACTATTTCAGTAATTCACCAAATCTTTGTTCTGTACAGCACCATTTACAAACAGGTTATCTCAAAGTGCTTCTCAATGGACATTTTCTTATAGCCTTGACCCTTGAAAAGGTGATTAAGCTGAACTCCTGGGAAGTGGTGGAATACATAGACCAGCAGCATGTGTATGTACACTACACACAAAGGGATGGACAATAAGCCGGACTTATGTATGTACACTACACACAAAGGGATGGAGAATAAGCCGGACTGACTACTGCAGGGTGCTGTGATGGTCGGCTCTGCTCATCATTTACAGGAATGATGCTTATGCAGGTTGTCGTAGTACAGTGCATTAACTGGGACAGAGGCTACAATTCTTGCATACAGACCAAAGTCCATCAGGCTCCTGAAGGCCAGTTTATAGTCCAGCGACAGTGTCGCTGCGACCGACGACGTGCAATGGATGTCGCTGGTCGCAGCGACATTTGGTTTATACTTTGGGCGACTGTCGTCCTGTGGTCGCTCAGACATGAAGTAAATTCAACTTTGACCCTGACCCTGACTCTGTTGTTATGGTAATGTTTGACTCTGACAGCGGAGGCTTCGCTCGAGTTACTAGGTAGCACATAAGCTAGCCGTTAGTAGCCAGTAGATTTTTTTGTTGGAAAACGTTTAAGTGCGGTCATAGGGTAGGCCTACCTACCCATAGCTTACCTACCTAGCAAGCGTGTGAATAGCATTATAAATTACACTGCCCGGCCAAAAGAAAAGTCGCACACTAATATTTAGTTGGACTGCCTTTAGCTTTGATTATGGTGCACATTCATCGTGGCATTGTTTCGACAACCTTATGCAACGTCACAACATTTATTTCCGTCCAGAGTTGCATAAATTTTTGGCCGAGGTCTTGTATTGACAACGGGAGAGTCGAACCACTCCGTAAAGTCTTCTCCAGCACATCCCAAAGACTTTCAATGGGGTTAAGGTCAGGACTCTGGTGGCCAATTCATGTGTGAAAATGATTCCTCATGCTCCATGAACCACTCTTTCACAATTTGAGCCTGATGAATCTTGGCATTGCCATCCTGGAATATGCCCATTGATGGGATAACCTGGTCATTCAGTACATTCAGGTACTCAGCTGACTTAATTTTATTGCTGCATAATGTTGCTGAGCCTAGACCTCACCAATTGAAGCAACCCCAGATCATAACATTGCCTCCAGAGGCTTGTACAGTGGGCACTATGCATGACGGGTGCAACGTCAACTTTTTTTTTTTTGCCCAGGCAGTGTAGCACTATTATTATTATTATTATTATTATTATTATTATGAATAGCCTAATAATAATATCAATGTAATTTCACTGATTGATGCTGAGCTAGACTGTGTTGAGATACAATCCAAAACAAGAAGCAGCGTGCTTCCAATGTTACAAGTTACCAATAGCCTATTAGAGAACTGTAGGCTGCTCAGAGTGCCGTCTTGTAGCTATTTAGCCTACATCCCTAATGTAGCCTATGCCCTACAGAGAAGTAATATCCGCTGCCATTGTTATCCAGCTCCATGTGATTATGTGAGCCTGAGGGAAACAAGGAAGTAATATCCTCTGCCATTGCCCTCCAGCTCCATGTGCTTATGTTACCTTCAAGGTTTAAGGATCAGGTCCTATAAAATTAAACTATGACCATTTTAAAAAATTTGGTTTTAAATAAAATGAGGGGAATCTGATATCAGGTTGGCCTACACAAATTTTTATGAAGAACGGGGTGAATCGGATGTCAGGATAACCCACGTTTTCCCCACTTTTTTAAAATGGGAATAATATATTTACACCCAGAGGGTGGGTTCCAGTTGGCAAGGAAAGAGTGATAAGAAAAGAGGTGGAAAGGATTTTGTTTTTTTACAGAGATGTTTCCATGGAACAGCGTGCCACGTCATGTAAAGACCCACAGGGTGTTCAAGTCCAGACTTGATGCAGTTCTGATACTGTAGTCAGTTGGTAAATGATGAGCCCTATGAATGAGCCCTAGGTAGATGATGAGGCTGTATGGCCTGTTCTCCTCATATGTTCTCATGTTTCACACTATAGAAGAGTGTGCCCTTTCTCCAGAATTATTTACAACCTCTAGTGTGTGGCCTTTAGGGTGTAAAATAGCCACTGGCTCTCCTGTAGTACTGTGTGGACTGTAGGGTGTACATTCTGTAAAATAATCACTCTCTCCTGTGGTACTGTGTGGACTGTAGGGTGTAAAATAGTAACTGGCTCTCCTGTAGTACTTTGTGGACTGTAGGGTGTAAAATAGTCACTGGCTCTTCTGTTGTACTGTGTGGACTGTAGGGTGCAAAATAGTCACTGGCTCTCCTGTAGTACTGTGTGGACTGTAGGGTGTAAAATAGTCACTGGCTCTCCTGTTGTACTGTGTGGACTGTAGGGTGCAAAATAGTCACTGGTTCTCCTGTAGTACTGTGGACTGTAGGGTGTAAATTCTGTAAAATAGTCACTCTCTCCTGTAGTACTGTGTGGACTGTATGGTGTAAAATAGTAACTGGCTCTCCTGTAGTACTTTGTGGACTGTAGGGTGCAAAATAGTCACTGGCTCTCCTGTAGTACTGTGTGGACTGTAGGGTGTGAAATAGTCACTGGCTCTCCTGTTGTACCGTGTGGACTGTAGGGTGTAAAATAGTCACTGGCTCTCCTGTTGTACTGTGTGGACTGTAGGGTGTAAAATAGTCACTGGCTCTCCTGTTGTACTGTGTGGACTGTAGGGTGTAAAATAGTCACTGGCTCTCCTGTTGTACTGTGTGGACTGTAGGGTGTAAAATAGTCACTGGCTCTCCTGTTCTACTGTGTGGACTGTAGGGTGTAAAATACTCACTGGCTCTCCTGTAGTACTGTGGACTGTAGGGTGTAAATTCTGTAAAATAGTCACTCTCTCCTGTAGTACTGTGTGGACTGTAGGGTGTAAAATAGTAACTGGCTCTCATGTAGTACTTTGTGGACTGTAGGGTGTAAAATAGTCACAACCTCTCCTGTAGTACTGTGTGGACTGTAGGGTGTAAAATAGTCACTGGCTCTCCTGTTGTACTGTGTGGACTGTAGGGTGTAAAATAGTCACTGGCTCTCCTGTTGTACTGTATGGACTGTATGGTGTAAAATAGTCACTGGCTCTCCTGTTCTACTGTGTGGACTGTAGGGTGTAAAATACTCACTGGCTCTCCTGTAGTACTGTGGACTGTAGGGTGTAAATTCTGTAAAATAGTCACTCTCTCCTGTAGTACTGTGTGGATTGTAGGGTGTAAAATAGTAACTGGCTCTCCTGTAGTACTTTGTGGACTGTAGGGTGTAAAATAGTCACAACCTCTCCTGTAGTACTGTGTGGACTGTAGGGTGTAGTCACTGGCTCTCCTGTTGTACCGTGTGGACTGTAGGGTGTAAAATAGTCACTGTCTCTCCTGTAGTACTGTGTGGACTGTAGGGTGTAAAATAGTCACTGGCTCTCCTGTTGTACTATGTGGACTGTAGGGTGTAAAATAGTCACTGTCTCTCCTGTAGTACTGTGTGGACTGTAGGGTGTAAAATAGTCACTGGCTCTCCTGTTGTACTATGTGGACTGTAGGGTGTAAAATTGTCATTGGCTCTCCTGTAGTACTGTGTGGACTGTAGGGTGTAAAATAGTCACTGGCTCTCCTGTTGTACTATGTGGACTATAGGGTGTAAAATAGTCACTGTCTCTCCTGTAGTACTGTGTGGACTGTAGGGTGTAAAATAGTCACTGGCTCTCCTGTTGTACTATGTGGACTGTAGGGTGTAAAATAGTAATTGGCTCTCCTGTAGTACTATGTGGACTGTAGGGTGTAAAATAGTCATTGGCTCTCCTGTAGTACTGCGAGATTGAATGATTGAATGAAGCTGAGCTAGATGAACATGATACAAACGGTCATGGCAGACAGAAGATGTAGTGGTTGGAGTGGAGATATGCCAGAACTGGGTGGGGCAGGGGTGGGGAAGCATGGCCTTCAGCTTGAGATGAACAGAATTTAGTTACAATAAACAACGGAATGTATACAGAATGCAGAATGTACAAGAACAACTGAAAGAGAATGGCATAGCCCTCCTGCATGTTCAACATTAAGATTCTACTTTTAAAGAATTTGACCAAGGATCTTGTTGTTCTAGGAGAATGTTGGAATTAAAAAATTTTTTAAAAGTTAAACTAAATGCATTTTGTCAAAGAGCTTGGTTTTCCTTTTGTTGGGACAATATTTGTTCATTTTTATTTTATCTAATTATTTTTTTGTTTTCTACAAGTTTGCCAGGTACCCATGTACAGCTCTGAATAAGAGAACAGGTACCCATGTACAGCTCTGAATAAGAGAACAGGTACCCATGTACAGCTCTGAATAAGATAACAGGTACCCATGTACAGCTCTGAATAAGAGAACAGGTACCCATGTACTGCTCTGAATAAGAGAACAGGTACCCATGTACAGCTCTGAATAAGAGAACAGGTACCCATGTACAGCTCTGAATAAGATAACAGGTACCCATGTACAGCTCTGAATAAGAGAACAGGTACCCATGTACAGCTCTGAATAAGAGAACAGGTACCCATGTACAGCTCTGAATAAGAGAACAGGTACCCATGTACAGCTCTGAATAAGAGAACAGGTACCCATGTACAGCTCTGAATAAGAGAACAGGTACCCATGTACAGCTCTGAATAAGAGAACAGAAGAGCCTCTGTAATTGTCTGTTTTACGGCCAAGGCCACTGCCAAAGAAAGTGTATTCATGCTCATTTCAAATGTCCATTCTTACACTGAACGCTGGGTATTTAGTAACATTTATAATGCATGCCTTTGATTTCTTCCGTTACGATCCTCCCACTTGCAGTAACTACTTCAGTGGCTGAGTGAGCTGGCAGTGAAGTCAAGGTCTTTGCCAGCTTATCTTGTGTGTGTTTAGGAGTAGATGATTATTAATGTCAACATTCAGGGGCATGGGAAAGTCAAAAAGCAGTCTTGTTCAAGGAAATCTGCTTGTGTTTTTTAAGTTGGCAACGTCTTGATAATGGAGTAACTCATCTCCAGTGGCACGCTTATAGTGTTCAAGGACCTGTATTAAAATACTTTTTAACTAAAATTACTACTTCTACCAACTCTGTTTCCCAGATATGTGTTTGCAAATACCATGAAACAAATCGGCACAGGTTCACTTCAGCTTATTTGTTTAAATCATGGGGCTTGTCCAAGATAGTGCTGGCTTTGATAATTAAATTAGAAATGAATGTGTGTACTAAGGAATTACCTTAAATTAGAGCCTGACTAATTTACAGGGTACTGAAATACTCATATCCTTGAATGTAATAAAATAAAGAATATGGGGTATCAGATTTTAGTTTTTTTTTTTAAGGCAAAGAAAGAAAACGCAATGCATGGGAGTCATGTTCATAACTGAAATGCCTAAATGTCCTCCAATAGCTTGTCAATGACCTTCAATATGCACTTATTGTACGTCGCTTTGGATAAAAGCGTCTGCCAAATAATTGTAATGTAATGTAATAGCTTGTCCATATTGGATTCATATATTGTCTACATGATCTGCAGTGATCGAACACTGACTTCTGTCTTTGTTTTTCAGTATTATTACTTGAAAAAATTGAGAATGATGACATAGGGAAGAAGACGTTGAAAATCACGGACTTCGGGCTGGCGAGAGAGTGGCACAAGACCACTAAAATGAGCGCGGCGGGCACCTATTCTTGGATGGCTCCTGAGGTCATTAAGTCCTCTCTATTCTCCAAAGGCAGTGATGTATGGAGGTAAACATACGAATCCTTCTCCCAGGCACATAAACTACAGTCACCCACACACACACACACACACACACACACACACACACACACAGTCACAGACACACGCAGGTGCGCAGACAGACACAGACACACACACACACTCACAGTCTCACACACACCAAAAGTAGAAATCCATTTTCAAATTTCAAAAGCAGCTGTGTTCTGTCTGGGGAGCCCCCCCCCCCCCCAGTCAACTAACTAGTCTACCATGTCTACCTAACATCTAAACAGTTGCAGCTATTAGCTAATGAAATGAAAGAAAGAGTACTTATAGCAACTTTAGCAAGCTACAGGACTGAGGCCTGTGCAGGACTCAGTCCTGTAGGCCTGTGCAGGACTGTTTAACCAAGCAGATCTCCCAGCTAGACCTGCAGCATTTCTGACCACACCCAATTGCCCTCAGTGGAATTCTGACTGCTCCTGCATGTTTGCAATGTTTTATTACTGTCATATATGCACACTGAGTTGTGAAAGTGTGTGTGTGCGTGAGCTTGAAAGTGTGTGTATCCCTCAGCTATGGGGTGCTGCTGTGGGAGTTGCTGACGGGGGAGGTTCCATACAGAGGGATTGACGGCCTGGCGGTTGCATACGGTGTGGCAGTTAACAAGTTAACCCTCCCCATTCCGTCCACCTGTCCCGAACCCTTCGCCAAGCTTATGGAAGGTACACCAGCATCTTGCTCTCATCCTCCAATGGGACAATAAACCAAAGCACATATCCAGCCAACGAAACTCCTCCTAGCCAAAGCACATATCCAGCCAACCAAACCTCTCTTACCC
This sequence comes from Synaphobranchus kaupii, assembly GCA_029718625.1. Lineage (NCBI taxonomy): Eukaryota > Metazoa > Chordata > Actinopteri > Anguilliformes > Synaphobranchidae > Synaphobranchus > Synaphobranchus kaupii. Next base: position 67,765,651 of record CM056380.1, read on the forward strand.
AAAGCACATATCCAGCCAACCAAACCGCTCTTACCCAAAGCAAATATCCAGCCAACCAAACTCTTCTTAACCAAAGCATATATCCATCCAACCAACGCCTCTCTTACCCAAAGCACATATCCAGCCAACCAAACTGCTCTTAGCCAAAGCACATATCCAGCCAACCAAACCCCTCTTAACCAAAGCAAATATCCAGCCAACCAACACCTCTCTTAACCAAAGCACATATCCAGCACACCTTATCTCTAATGAAACTAATTCATTTTTCTTTGAGTATAAACAAACTTAGCTTATATTTAAAAAAATGTTAGGTGAATGCAAGTCCCTTTTTGGAAGTTTATTTTCTTCAGTTTGTGTATTTCCACATTGTGTGCCTCAGTATTTAAATGTAGTTTTGAATGAGGGAATGTCTGTGATAGAATCCAGACCGGAACAATCCCTGCTGCATAACTGCTTGTATCTGCGCCCTGGGAGAGAGAAGTACAGTCGGTAAGAATGTCCTAATTTCAGGGCCCATGTAGTCTGCCTGCGGCCGGTTATGCATGAAGTGTTCACACGATGACTGTGCAGCCTAGCAGCCTGACTGTAGAGTGCACTAGAGGGCACTAGAGAGCATGCTCACCTGCCTGCTCTCTGCAAGACTTGTAAAACACTACAGCAGGGAGATGAAGCCTCCTAATAAAACAAGGCATTCCAAATTGGGAAGAAAAAATGTGGTTAAAAAAGTGGGCTCTGCTTCACAAAGAAGAGAAATGATTACAAATGTATCCCCAGAATGTTGGGAACAGGACCCCCACATCCGGCCTCCCTTTGCTGCCATCCTGGAGCAGCTGACGGCCATCGAGGAGGCGGTGATGGCCACCATGCCCCAGGAATCGTTCCACTCCATGCAGGAGGACTGGAGAGTGGAGATACAGGAGATGTTTGATGAGCTGCGAACGAAGGAGAAGGTGAGCTGCTCATCTAACTGTTTACTGGTGAATGCATCGATTAAAAACACCATCTCATCGCTTACCGGTGAGTGCACTGATTAAAAACACCTCATCTCACCTCTTACTGGTGAATGTGCTGATTAAAAACACATAATCTAACCGCTTACTGATGACTGCGCTGATTAAAAACACATAATCTAACCGCTTACTGGTGAATGCGCTGATTAAAAATACCTCATCTAACCACTTACTGGTGGATGTGCTGATTAAAAATACCTCATCTCATTGCTTACTGGTGAATGCACTGATTAAAAACACCCAAGACACCATCCAAAACCTGTCATAATAGAGGTAATCCCCAGCACTGCCCCTTCACCCCCAGCTCCGCCCCTCCATCCCCAGATCACCCCGCTTATTACAATCAAGTCTCCACCCTTTCTTGGAATTGTTAACGGAGCATTAATGATGCCATCCTCCTCCACCCCCCCACCCCCTCCGCACATGACCCCTCTGTGCCCCCCCAGGAGCTGCGCTCTCGGGAGGAGGAGTTAACACGGGCGGCGCTGCAGCAGAAATCACAGGAGGAGCTGCTGAAGAGGAGGGAGCAGCAGCTGGCCGAGCGCGAGATCAATGTCTTGGAGCGCGAGCTCAACATCCTCATCTTCCAGCTCAACAAGGACAAGCCCAACGTCAAGAAGAGGAAGGGCAAGTTCAAACGCAGCCGGCTCAAGCTGAAAGACGGAAACCGCATCAGTCTGCCTTCAGGTGAGAAACCGCATCCGTCTGCGCTGCAGAAGCCTGCTGTGGAAACCATCCCTTCCAGTCATCAGTTGGGACACTTGTCTGCTAATGGCTTTTTGTGCTGCCCTAAACCTTGGGGATGGTTATAGCTTCACAAAGGAATAGTACTGGACTGGTTCTGTTGGAAGTGCTCAGTGGTTTTTGAGACACCACTAATGTACTAACGTCTTGTGCCTCCCTCAGATTTCCAGCACAAGATCACGGTTCAGGCGTCTCCCACCATGGACAAGAGGAGGAGCTTCAACAGCAATAGCTCCAGCCCCCCCAGCAGTCCCACGCTCATCCCCCGCCTCAGAGCTATACAGCGTAAGTGTTTCTATTACAGAGCAGTAGACCCCCGCCTCAGAGCTATACAGCGTAAGTGTTTCTATTACAGAGCAGTAGACCTCCGCCTCAGAGCTATACAGCGTAAATGTTTCTATTACAGAGCAGTAGACCCCCGCCTCAGAGCTATACAGCGTAAGTGTTTCTATTACAGAGCAGTAGACCCCCGCCTCAGAGCTATACAGCGTAAGTGTTTCTATTACAGAGCAGTAGACCCCCGCCTCAGAGCAATACAGCGTAAGTGTTTCTATTACAGAGCAGTAGACCCCCGCCTCAGAGCAATACAGCGTAAGTGTTTCTATTACAGAGCAGTAGACCCCCGCCTCAGAGCTATACAGCGTAAGTGTTTCTATTACAGAGCAGTAGACCCCCTGCCTCAGAACTATACAGCGTAAGTGTTTCTATTACAGAGCAGTAGACCCCCGCCTCAGAGCTATCCACCTTATTCCGCAAACGTGGAAGCAACAGACAATCCCAATATTTGATTTTGTGCAGTACTTCCTGTAACTATCACCCCATATTAACTGGCTTGAAGGCATTGGTGACTTCGCTAGAAAGACAAAAATTGATCCAAATGTCACGAAAATGTGAACACAACCCCGTCTACCCTGCGACAGTTTGCTGGATAAATGTAGCTGGGGCATAAGGCTACTTAAAAAATGATTACCTGAGGCTGGGATCTTAAACTACTGACCAGGCCGGCGCTATGGCCAGCAAAGATTTGGCTATAAAACGCAAATCAACATCACGATCACTGTTGTCTCATCTGACACTGTCACATAGGCCTACACTTAATTTGTATTGCCATCAAAAACGAAAGTGAAACTAGACCAAGTCAAACTAGATTTCATATAACTCGGATCAAACTGAAACTAGACGTTGCACATCAAACATGAATCAAGATTCAGCAACTGCATGGCCTATTTCTCACCTCAAATATTTTCAGAAACATATTTTAGTGGACTATTTAGGTGGAATAAGAGTTTATTAACAAGACACCACGTTGTTCCGGTTTAAAAACGTGAAGCTGAAACCAAAGGACCATAGTTCATCTAACCAATCAATTGCCAGCTATTTCCGTTGTGGGTGACAACAATTAACCATATAACGTAGAGGTACCTCTGAGAGTTACTCTGACATCACGATTGGGGCGGGGGCAGTGTGGGGAGCAGAATGGAAATTTCAACCGTTAGAGGGCAGCACAAAGACGCTTTTGTACCAGTTTTTATGATATACAATATTATTTCAGAATTGAAATAATTATTTGAAATATTGAAATAACGGAATGGATGAATAAGTTTAATTATAAGGTAGGCATACAAACATGTTTACAGCTAAAAAAAAAAAGTTATGTAGTCACCCTTTAAGCATAAGCAAAGCGTAAGTGAACACTTTACTCAAGTGAGTTGGTCCGAACATGGGATGAACATGTTTCGTCGGCATCAATGAAGAGAATGCTGCCATTTTATTTCCAATTAAATAATGTAGGCCTAAATCTGGTGTTAAAGCGATGATCATTCAGCAGTGAATGAAAACTTTCTGGCTATATGTGTTGAGGGGGTTCCGTGGGGGTTTCTGGCTATATGGTATTACCAAAGCCCATAGAGAAAGCCTTGCCAACTCCAATGACTGCAATGGTATGAAAAAAAGTGCAATGGCATTCTTTGAGCATCAGGGGGAACCTTTGTTCATCCACATAGTTGTCATTCTTGTGCTGTTATTACCAAACTATTTCGGCTGGCTGTGGCGCCGTCCATTTTGCTTTGAGTCTCATGTCCAAAGCGGTCATAAATATTCATGACCAAATTTGCATAACCAGAGAAAAAATGTTATTTTTTTCCTAAATGGTTCAAGATTTCATTAATCTAAGTGCGTAGAAAAGCATATTTTCTTATCTGCTGTCTGCGAATTTTCTCCAGCTTACAATAAAAAATTATCTTTTATAGATTTAGGTTTCTGGAAAAAACTTCCATTGACCCCCATTCATTCTCCTGTGTTTACCCCAGTTTTAGTGCTCATAGTCGCCCCCTGGAGATTTAACCTGATATTCATGCAGTTGGCATATCTCTTTACTATACAATCTCTGGTATTACTAAGCTAGCTCTCCACATTCATTAGCTCGACCTAGCTACGGAGTATACGGATGAAAGCTTATCCACCTGTGTCCTGACAAGTGGCCAACTTCAATTGTGAAATATTCACCTCCATGTCTTCTCTAGCTAACCTGGCAGCTGCACATTTTGTCTATAATCGAGCTACAATCCAGTAAAAAGCAAACAGAACATCTGGCTACTCAGTAGTAAGTTATTGACAGCTAAAGTTAGCTAGCGTAACTACAGTACTTCCATTTAGCATTTAGTTCTTGTCCAGAGCGACTTGCAATATAGGAGAAATATGCATTCACCTGATTAATGAGAAATAGTGTTAGACCTGGCTAACAACACTCCCAGACCAGCATGAAAAAGATGTGAGGAGCAAATCATATAATAATGAGCCTCATAAAAATGAAACCAGTTGTCAACCTGCTGATGAAGATGATTCTGATGCTTGCCTTTTCCAGGAAAAATGAAAAATTCTCACGAGTGGAAATAAAACATTTTATTATCTTATAAATATATCTATATCCTAAGCTAAGCTACACGTACAATACCCAAGGACATTCTGCATTTAAAAACTGCATTCAGCTAGCTAACTAACTAGCAAGCTAACAAACTGATACATTAATTTATTACTGGTTAAATCTGGCAGTGTACAGAAGATTTTGTTTCTATAAAGCAGTGTGTTTATGATATAACTATGTTTGTAGCTATCTAACCAATGCAAGGAGCAATATTGTTAGCTACCTAATGTTGCTTATTGTTAGCTTATTGTTAGCTACCTAATTGTTAGCTACCTAATGAGAGCAGTAGATGCCCCTCGCCTCAGAGCTATACAGCGTGTTTCTATTACAGAGCAATGAAACACAGCAGTGAAGTGCACAACTTTGTCACTCTACTCCTCTCCTCTTTGCAGGCGCTTCTCACACGTCTAAACCATGTGTTCATTAACAAATGTCATGTTATTGTAAGTGGCTGTGGATAAAAGCGTTGGCTTAATGTGATGTATTATACTCTCATACCTTTACCAGGTGTTGATTAGAGAAGTTCTTACAGATTTTTCTTCCTCTGACTCTCTTGTATCTCCAGTTTGTGTTTTTTTGTGTCCCCCGTGTCGCCTCCACATAGGGCCGCCCCTAACGGGCCCCTAATAATGTTCTTTCCCCTTAGTGAGCTCCTTCAGCGGCCAAAGGGGCAGTATGTTTGTGTACCACCAGGATGTGGATATCACCAGCGAGTGCGTGCCTCCCACTGGCTTTAAGAAGAAAGGCAAGGATCTGAGGCATTGTGGGAAATTCCCACGCTGTTTCCTGTTTGTGTGGGCTGATTCTGTTCCCAACCAACAGGGTCCTAACCCAACGCTGCCACTGTTCTGCAGGGTCCTAACCCAACACTGCCACCGTTCTACAGGGTTTTAGCCCCCTCTATGTTCATCCTCCATTCTCTCTCTCTCACACACACACACACATCACTTTGGGGAATTTAACCCTCACCCAGGATTTCTTAAAATAAATCATTTAATATCCATTAATCGGATGCTACTGTTCATTGGTTTCTCTAAAACTTCTTCTCTGGGTGTCTAAAGCCTTGGCTTTCTATCTGATAGGTGTCCGTTACTTTTTACTACCAGGAGTGACTACTATTTCAGATAATTATTTCAAATGTCGGACCTGAATTTTATCTCTGCTGGGAAAAATAGTCGCTGACAGTGGTGTGTGTTCAGATCACATACCAAGTGTGCAACTCTTGCCATTAGTTCAGCCAATAATAGTCATGATTATCTCATCTTCCCAGAAAGTGTAGAAGCTTTCAGTACTGACTGCTGGCTACTTAAAGGGCCATTTGTTCTTCACTTTCTTACAGCCATTCTAGAGAAACCCAAGGTGTGCTTCAGGTAGACACTTATTAGTGTTACTCTTGAACTTTGAGATCCGCTGACCTTTCACAGAGATCTCAGTGTTCGTTTCCTGTCTGCGTTTACTGAGAATGGGAAGGCTGTCTGTAAGCGGCTGGTTTGTGATTGGCTGTGAAATCTTGGTTTTGAAATCAGGCTGCCCGGGCAGGGGCAGCTTGTTAGCTTGGATTAACACGCTCCTCCCAATGCAGTGACCCTGGACGAGAGCAACAGAACCTGGGGACGGAGCACCATTTACAAGCCGGAGGAGTTTGAAGATGTCAGGAAAGGGTTTAAAAAGAAGGGGCGTACGTGGGGACCCAGCTCGGTTCAGACCAAGGACCGGCCTACTGGTGCAGAAAGGTGCTAATGGAATTTTCAAGATGCTATTTGTGATGTGTAATTTATTTTCTGTCGCCCTCTGCTGGTAATTTGAGGCATGATCATTTTTGGAGCAAATTACAAGAAATTAGCTCTGTAAGTGAATACATGTACCTTCCTATTTTAGTTTCCTGGATATTCCAAAAGTTGGAGAGAATTCTATTCTCTCATTTAATGATCAGCTTTTCCTGGGTTCAGAACATGCAAATGTATTTTCTCTGTCTGTCTGTCTGGCAGAGTGAGGCCTCTGTCTGATGGCAGCAACCCCTGGTCCACCAGCCTGATGAAGGCACAGAAGTCTGTGCCACTGGCAGCCTTATTCATGGAGCAAGGTGAGTGCAGGTGTTTAATAATAATAATATGTCTGTACAGTGCACACCCATGGTGTTTAGCCTAATGAGGCCGCGAGGCAGGAGGTGGAAAGGGATTCATTTTGATTAGTTTCTTACCTGATTTTCTTGTTCCAGGGACAAATCCAGAGGAATTGTGTGCTGCTGAAGGCCCAGACTCCAACAAACCAAAGCAGCTCAAGTTCCCCAGTCAGGTGTACATTGATCTACCTCTGTGGAAGGATGAGTCTGGCGACGGCGGCCCAGCCGCGGAGAGCCAGGAGGATCCCGCCACCTCCGCCAGCTCCACCAGCACCACGCCCCAGCTCACCCCCACCAACAGCCTGAAGAGGGCGGGGCGGAGGCGCACAGACTCAGCCCTGTACGGCTGCGCCTTGCTGCTGGCCTCTGTGGGGCTGGGGGCGGACCTGCGGGATGTCCTGAGAGCGCCCCCGCCCCCAGAAGAGGCGGAGCCACGGGAGGAGAGGAGGAGGCGGGAGGGCCTGTTCCAGCGCGCCACTCGATTCCGCCGCAGCTCCAGCCCCCCCGCTGTCCGCGGCCGAAAGGAGGAGGCGCAGTCTGGCCCCGCCCTGCTGTCTGCACCCTCCGTCTCCCTACTGCTGCCGGAACCACAGGGCCCCGAGCGTGGCCCCATGAAGGAGGGGGCCCCTGCTGTCCCCTCCGACGGCAGGCCACACACAAGCTGCCAGGCGCCCAAAGCCCCCGCCAAGCCCGACCCCCCTCCCCCTGCCTCCAGCCCCGCCTCCCGCCTCCGACCACAGCAGCAGCACATGGCTCAGACGCAAGAAGCCCCCACCCTCCATCGCGCATAACAGTGAGTGAGACACGCCCCTCACACACTCTGACCCTGCCCCACCTTCCCACACACACTCTGACCCTGCCCCACCCTCCCACGCACTCTGACCCTGGCTGTGTCTGAATCAGAGCCCTATCTACTGCGCCCTGTCTCCTGCACTAGCAGAAGTGTGCTGTGTAATGTGCACTGTTTAGCAGTCCATGAAAAATATGCCCCATACTATTTTCCAACCATACTGTGGAAGTGTAGTAAGCAGACCCACCTGTAATAAGACGACCCACCAGTGTTGCCATGTCTGCGGTTTTACAGCTAAATTATGATACTTTCAAAGTGCAGTACGAGTAAAAATGAAGTCGCAAAGCATGCACTTATTTTAACGGTTAAAAATATATTTTGGACTAGGTTTGAGTCGCCATTTGGCTGGAAAGTCTTGCAAGATCTGGCAACCCTGCGCCCCACCCTTGCACTGCCATGTCACATGTTGTTTTTGTTGTAATTGAAGGAAAACATCTGCGAAGCTGCGCCTCATTTTTTTTTTTATTAAGCTTCACGTCATATTTATGCGACCAAAATGTTTGTGTACTTCTTGAAGTGTGCTCCCAAATGTACTCAGTGAAACTCCCGAAGGAAGTGTGTCATCCGGGGGTTTCAAGTATACTGCAATTTGAAAAATGTTCGCCTACTCAACGACTTTCTCATCGTCCTATCTACTCACCAAGGCTACTCAATAGTGTGGAAGAGTGCTGATTCAGACACGGCCCCTGCCCCACCCTACCACACACACTCTGACCCTGCCCCACCCTCCCACACACACTCTGACCCTGCCCCACCCTCCCACACACACTCTGACCCTGCCCCACCCTCCCACACACACTCTGACCCTGCCCCACCCTCCCACAGACACTCTGACCCTGCCCCACCCTCCCACACACACTCTGACCCTGCCCCACCCTCCCACACACACTCTGACCCTGCCCCACACTCTGACCCTCCTCTACACATGCTCTGAACCTCTCACAATGCCACACTGCAGCTCTGTGATACAGATCCGCTATCCCACAATGCCACACTGCTGCTCTGTGATACAGATCATCTATCCCACAATGCCACACTGCTGGTCTATGATACAGACCTGCCCTGCCTGTGATAGACACACCTTAATGCTTTTATTCATCTTCTCTCTCTTTTTTGCACCCAGCCAATGGCACCAACCCCCACGGAACCCCCTCAACACACCCCCCCACCCCGGGCTCCGAGGCCACTGTCCCAGAGAAGAAGAGGCCTGTGGGAGACAGCACCGCCAACAGGCCACGCTCGGGGGAGGGCACATCCAGGCCACGGCCTCTGTCTCTCAGAGGGAAGCCTCACTCCTGGGGACTCCTGAGGAGCCGCAACAAGAGCTACTCCCTGGGCCACTACTCTGGAGAGAAGAGCGCCAGGAACCTCAGCATCCTCCTGTCGGCCGAGGCCAAGGCCGGCTGCTCCCTGCTGGACGTGGACACGGAGGGGCAGAAACGGGACTGCACCGTGCCGCTCTGCCGAGTCCAGAGCTCCCCCGCCCGCCCCTCGCTCTATGAGCTGGAGAAAGAGTTCCTGTCCTAAAACGGCCTTACGGGTGTGTCCTTGGACAGGGGCAGGGGGGGCGTGACACCTTTTACTGTGCTGGATACACTGCCCCCCGCTTTGTTCCTACCCTACCAGGTACCCCTTTTTTATTTATGTGCACGTCTACTAGTTTATTTAATGTGAGAGGACTTGTGACCACTGCCAATTGCTTGCAAATGAACACATCCTGTTTTGATTTTGATTCGACAGATTTGTTTTCTTTTTGCCTTCACGGCAGATTTTGGTTCCAAGTTCCACGTGTAATCACACACACACACACACACACACACACACACACACACACACACACACACACACACACACACACACACACACACACACACACACACACACACACACACACACACACACACACACACACACACACACACACACACACACACACTTCTCTGAAGGGCACTGAATGGAAATGTAATGTCCTGCAAGTTTTTTTTTTCCTACATTGATATTTTGTAAGAGTGCTTTGGCACTATCGTGACCGTATCAGACGGCATTTGTGCAGTGTTAGCAGATACCACAGTGTTTGATAAATGCCAGGACAAGCTACAGCCAAGACGATATCAAATGTCTCAGACTGACTTCCTCCAGGAAGCTTCACTGGAGCTCAAGTGACAGACTAATGTAGGGTAATTCACTTTGGACTGTAAAACTGGAACTCCCCTACCAGCTGCTATTTATGGTAGAGTGAGCTTGAATGTGTACATTATGCTTAAAAACAGGTTGACCTGTAAATTCTACTGAACACACAGTACAGTGTTGTGAAATAGAAGTGATGGAACGTTTATAAAAGGTTTAGGATTGTAGTGCGCCCCCTGCGGGCCATATGAGGGATAACAGGTGCAGACAGAGCATCACCTGTCTGTAAAAGATTAGGGCAAGTTTACCCAAAAATCCCATTTTGTATCCAAAAATCCCATACTGTATCAGAAATTTCCCAGTTTAAAGAAACTGCAGGCCAGCAAAAACATAAGGACTTGTTCTGTGTTTACCTTCTCTGCAAGTTCAGAGTCTGAGTGCCATTCTGGACCTCATGGCATTGGCTTGCAGGTATCCTGCACGTCTTAAGACGTTTACTTTGCAGTGACAGTATTTTTGCAGTAACATCAATATTTTGTTAAATTTTACACAAGATCCATTTTTATTTTTCCCATTGCCTTGTTTCCCAGACTGTGATCATTTTATCTTGAGTAATTAATTTGTCTTCAAAAAATATTTGCCAGTGCTTTCATACTTACTATAAGGCTGAAGGACAACATATTATGGAAAAATAAATATGGGTAATATTCTCCTTATTGTGAGACTCACTATACCCGCTTTCAGTCTTAATGTAAAATACAACACTCCAAGACAAGTGTCTTCTAGCACTGGGTGCCGTGTTCACTTGTCATTTTAATCTTACAGTACGCTGCAGCGTCTCTGCTGATTCACAAAGCTCAGAGCATCTTTGTAAAGAATGTCTGTTTAGTGTTGGGTGGTACTGGAAAATATTCTCTGGTCAGTCATTTTTGGCTTCACTTCTACAAACTGTGATGTCCCAGCGGTGTAATTCCACTGTGTTCTGTCACTGAATCGATGGGGGAATTTGAGCAGAAATGGCAACCAGGACTGTACAATAAAGAATGACTCTCCAGAGTCACACTGGCCTGCTCACTTTTAATGACAAATGACAATGAAATGAAGTGCCGATTTGCCACATTTAATGACAATGAAACCAGCATCCTTATGGATTCCTTCATACTCTCCATGGTGGTTTCCTAAGCAGTCTCATTTCTCTCATTTGTACATCAGCCAAATGTTTAGCACATGCTAAAGCGTGATTCATGATTAAATAGTGAAAGCAACAGACAGAGAAACTCCTTCCTACACAGACACAATATGAAGACTATGCAAAGCGCTGCTGCTTATCCTTAACAATCATTGTTTGGGCTTTGCACCAGTTTAGCTGCTGAATTACTCAAATTACATGACAATTCAGTTCACAGTTAAATTGGTTTAAAATGTGCGTAAATAGGTATTTTGTCAAAAAAAGTCCATGCATATCCATGCTTACCTGATTTTAATCCTACCATTTTCAACTTCTGAACAATAAATATGAACTTGCATTTTGGCCAGTTTTGAAGGTATTTGTTTATAACACTGAAGAGTTTTTATTAAAATACAATCTCAGGTAGATATCTTGGCGGAGAGCTCGTTTCTTGCCAATTAGAGACAGGTAATTTGCCAGAACATATCAGTATGAGTAATGTATCTGTCCTTATTCTGTACTTGTTTGTCTCTTGTACAAATCTTGCTCTAGCCTGAATGACCACTCCTGTTAGAAGTACTGTAATTGTTTTGAGCACTTTCTGTAAAAAAAGAACAAAATATGAAATAATGAGACTGAAAACCCTCACCTGTAACTCTCCCTGTAGCCCAGCAGTTTAGCGCTGCAGTCGCGACACCGTTCTGGTCCTGCTCTTGTGATGTGATCAGTGCCTGTGCCATTAACAGGCCTATCTCCGGGGGCTTCATTTATAAAAAGTACTTTAGATCAAATTTGATCTTACGTGTGGCGTCCGTAGAAAATCACGACAAAGTAGTGATTTATAAAATTTCAACGTGACTCCATTTCACCGTGGTAAGGGTAGTAGCTGCTCCACGTCAGGTCTTCACTTGACGTAGGCTATGCACATTACCTGCTGGTTATGCCGAAGTAGGCTATTGCAGGCTTGAGGGCCGAACGTGAACGCTTATTGATGTTCTTTCTATTAAGTTTCTACTAAATGTATGTGAACAATTACCCTGAAGCCCCACAGAAAGCGGTGAAATCTCCTGGCATCGCCCTCGCCTCTTGTGTGTTCTATTTTTAAAATACCGTGTTTGTTAAAATATATCGATCGGTTCTATGGGAAATCCCCACACAGCAGTAATGAACGATAATTCTCCATGACAGAACTATGAGTGGGGAAATACAATTTGAAAAGGGGAACAATTTATAAGTCGGATCTTTAATTTAACCACAGGGGCGCAATTACAGAGCTCATTCACGTGCGTTCAATTTGAAGTTAATTTGATAGACGTAAGTAGCCTACATACGACAGACGTGCGCTATTTTAAACAAACGCAGCCTATTTTATAAATAATGCTTACGTCCATTTAAAGAAATGTGCTTACGTTAAAGTTAAAGATGACGTCCAAGTACTTGTTTTTTTAAATTGTTTATAAATGAGGCCCCTGGTCACCAGACTTTATACTTAAACTATTTAGTACTGCTCCATTTAATTTGTTTTCTTTACTACAACTCTGAAAGGAACAGTCTCAGCAATTAACATAAATTCTAAAATATGCATTTTTATTTTACAGGACCACATTATACAAAATGTCTCCACATGGCCCCCATAACATTGATATTTAGCATAAAGAATAAAACTGCATTAGAAATATTGACACTGCATTCCTCGCATTTGCACATGTATTTTCCATTTTCTATCGGTGTGGATTTACAGAAGCTGACTTTTTAGAGTGCTTCTTCATTCTACCCAAGTGAAGGTACCTCCAGTGTAATTGCATCTCACAAATCATTCATGTTTATGGTTTTTGTGGGACTGTCAGGAGTATTCCATGATTATAATATTCCCTGTGTTGGGAATAACGAGATTTGTGTAGATTCACTGACATTTTCCTGTTGGAATATATTTGTGATTCAGTTTGAATGTTGTGTTTATACATTCAATCATTAATGAGCACAAAGGGTTCCTTTTCTAGACTGATTAGTCAGACGTGAATATTAATATTTATACCACTGATAAAAGTAAACGGCTGGCAACAGAAGACTGTATTTGTGTGGGTTGTAAACTATGTGCAGTGTCAACTTCTAAAGCTAATGTGTCAAAGCAACAAACACAATTGTTCACACACCTGAGCTTGGATTATATGAAATTATGAACTGCCTGATTTTAGACGTGTTAAAATTGAATCTTTAAAACTAAATCTTGTTATAATTTTATCTTGTTTTAGTAAGGGTTCATTTTGTACTCCAGAAAGGTGCAATGTGGACTTATACAGCACAGTCTTTCCAGGAGGCATAATGCATTGTGGGTAAAGTAGTTTAGCGGTGTTCCTGACTGTGAAAGAACGGATGGTGTGTTAAAGCATGTGTAGTCTCCTATTGGTAAATGCAACACACCATTTAGTTTGTGTGTGCATATGTGTGTGTGTGTGTGTGTGTGTGTGAGAGTGAGAGAGAGAAATAGTCATTCCAGTGCACTTGTTTGTTCTCTCAAATGAAGAGTGATCTCTCCTCTGTTCTGTAATGACCAGGGACCAAACAAGCCTGTCTGCTGTGTCAATAATATTCTCACCAAAGCTCCTGTTACCTGTATGTCATGAGGGACACAAATACATTTTTACCTTCAATTCTTTTACAAGCAGTGTGTTTTATGATGTAAATGTCAAATTGACAAATGTATTTTTAAACATGCATTACTGCATAGTGTCTGTGTACATAACTTTTTATTATTATTTTTTTTGCTTCTTTGGATGATAAACGTTCCAGCTTTGTTATTTATGACTTCAGCTAGCACGGAGAATTTGTTTTGTTTTTTTTGGTTACAAAATTGGCTGTTGAGTTACCACTAAATCTGTGCATTCAGCATTATCAGTGTTAAAATGATCCATCTGTCCAATGTAAATAGCCTCTCAAAAAGATATTTGTGAAGGAAAAGCTTTATCACTGTATGATGCTGAAAAAGTTCTGTAACAACATTGGATACAACAAACAACTGACCCAAATGAGCATGTTTAGAAGTGTTTAGGTAACAGGGCCTTGGTACAGCTCTATCCATGAAGCACAGAACAGTATGATTTGGTTTAGTGTCACACACTGAAATCCTGTTACAGGCCCAGTTTATTTTACCGTTTCAGAACCCAAATGCCTTCACCTCTGACCTTTCATGTCACAGAACAGTGCTGCTTTTACAGAAGGTAATACTGCACTTGTATTCACCTGTCTTAATAGAGTAAAATGACCAAGTAAAAATTTAAATGACCACACTTAAGTCCACAGGAAAATATACTGTATGTTGTTTAACTTGTGAGGCATTGCAGGAGATTGAAATATAAAATGAACTGTTAGTCACGCAGGAACAATTTAAATAATTACGAGCTATGAATGATGTCAGATTACTTGTGTATCTGAAGTAATTGCTCAAAATTAATTGCATTTTGAGCATTATTTTCTCTTACGTGATTCTTTTTGTTTTGTTACGATGTGTAAAGCAACTTCAATAAAGATGATCCAAAATGCATAGTTTCTGTGGAATAAAACCATTTGAGCCAATTTTATTTTAGGTAATTTATGCTTGTAATCTGAATATTACGAATCACATAAAGCACCAATTACACGTCAACAGCATTTTATCTCATCACTTTGTAGGCACATACCTGAGAATAAAACGATCATCCACATAATAATGAATCATCTGTATAGTTACTGAGGTGTCAAGTGTTTCCTTCTTGCAGAAGCAATTAAGGTATTCCTGCATAAATACTTCATGTAAATGTGTAGTTTCTTGCACAGTGGTGAAATTCAGAAGCAGCTCCTCTTCCTGAGGGTGGAGGAAGTGAAGAAGGATGTCAGAGGTCTAAAAATACAAAACTACCAGCTATCGGATTGCATTCTGAACTGATAAATTCCAAAGATCATTTTGGTCTGAGGGGCGTAAAGCTCCCTACAGGAATAAAGGTCATTTCCTGTGAAAAGAGTGTAGAATGAGAACAGACGCTGGCACATTTTGTTTTAGTAGTGTGCTTGAGAACAGTTTACTAAAGCATGTTTTTCATCCCTTGGGCTGAACTGTGGGTAACTGGCAGGTGCTCCCCTGGCTGTGTGCTAGGTAATGCATACCTGGGTTAGCCAATGCGTACATGTGCTAGGTAATCTAATCAAATCTATTAAAAAAATATTAATTTATATAGCGCATTTCACAACCAGTTGTCACCATACGCGTCACAGAAAAACCCAGGCTAAACCCCCACAAGAGCAAGCCAAAGGCAACAGTGGCAAGGACAAACTCCCTGGTGTAACCAGGAAGAAACCTTGGGAGGAACCAGACTCAAGGGGGAACCCATCCTCCTCTGGTGGGCTCAGGGTCTAGGTCTTAATGACCAGCTTGGTCAAAACAGCCAATGTTCACGTTAATAGAATTAGCAGCAGCTAGGTGACAGTCCAGATGTGGCAGCAAGGATGGTGGGGAGCCGGGCGGCTATGGCGGCGGGAGCAGCGGGCCTCGGAGGAGGGGAGGGGCAAGCGGCGATGGAGAGGAAGCCGGATAGCAGCGGTGAGGAAGTCCAGTTCACAGCAACTCTCGAGATGCGGGGCATAAGCCCGGCCAGCAGAATGCAGAAGAAAAAAAAACCGGGAAAGTGTAACAGAGCAGCAGGAGCACCAACTGGGGATTGCACAAGTGCCCCCGCCAGGAGTAAGACAAAGTTTGAGAACCCATGCAGTCATGAGAGGGGAAACAATCCTACCCACCTATCAAGAGCCAGCCCAGGAAGATGAGGTCACAGCTGTTGACAGGTGACAGTAAGGAAAGGATGCCACCCCACATTACTATATGGCTAAAGGCCTCTCAGGCCCTGTCTCCAGACTATAACTCATTATAAGCCTGATCATAGATGTGTGTTTTTAATCTAAATTTAAATATTGAGACTGTGTATACATTTTGGTAGGGTATTCCACAGTAGTGGTGCTCTGTAGGAAAAAGCTCTACCACCCGTCAAGTTTTTAGATATTCTAGGGACTACTAAGTAGCCTGCGTCTTGGGAACGAAGTGATCTTTTTGGCTTTTAGGGTAAAAGCAGATTACATATATACACTGGTGCAAGTCCATTCAAAGCTTTAAAGGTCAGAAGCAAAGTCTGTCCTATTATTAATTGGTAGCCAATGAAGCGATGCTAGCACTGGGGTAATATGCTCATACTTCTTAGTTCTAGTGAAAATGCGAGCGGCTGCATTCTGCACAAGCTGGAGATTATTTAGCAAGGATTTAGGGCAGCCAGATAGCAGGCATTACAGCAATCTAGCCTAGACGTAACAAAAGCATGGATCAATTTCTCTGCGTCCCCCCCTGATAGGAAGTGCCTAATTTTAGCTATGTTCCTTAACTGAAAGAAAGCTACTCTGGATGTTTTTTTATGTGCACGCTAAAGGTTAGATCTGGGTCTATAGTAACACCTAGGTCTTTCACAGCTGAATTTGGAACAACTACACAACCATCAGAATTTAAAGTAGATGTACACAATTTCTCCCTCTGTTTTTTTTGGACCTAAAACCAGCATTTCAGTCTTCTCTGAGTTGAGGAGCAGGAAATTAGAAAGCATCCAAGCCTTAATATCTGCAATACAAGCCTCTAACCGAGAAAGTGGTAGTGCCTCGCCGTGTTTCATGGAAATGTATATCTGCGTAATGCGTACCTGTACAGGTAACGGATCCTTCCTCTCACAGTGTGGTGACGCAGATGGCCTGGCTCTTCACGCTCCGCTGGCCCAGCAGCAGGATGTGCGTTTTGGCCTGGAGGCAGTAGGTCGTCCGATGTCTCAGACCCACAATGAGGACCTTCCTGACACAGCTTTCCAGCTCCCACTGCTCCTACTCTACCGAGAGGGAGACTTTTGAATATCTCTTTATTTGAACCACTGTAAATCATTTCATGTACACTGCCTGGCCAAAAATAAAGTCGCACACTCTAATATTTCGTTGGACCGCCTTTAGCTTTGATTACAGCGCGCATTCGTCGTGGCATTGTTTCGACAACCTTATGCAATGTCACAACATTTATTTCCGTCCAGAGTTGCATTCATTTTTGGCCGAGATCTTGCATTGACGACGGGAGAGTCGAACCACTCCGTAAGGTCTTCTCCAGCACATGCCAAAGACTTTCAACGGGGTTAAGGTCAGGACTCTGGTAGCCAATTCATGTGTGAAAATGATTCCTCATGCTCCCTGAACCACTCTTTCACAATTTAAGCCCGACAAATCTTGGCATTGTCGTCCTGGAATATGCCCATTGATGGGATAACCTGGTCATTCAGTACATTCAGGTGACTTCATGTTATTGCTGCATAACATTGCTGAGCCTAGACCTGACCAATTGAAGCAACCCCAGATCATAACACTATGCATGACGGGTGCAACGGCAACTTTTTTTTTTGGCAAAGCAGTGTACAAACATACACACACTCTGGTAAAGATATTTCGTAATAAATAAATAAATACAAATTTTCAGTGCTTGTTTAGAACAAAATCAAAAAAATGATAATACACATTTCATAAAGAAATTATTAGAAGCAGAGAGAGAGAGAGATTTTTACTTTAAAAGCACCTTTAATTAAAATCCTCTTCCTTAGGTACAGGTCAAACACAAAAAAAAGGTACATTTAGAAATGATATTATACCAACTGCTCTCTCTATGCATCTAGTTTTGGGTTTGGCTGGCATTTTTCAGTGATTGGTGCTGCTGCCCTCCGATGTCACTCTGGTCTACCCTGCTAATGTGCTCCTGTATCGGTATAATATGGTGGCCATTTGTTGAGTGACTTCACGGAATAATATGGATTAATTAACACATTCCATTGGCTGGATGGCCTGTTCACGTCACAAATTTTTGGACCGGGTCGCTAAATCGAACCCAGCCTGTGTATGAGTAGGGTGCAGAGTGGAAACACTGGAGAAATGGGAAAGATGTGAATAAATGCAAAGTACTTTCAGCTAAACAAGCAATCAAAAAAAAAAACCCTAGTCCTGGTTTGTGTTAGGTGCATACCTAGCCAGAACCACTGCTAAAACAGAGGGGAAGAAAACCTTGTCCTCCAGACCCCTCATATTTTTCAATCCTGGCCCCGCTACCACGCTACCACCACACACACACGAGGCAGGAGGACTTCATCATTTTATAGTGACAGAATACACTGTTCAGAACAGAACACAATAACAATCCAGTTATTTTGGTTT
This sequence comes from Synaphobranchus kaupii, assembly GCA_029718625.1. NCBI lineage: Eukaryota > Metazoa > Chordata > Actinopteri > Anguilliformes > Synaphobranchidae > Synaphobranchus > Synaphobranchus kaupii. The sequence goes on from CM056380.1 coordinate 67,783,843, forward strand.
GCAATCGTCCAAGTTGATGAGCACAACTGAAAACAAAAAAGGCTTCCTTTGCTGTTGAGGAACGTTTCATGATCTCTTTTAGTTTTTACTCAGCAGAACTTGCCTGTACAGTGTTGTTGTGGGTGAGGTATACTCTGTACATCAGTCTCTGTAGCTTTCTTACAGTTACCCGGCTGCCATTTCGTCTCCTGAAGGGGGAGCTTGGAGGCCGAAGTCGGACCACAATGCCGTCCTCGGTCACATGCAGCTTCACCTTGGGGGGGCTGACGGAAGCTACCGGAATCAATGCAGAAAGTGCCCATGGCAAGTGAGAATTATAGCAAAAGAACAACTGAACATGTGCTAATCCAAACTGGGTTCTCCAAACTGCCCCCCACCCCAGGACGTTTATTCAGTCAGATCCAACCAATGCTTTTATTTAATGTCATTTAATTTAAGAGGTTTTTTTTAAATGGATTAAATTAAATGGATTAAATGGACAGACAGGTGAAATCAGTAAGGTCATAAATTTGCATCAATGATGTTACTGGCAGGTCCAGGAATGCTGTCGGCCAGGACAATGACTCATTTTAATCAAGTAAATACACTTACAGTATGTTTCTTTTACAGTGTAAGTGTGAATAAGAGTGAGTGGTAAATTAATGTACTGTAATGAGTCAGTCCTCAGATGACATCATTGGTTTCTCATTCCAGTCATCACTGTGAATAGCACCCTGCTCTGGCACTTACTCTCCCAGTGTGGGTTGAACCTGGGGCTGAGGGTCCATGTGGATTGGGCCCTGTCGAGAACCGCCTGCACCCTGGCGTAGTACAATGACCTGGGTTCTGCAGTCTCCTGGCTCAGGTCACAGAGAAGCTCTCTGATGCCCTGGCAGTGAGTGGCATTGGTCCAGTGCTTTTCCCCATAGCTGGGACAGGAGAGGAGAGTTGCGTGTAATTGCAGCGATATCACAGATAAGGTGACCAAGCACATTACAGTATTATGAAGCATATATGTGCATCCACATATAGTTTGGAGCCTGTGGGAGCAGGGTCATTCAGACACACTGCCACCCTTCAGGGCATCAACAGCACCTCAGATACAAACACATAAATACCTACAATCACAGACCTGCTCCAGGGAGGGCTCAGTCTGCTCATACTCACATTTTGTACTGAACAAAGTATCGTGGGTTCCCGAGAGACAGACCACTGTGTTTCCAGCGTAGAATGTTTCGGTAGTCTAATGAGTGAAAATGCACTTCCTGTGGTGCTATGTCCTCCCGCAGATTCATGTTACCTGGAACTGAACAAATATCTTTACAATTACACAATTTTAAAAGCAAGGCAAACCTGTGATTTCACATGTGTTGGTATAAAGCAAGGGTCCTCAAGCTTATCCAGAAAGGGCCGGTGTGGGTGCAGGCTTTTGTTCCAACCAAGCAGTTACACACCTGATTCTACTAATCAACAAGTAGAGGCTTTGCTAAGGACCTTGATTAGTAGAATCAGGTGTGTAACTTCTTGGTTGGAACAAAAGCCTGCACCCACACCGGCTCTTACTGGATAAGATTGAGGACCGCTGGCATAAAGGAATGCAGTTTGGTACTCTTACCTTCCAGGCTCCAGGTAAAGGTGGCATTACACAGCAGCAGAAGTGCGGCAGGGACGGTCATTTCAGCAGCGACACCAGCGGAAAACAGGACACTGACTCCTGCCCACCGCTTTTTATACACCACAAGCCCCATTCACAAAAACAGGAAGAAATACAGCTGCAAAGCAGCGACTACACGGGGTCCAAGCAAAAGTTTGTAATTTTGTTGTAATCATGTTAGATTGGTTTCCTTTTACAATCGAGTCTCGGAAGGTATACGTGAGACACATGTAGCTGCATGACAGACATGAGTGTCTAAACATGAATATGTATAAAAGGTCAAACTGTTTTCAGATCACCACCTTCAGTTAATTCTGGGTAAACTGAATAATTTGAGAAGACTTTCATGAAAGAGACCTTCAATCTGAGGCAATGCCTAGATATTAACTAAAAAAAATGTGTTTTAGTGTTTCCTACCCCATTAATATGAAAATAAGATTTGTAGATGTGAAAAGCATAAGAAAGTGCATTTGAACCCGGGTCTCCCACATCAAAGGCAATCACTCTAACCACAAAGCCATTGCAGATGTTGTATTGTATGGGGAGAATTATTTGAGGGTATGGAACATTTTTGATTTTGATTTTGAAGAATTTGGCAGGAAAAATAACTTTATTAAAACTTTATTTGTTTCACTCATTTAAGTACTAGTGAAACAGTGAATAGTTAATATAGTAAAATCTCTTCGCCTTTGCAATAATGTGAAAAGAACATTATTAAGTGTGAAAAGCACAACAAACTGTGCATTGTTTTCATCGAAAAGAAAAGTAACCTATGGTGGGCCTGAACCCGGATCTCCCACATACCAAGCCATTGCTCTTACCACTAAGCCATAACAGATAACCTGTGGCTGCCCAGTGATTGATCACAACACATAATTTTCAATGTTTAAAACACAACAGTGATTTTACATGAAGGGAAATGGTAATAGCATTTCCAAAATGGCGGCCAATCCAAGATGGCAGCGACATATATGGGACATACATATGTTCCAGATGAGGAAATTGATCACTACAGCCAGTTTTAAATGTCTAAAAAATAATGGTGTTTTTTATGAATTTATAAATTAAAAAAAAATATATTATGCTCTATAGCACCACCATTTGATTCTATTGAGCCAATACTTTACAGTTTGGCTCATAAGGTGAAAGTATAGAAACCAAATTTTATTAATATCCATTGAAGAATTGAAGAATTATTAGCGTTTTTTTTGTGACTAGCCATGCCCACAACAGTTTTTATTGGCTTACTGCGATCAGGATATATGGATAATCAGGAAAATTGCTTCATACTTTTTAGAGAATCTTCCCCTGAACAAAAGGGTGTGAGTTGCATGATGATATGTCAAATGGTCTCAGAGGAGTTTATAGGTTTTTCACAAAATGCTAATTTGCAAAAAATCCAATATGGCGAACCTCATTGGTCCTAAAGGCAAAGTTATTTGCCACGAACCAAGGAATTTGAGGCAAAAACAATTTTGAAGATAGGCTAAACGGTTCAAAAGTTATAGCCCAAAAAGATTATAGAATTTCACTTTGTCTCTACAGCGCCACCATCTGGTCAATTAGGTTGGAATTCGCTGTACATGTGTCCTGTCGCAGTGTCTACATGTGTGCTAAGTTTCATAATTGTCAGTTTTGTGGTTAGGCCAATACCGGCGACAGAGGGAAATGGTAATAGCATTTCCAAAATGGCGGCCAATCCAAGATGGCAGCGACATATATGGGACATACATATGTTCCAGATGAGGAAATTGATCACTACAGCAAGTTTTAAATGTCTAAAAAATAATGATTTTTTATGAATTCATGAATTAAAAAATATATATTATACTCTATAGCGCCACCATTTGATTCTATTGAGCCAATACTTTAGAGTTTGGAATTCGCTGTACATGTGTACTGTTGCAGTGTCTACATGTGTGCAAAGTTTCAGCAAAAGTTATCATGTGGTTTTGCTGCAATTGTAACAAATGTGGGAATAATAATAATAATAATAATAAAACCAGCAAAAACAATAGGGTTCCAGCACTATGTGCTTGGACCCCTAATTAATCACTTTTCGCAGGTTACATGAAGGCAAAAGCACATTTAATTTTTCATGTAATAATAAAAACACATTTCATGTTGAATTGTACAGATAGTTATATTCTGCACATTTTATATAAAAGTGTATTGACTGAAATGCAACAATGATCACTGACTGGATTTTAAACAAGGACGTCATATGGTCAACCATTTTAGTTATTTGAATGGAATGCTGAAAGACAATAAAAACAAATTTAAGTCAAAAAAGACTAAATTCTAAGTCTAAGTCTAATGCTAACTTTAGACGTCAGCCATTTACCAAAATTGTACAAAAGATTTCCATACTTCCATTCTTAAAGTAACACTGTTGGTAAGGTACAGTTAAAGACAAATAATAGTATAGTATGTATCACATACACTGTATGAGATTCCATGTTAAAGGGGCAGTTCACCCAAAAAGTACATTTTGATACATTTCTACATACCCAGAGTGCTGTCTATCCATCCAGGTAGTTTCATTGAGAACTCACTAGTTTTGTAGATATCCACTGCAGCTCACTGTGATATCACCCTGATAGAACGGACCTCAACGGGTCCAAAGTTTGTGGCACTCAAAGTACCAAAAATGTACATCTAAAAAAATCAACAGTAACGTCTTTCCAAATATAATTACATGGTTTATAACAAACATCCACAAAACTTGTTGGGCACGTTTTTTTGACCACCACAAACTTGGTACCTGTTGAGGTCCGTTATATAAGGGTGATTTCAAGGTGAGTTGCAGTGGATATCTACAAAACTAATGAGTTCTCAACAAAACTACTAGGATGGATAGATAGCACTCTGGGTATGTAGAAACATATCGAAATTTATTTTTTGAGTGAACTGTCCCTGTAATATAATATCTTGTTATAACTTCAGTCACACCTTTTCTGGTAATCATTGTATAAGCTCGTAATGAACAGACACAGCTATAGGAATGTATTCAGTGCTTTTGTGACACTTGCACAAGCTCAGTGAGTTCCCTTTTAAACAGCACCTGCTGCTATGTTCTGAATAATGATCTGAAATACACCTCAATAATTACATAAACAATGGTGACAATTTGAACATGAATCCCCAGGAAGTATTCAGTTGGGCTTTCAAACACACAGGAATTGAGAACTGATGAGCCGATTGTAAAACAAAGTTGGAGAGTGAGGCTCCCCAAGACCCTTCATTGGCTGGTTCCTCATAGTTCCTCTTCTTTTAAGGCAGTAGAATCAGACAAACTAGAAGATGTAAATGTCAGAGGTCTGTTTGCCACACCACCTGGACACTGCATGAAAAGGCATTATTCATCTGGCCTTTCCTTCTCTTCCTCAGTCTTTGTGTCCGTTCACAGTCTCACTTCCTATATGGTAAGCGTGTGACACACAGGTGAGGGTACAGTAATGCTAAATGCCTTAACCTCCAGCCATACTCAAGACAAACCCCACACATTTAAAATGCTACAATCTTATTGTATTAAAAACTGAAAAGCTGAAAATTGTTAAATTATGAATAAAAGGAACGATATGAACAACTTAGCGAGTTTGGAGCGTCAGGTTGAATATAAGTTTTTGAGATGAGCAGACCATAAGGTCAGTCTCTGCTTCTTAGCAACATTCCAGGAGCTGTGCTCCCAGGACAGAAAGGAGTCTGAAGTGGAGGCTATAAGGTACTGTTCCCTGATGACTCCATCAGAAATGTGATGTCACAGAAAAATAAGATGGAATGCAGCTAAAGCTGGGGCCACATTACACGACTTTTCCAATCGTAAGCGACAATTAAAAAAATGAGTAGCACACGTTTAACAACGGTCATATGCAGATTTTCAGTCTATTGTGTCGCACACACATAATGACGGCTGTTTTTGAGGCGCACAAATCTAAACGACAGAGAATTGACGCAGACGGTTGCAGTTCTCTCGCATGAACGTGATTTCTCGTGGTCGACCTGCACTCGCGAGAATGTCTTTTTTTCCGATATTTTGAAACCATGGAGCCCATATAGCTTGCAACTTTGTCAGTGTTGTTGTGGTAACTTGCAGAGTTGACATTGTACAGACAGACACGCATATTTCTGCCACAAATCGCTCATTTTTAGTTTTCCAAAAAACGGCTCAGCCATCGCACGTTGGATTTGATGTCTTCCTTCCTCTGTCGCAATCTCACTTTTCATTGGCTATTGAAAATTCCCGTAGCGATTTCAGTCTTTGGCCAGCGCAAACCACAAGATTACGCACAGACTAACCCCGATAAAATCAAACATGTTTGATAAAATCGTGGCGTTCTCGGCTGGGATCGTAGGAGACAGACAACAGTCTTTCACTCCCACACTTAACGATTACAGCTGCGACTTTATCCCTCAGTCATGTCACGAAGCGGTGATACAAATTGCTCATACAGTTGCTCCAAATGTAGCTGTCGTGTGTGTCCCCCATTTAATCCCAGGACATCACATACAACTTGTAGGCTGTGTTTATCGAGTTTTTCTACACACAAAAGTGTGTTCGTTCTCGGTGCCCTGGTGGGAATTTGCGAACCATCAATTGCACCAAGGAGTTTTGGGAGACCACGCAGTGCGTAAAAGTCTCCTTTTACTTGACGTCTGTGTTGCGGTCTGAATGAAATCAGTAAGCTATTTACAAAGCGTAGTACTGTCATTTTACAGACGAATTCGACTTTTCGTTCCATAACAATGTCCGACAACCCAGAGAAAGCTGCCAGGTGCCAGGAAGCGCACAGCTGTCAATATTTGAAGCGACACCGGTAAGGCCATGCTCTGTTACATGTTGTAGGCCTATGACCTAAGTTCAAGAAGGTCGCATAAGCGCAATATTTCATGCCGTGGCAATCTATCCCTTACCAAAAATAAGTTTATAAAAATAGGCCTGTCTTTACACTTTTTCTGAACTAAAACCCAGACAGTGTCGACTACTTAGTGCTTTCATTTTACTTTGCAGAAGTACATTCAGATCACGGTTTCAAATAATCTACTTCAAGTCTATCAATTTATTATAGCTAGTAGCCTACAAGTTTAGAAGTAGTTCATAAATGGTAGTAGTAGCCCATACTTAACGTCCAGGAAAGACATAAATATGGGAAATACTTTAAATACATAGGCCTATTTAGTTTAAGTAGTCTACGTAAAATATAGCCTTAAGTATACTTATACAATAAACTACAAATAAATTTATGTACTACTTTTTTGTAAGGGATATCTTTCGAGCAACTAATCTCCGTAGTTATCTAAATTATGTTTTGACAAGAAATTGCGATATGCGAGTGGAAATCCTCGCAAATTGCTTTCGTGAAACGAGCCAGTGTGACAACTGCATTGTCCTTTCATCAGAATGGCTAATATAAAAAAAACAACAACAAACACCACCATAAGCAGCCATTTATCCAGCTAACATTCTTTTGAGACACAATACATTTGCACAGCTGCATATTTACTGAATTAATTCAGGTCAAGTATTGTGATCATGGGTGCAGAGTACGTGAGGGAACCAGACCTACAACCTTAAGAGTTTAAATCCCAGTTCCCTAAAACATCATTGTACACTGCCACCACATCACAGAAAGGCTGCATGCAGGCCAGTCTCTCTCCCACTCTCTCTCACACACCACACACACACACACACACACACACACACACGGTAAATAAACCTGAAATAAATTCTTCCTTTTCAAATGAGCCGTCTGATTATCTGTGTTGGCCCGCATGTGTCACACAGACCTATTGCATCCACCTGTACCTCCCTTATCACATTATACTAGTCTTAATTTTTACCGTGAATTTTAATAGGTGATTATCATTATTATTTATGGATTAGTATGAAGTCAGGTGGGTGCTTTTAAGGCAGGACCTGAGAACCTTTTAATCTGGTTGTCATAGTTACATAGTGGCTATTCTAACAGAGCGCGGGCGTTTAGAGAAGTCAGGGTGTCACTAAACCAACTATAGGCCTACTGCAAAGCGGATGTCCCTCTCAGGTTCACATGCATCCTGCACTGATGCAATACATTTTATTTTACTGAACTGTCCACTTCCCTTTCTGTTTACAGCTAAGGTCCACTGGAAAGACATCAGAACCACAACATATCATGCACTGTCCATGAACCATTTTAGGCTCTAATTTAGTACTTGTTCACAGGGAACAAATGGAGACAATATTATTTTCAGATGCAATGCAATGACATGCAATTCAGTTCTATGTGCAATGTAGACATCAAAAAACAGAAAAAGAATGTGTGTTAATTTTATTAAATTTTTTTTATAAACCTTTACCACAATTAACACCCAACTGATTATGTGTAGGACAAATTGAAATATTTTAAACCAATGAGCCATATTCACCATTCACTCTACGAACAAATTTGTACTGTTTTTAACACTTCGGGATTAACACGTTCAGATTCTGTTCTACCCAAGAAAAATCCCAAATAAGACCGACCAAATTTGTTCGTAGAATGGTTGGTGAATGAGGCCCAATGTTCACAACAGTAGTTCTAGTATACACATTCTTTGGCGACACTCAGACCCTGACATAATTACAATTAAACATTTTTCCAGTAACAAAAATATAGCGGCATGACAAACAAAATAAAATAAGCTAATTACAGTACATGTACCCATTTATTAGGCTTTAATGGCTTTATGATTTAGTGCAAAATTGGTTCTATCAAATTCACCCTTCACTCTCTATGGCAAAGTGTAACATTTGTTAGTATGCAAGCAATGATATTGACCAATTGGTTGGTTTGCCTTCATCTTTGAATTTACCAACTTAATTTTAAGAAGCGTTGTCCTTCTGTGCTTTTAAAATGCAACCCTGTTGAAGGCATAAAACCAAAGCCTGCTGGTTTTTATATCCTAAAAAGTTTTTTGTTACATTTTTTTTTTACACCAAATCTGACTGTAATCTCACTTTCTGAATACCATTACGAATAGCTTCCATGATGACATCGGATCTTTGCTGATGTTCTGCCATTATGCTTTGGCTTGCAAACAAAACTTTCCACATTTTCATATAAAGCAAACTGGTATGGTGAAACATGGAACATGGTTGTTAAGGGTTATACCAAAAGTAAGCATCCACCAATCACCAGCGCCAATGTTCTAGTTGTTGTTAATAACATACTTTGTGATTGGTGGAGCTCCTCTCTGGTTTCTGTTTGAAAGGCTGTAACCATAGAGACGTATTGTGATGCCACCGATGCCTCCTTCCTTGTTCCCTGCTACAGCTCAAGACAAACAACAGGACCCCTGAAACTAATGGAAATTACAGCTTTGTCAGATTTTGGAATTTATTTTGAATGAAGGCAGCTGCCCTTTAATAAAGCCGCTTGTGGGTTTTTTTATACATCCCGGCATCGTGTTGAGCTGTGGGTGGACGGCCGGAGGGGGCAGAGGTCATAAGGTCAGTGAGACCTCCTTAGGCCTGGGTTGGCCTGTAGCCCTGCACAGGGTCCCCTGGGCTAATCTCCAAGGCCACGGAGACATGCGGCCTGTCGTAGCCCGAGGACTCAACGCCTCGGCCATCACTGCTCTCCTGCTGCTCCTCCTCACTCCTGTGCTCCTGCTCTGATCCGCCCGACCTGTCGTAGGTCTGCCCAAGGCCGAAGCCGCTACCGTGCCCCGTCTCCAGGCCGATGGGGAATCGGGACCGTTCGTAAGGGGTGAGGGTGTCTGCAGTGCTGTTGTATTCCTGAGGGGGCTCCTGTACAGGGTCACCACTGGGGGCGACAGAGAGCACCTCCGTTGTGACGTCACTCTCAGGCCGCAGCAACCTCCATGTCAAGGGCGGTTTGGCCAGAATGGAAACCTGCACCAGAACATGGACACGTAATGTATTAACTGCACATATTTCACAAGCAGTCTATACACCGCCTTATGCTATACAACTGGAACACAAATATTTACAGTCAAGCCTTGCCCATGTGACTGACCCTGGCGAGTGAGAGGGCGACCCCACTGACCCTGGGCGAGTGAGAGGGCGACTCCAGATCAAAGAAACGTACCATACTCTTGGGGATGGCAGAGGTGCCCATTGTCTTTCTCCTGAACACCAGAAACCCAAACACGGCGCCGACCACCAGGAATACAGCAGCCATCACGAGAGAGAGGACTAGGGACAACTCATCTGCCGGAGAAACTGCTGAGAAGAATCCAGAATCAGCATGCACGGTCTACGGAGTCTCGCTGCATGTCAGTCTTTTCATTTTTTTTTTTTTTTTTTAATTTTATTTTTTTTACACGTGTAGCAACCTGAGAAAAAGAAGTAAACACATTTTGTGGAAATACAGTACTGGATATTCAAACGAAAATGTGAAATGCACCTTTCGGATTATTTCTGCCGTGTTTCTGCGGCTCGAGGCAGATTTCCTCGGCAGTTGCTACATTTACGCTGTTCATCATGCCTCTCAGCATGACGCAGGGCTTCTCCTGGGATTCAGGGACCCGGATTTCAGCTGTACACAGCTTCCCCCCGTCGCATTCGAGCGAAGTGTTCTCCTGAGGGGGGGAATCGGGGAAATGTGAGCAAGCAGAATGCAGGAAGCTAATTGAGCCTAAACTTTCATGCAAGATATCATGAAAGATTTTGTGCAGGTGATCAAAGGGGCATTTTCTCGAACAACCCTGGCGACGGCACGGTTGCCATGCTCACCTGCTCTCTAGAGACCTGGTAGGTAAAGAGCTTGTAGTACTTCTTCTTCTCGTGCCCCAGGGCATTTTTGTAAAAATGGAAGGGGTGAGGGAACTGAAGTTTGAGCATTCCGGGTGAGCTGGACAGATTGACAGATGGGAAGTCCAGTGAGCCTGAAAAGGGGAGACAGCGCAGTCAACGCAGAACTGGCCTGTCTGAGGAAACCGACGACACTGGCTGGGAAATAAGCCGATTACGCAGTTATACGCTTTCTACTATGACAAACTGCTGATCTGCAAGCAAGGAAAAATGGCACATTGCTGTCAAAGGATATGTGACCAAATATAAAAAATGTAAAGGCACAGTCAACTTAGTGTATGTGAACTTCTGACCCACTGGAATTGTGATATAGTGAATTAAAAGTGAAATAATCTGTCTGTAAACAATTGTTGGAAAAATTACTTGTCATGCACAAAGTAGATGTCCTAACTGACTTTCCAACACTATAGTTTGCCAACATGAAATCTGTGGAGTGGTTAATAATTATTTTTAATGACTTCAACTATACGCACAAGCATATATATAATTTTCTATGGAGAATCTGTCTTCAACCGTCATGCACTCGTATGCGGCATTTATAAAATATATCACAGTGTTTGACATATTCGCCTCTCAACTCTTCAGTATTACTGCACCAGCTTATCAGTAGCTTCTAGAACAGTAATTCAGCACATAAGGGATTCAGAATGACGATAAGTCCTGGTTCGAAACTCACAGAGTATTTCTTCTTTGGAGTTTGTGTTGTACGTGAATTGTAGAGATTCAGAGGGATCTGACTGGACAGATCCGACCACTGCCGTCACCTTGAGGTAGTAGCTGTCCCGGATTGAGGGCAGCTTGGACACATCGCAGTGGCGGTGCGTAATATTACAGCAGTTCACTAACAACTCAGGGTCCCTATGAATGAGAGCAGGCCGTTAATACAGTAGAGACTAAATCATTCATAACAGAAGGACATTAGCACTGCTTGTGGCCTTTGATTCAGAAATATGATCAGTGCCACTGGATCTTTTTATCCAAGGGTTTTCAGTTTAGTTTATAAAAACAAAGAAATCCCAATAACAGACCAGCACTGAAATCCTGCACTATCCCAAACGGCTCTGTTAAAATGTTGGGTTGTCTTGTGTACTGCAAATAAGGTTGCCCCCTGAAGGATTTTACATTCTCTCCAAACTATTATTATAGATCAGATGGCCAACATTCTTTCCACACACTTATTCTGTCTTGCTTCAAAGAACAATTGTTCTCCGCTGTTTAAATGTGTTGAGATTAAAGAGTTTAGTGGCGTGAGTTAGCATGCGAACTTCCACGATCAGAACGTTAGCATGTGAACGTCCACTACAGAAGGTTAGCATGTGAACGTCCACTACAGAAGGTTAGCATGTGAACGTCCACTACAGAAGGTTAGCATGTGAACGTCCACTACAGAACGTTAGCATGTAAACGTCCACTACAGAAGGTTAGCATGTGAACGTCCACTACAGAACGTTAGCATGTGAACGTCCACTACAGAAGGTTAGCATGTGAACGTCCACTACAGAAGGTTAGCATGTGAATGTCCACTACAGAACGTTAGCATGTGAACGTCCACTACAGAACGTTAGCATGTGAACGTCCACTACAGAAGGTTAGCATGTGAATGTCCACTACAGAAGGTTAGCATGTGAATGTCCACTACAGAAGGTTAGCATGTGAATGTCCACTACAGAAGGTTAGCATGTGAATGTCCACTACAGAACGTTAGCATGTGAACGTCCACTACAGAAGGTTAGCATGTGAATGTCCACTACAGAAGGTTAGCATGTGAACGTCCACTACAGAAGGTTAGCATGTGAATGTCCACTACAGAAGGTTAGCATGTGAATGTCCACTACAGAAGGTTAGCATGTGAACGTCCACTACAGAAGGTTAGCATGTGAACGTCCACTACAGAAGGTTAGCATGTGAACGTCCACTACAGAAGGTTAGCATGTGAACGTCCACTACAGAAGGTTAGCATGTGAATGTCCACTACAGAAGGTTAGCATGTGAACGTCCACTACAGAAGGTTAGCATGTGAACGTCCACTACAGAAGGTTAGCATGTGAACGTCCACTACAGAAGGTTAGCATGTGAACGTCCACTACAGAAGGTTAGCATGTGAATGTCCACTACAGAAGGTTAGCATGTGAATGTCCACTACAGAAGGTTAGCATGTAAACGTCCACTACAGAACATTACAAAATCACCCCTGGAGAAGCAATAAAGTGCCATTAGTTCCTGGAGACCTTTGCCATTATCTCGGTGGGTTGACTGGATCGGTTTGAAACTCAAGACTCAGACCTACCCGCAATGCAAAAGATTGAGTTTCACAAACAAAAAAGCTTAAATGTCACAAATACTAATTAGTAAGCCAATGGAAGCACATACCCTTTATAAGGCAAGAGCAGCACATTGAAGCGGGGGTGTAGAGAGAGTCGGCTGTAGTTCCAGTAGGCCACTGTTCTGAAATTGTGGCACTGTACGGTTATGTTGACTGGTGGAGGAACAACTGAAAAAAACATTATAAAATCAACAACAGCTGGATTTGGTTAGTCAGGAGTCAGGACGCAGATAACCTGCTTTCAGATACAACCAACTCAAAGGAAAAAATATGCATCATTAATATTGCTTGAAACATGTAAATCAAGTCACTGCTCTGAAGAATCCACAAGGGGGCACTACTGGTCCACATTTGCAGTGTTTGAGCCTGCAGAAACTGAGTTCAAGTAAGAGCTGGTTATAGGCTGCAGAAGTATAAAGTTTGATAATAGACTGCAGGAGTGTAAGGTTTGATAATAGATTGCAGGAGTGTGAGGTTTGATAATAGATTGCAGGAGTATAAGGTCTGATAATAGATGGCAGGAGTGTAAGGTTTGATAATAGATTGTAGGAGTGTAAGGTTTGATAATAGATTGCAGGAGTGTAAGGTTTGATAATAGATTGCAGGAGTGTATGGTCTGATAAAAGATCGTAGGAGTGTTTGGTTTGATAATAGATCACAGGAGTGTGAGGTTTGATAATAGATTGTAGGAGTGTAAGGTTTGATAATAGATTGTAGGAGTGTAAGGTTTGATAATGGATTGTAGGAGTGTAAGGTTTGATAATGGATTGTAGGAGTGTGAGGTTTGATAATGGATCGTAGGAGTGTAAGGTTTGATAATAGATCGCAGGAGTGTGAGGTTTGATAATAGATCGCAGGAGTGTAAGGTTTGATAATAGATCGCAGGTAGGGGGCACATTTACTGATGCCCCATATAGGCTCAGAACAGACTTGAATTTAATTCAGACTACAACCCATAACCAGCAGAGGCCGATGAGGAGAGGGTTAGGGTTTGCAGTTAGGTGATTATAGATGAGGAACAGCACCATATATGGTTTCAAAAACATCAATACCATATGCCTGGGTGAGAGGTGCATATATGCGTATTCAGGTGTATATAGGCATTTGCAGGCATGTAAACCCTGGAAGAGAAGAGGCTAAACTAGGCCATTCCTTCTTTAATCCGGTAGTTTCAAACCAAACTCAGAGGGAGCAGGATAGGGAGTGGTGCACTGTAAAGTTAAACATTTACCATTGGATAATTCAAACCCATAATTCAAACTCCTGTGCATTGCGTCAACATTTCTGTTTTCAGTTCACCGTTTCCAGTAAAATTATGCAGAAATCAGATAAGAGTCAAAAAGTAGGCACACCCGCAGCCCACACAAAGTACAGCTGAAGGTCTGACTCATCCACTTCCTGCTGCTATTTATGATGAATATTAAAAGAAAGCAGAAACCAGTGTCCAATTACTGCCACTTTATCGCTAAATTAAACAAACATGGCAGAGCCTTTTTCTATTAAATGTGCAGGAATAAAAACAAATCTAGACAGGACTAAGTATTTCAATTTAGTACTAACTGAGAAGAGGAACCATTTCGAAATAATGAAACTTGTGAAACTACTCATTTCTGAATGACAATCTGTACAAGGTTACAGAGGAAATCCTTTCTGCACTGTGAATCTATGCAATTACATGCAAGAGCTCACGCCATCCAGATGGAGGGAAGAAATACATTTCTTTACATTTTTCAAACAAGGTCTGAGCATATGGGGCATGTCCAGCCTGTTTGTAGCTTTGCTAAGGACACTCCAATAAGACCTGACTATGACACAAAATCATATCATTCCAACTGGCAGAAACTTTGAACAGGAAATAGTAAAGATTGCATTAGCCCTTTTTTTCCCCCCCATTGCACTTTTGGTCATCGAAATTTAAAGCCTCCCGAACATTCTGATATGAATGTATAAATCAATAAAAATAAATATTTATCGATTGAGTACAGCCACTACAAATAATGATTCTTACAATTTTGCAAAGCATTTCACTTACATTTCCTCAAACACACAAAATCTTGCTGGTATTGACCCAAATCACCCCGCAGCAGGATGGGAGACTGTAGGCACAAAGGAACCATTTCTATTGGATCAAAATCACGCTGAGAAGCTGCCTACAGAGAAGGTTCTGCGGCCAAAGCGAATCAAGATTCAGTTTCAAGTATCTGCACACTTCTATTATTGTCTCTGAATGAATGAATGAATGAATGAATGAATGAATGAATGGAATAGTATGAATCTTCCACAAATAAAAATGAGATTCACAACTATTTTTCATAACCTAAAAAAAAAAAATTGGTTCACAATGTTTTAGCACTCAAACAAATCTCACCCGAACAGACAAATGTAATGGGTTCACAAATAAAAATAATTGGTACACTGACTAATATTTCACAACAGAAGGTTCTGGTGCTTCCACATGTCTAGTGAAAACAGCAGGGAGAAGTACAGTTCCAACAATAACAAGTAGGAGAGCACTAAGGGCTGTTTAAATGAACAACAGTACTGTCTCACAAGTTAACGCTGTTGTACAGTTCTTAACCACACCTGGAACCGTTTCAACCACAGCGGCATGAACTGAGTCATCTCCCTGCCGCTTTTCTAACACGTCGCCAGTCGGCCTTCACAGTGGTTTTTCACAACCGTACAAGTGAATTCTGCAGTTTCTGTTTCACGAACTTAACCTTTCACTGCCTCCTTACAACAAAATGCCACACTTTCTTATGAGCCCAATGAACGCCCTGACACTGAGGAGGAGCCCAGTGCATTGTGGTCAGACAGCTGGGTAAGGCACCACACCGGTTCGTACTGTTGGCCGTTGTAATGTCAGGCTTTCTTTAAACTGACGTATGTGAAAAATCCTGGGCAAATATGAAAATATTGCATGAGAAGCATGACAATTACAAACTACTGCAAATACACAGGCACTGCAAACAATGGTGAAATCTTAATGAATATAACCCTAAACCCTGTGTACATGACTGCAGCTCACATTGCTGTTCTTGTTGGGGAAGCCGAACTGAAAATCTGGAAGATGCCTGGACATGAAAACCCAGGAGCTCTGCCTGTACTGCACACTGAAACATTCCTGGCTTTGTTCCTGGCTACATCACCGCATATTGGCATGCAAATAACATTAATAAATATTAAGTTTGTTGTTTTGTTTTTTTGTGTGTTTTTTTTGGAAGCCTAAAAGAGGTCACGGTCTAGGCTACATGCAAAATGTCAGTTCCAGGAAGCATCAGATGCTGAACAAGCAAACTTGGCCTATGTGGAAACATCCATTTTCTCAAATCTGTGAGGGAGGCAGATTCAATCTGACCTGAATATTAAAGCTGCAGTTTACAGGACTTGTACACCCCCACCCCCCAACCAATTGGGGGGGGGGGGACTACGAAGTCACGAGGGCGATAAATAAATTCTTGCTTAGATTTTATTTATTTATTTTTAAACCAATGCACAATGTTAGCACTCTGTTGCATAAACAGCATGCACAATTTATCCACACACATCACACAACATATTTGTCCTTACTTGTGTTAACTGATCCGGAATAAATGCAAACACACGGCCGGCTTTCTCTCTAACACTCGCATCGTCTATTAACAGACTCCAGATCATTCCCACAATGCGTTTACTTCTGAGCCACAATTGTTTCCTTCACAATTCAGATGTGGCATGAAGGGCCAATGCATGAGCTTCAAAATTCTAGCGAATTACCATGAAAATGTATGTATATGTATATGAAAATGCTCATTCTTCCCACCAACAGAAAATGCTTTATGGGCACAAATATCTGCTCACTGCCAGTGCTTTCCACATTGCATCACCCAAGACTTCCCTTCATGGAACCGTGGGCGCCATCGCCGCCATGTTAAATTGGCAGAATGCATGGAGCGCCATGAGCATATGGCTCATGTGGACCTTCTGAAACATCGACTCACTTCATTGTCATTTGAACTGAACTCACCACGGAACTCTAGTTATGGACTCAAGGATACAATATTTGCCATTTTGCACAAAACTTGTCTGTCATTAGCAGTGCTGACTTCCCTCGATTGGCTGCGACTCACTGCTGGGTTTGCTTGCAGTGGTCACTTGCCTACAGCTGTTAAAATCTTTATCAAAGGATGCCCTACCAAGACAGCGATCTTGTTAGGTAGCTTAGCTATGAGGACTAGGGTAGTGGCTAAACTTACAGTAGCTGGCAATGACCATGTGCAATCAAGACCATCATTTTAGTTAAAGAACCTAAGATAAACTAGCCCTACATTCTGTCGATTTGAGTTAAGATTTAAGTTAAAGACTTTATCTTTTTTCTGGAAAGCACGGTTCTTTATATACTACACCCTATAAGAAGGTTTGGTTGTTGTTCTTGTACTTTGCATTGGCAGGCAAGATGAATGCCTCAGGCCATACACTCAAACTCCAGCCCAGAACATCATCATAAACTAGAAAGCTTAGGCTACAGCCTATTTTTCGTAGCGTGTGCATTAATTATAAATAATTGTATGGCTATATTATGGGATTTCTCTGCTTTATTGAATTGATGTGCAGGTGCAGGATTGTTTCAAAGATGCATGTTTCTGGTAATGGCTCTGAAATTACAGCCCTGCCCTCTCTGTTCAAATCACACGTCCACCATCTTTCATTACAGCCTTCAGTTTGTTTGATAGGCTGGTACATGTAAACTAAAATCAGGTGCATGCTTCGCTTCTGACCGGTGCATATTATTTGCACCTCAGCAAGAATGAGCAGTAACTCACAAAAAAGCCTGGCTGAACAGAAAATGTGTGTGAACAGCGAAGACCATTGCAACATACTGCAGTGAAACTCACAGCTAAACAGAAATGGTAAAGGGAAGTGATACACATATACACTCACCCACACGCACTCACGCGCACACACACACACACACAAACAAACAAACGCACACACTTCTGGCTTCTGAGAGCTGGGGAATGACTGCAGGTCAGCATGTCAAAGACGGACAGATGGACAGAGACAGACTGAGAATCAGGAGCAAAAACAGTTAGAGTACTTCCCTGGAGTAGCTTCTAAGAAGAATAAGAAATACAGTTGAAGTCGAAGGTTTACATACACCTTAGCCAAATCCATTTAAACTCAGTTTTTCAAAATTCCTGACATTTAATCCTAGTAAACATTCCCTGTCTTAGGTCAGTTAGGATCACAACTTTACTTTAAGAATGTGAAATGTCAGAATAATAGTAGAGAGAATGATTTATTTCAGCTTTTATTTCTTTCATCACATTCCCAGTGGGTCAGAAGTTTAGTTTGTTAGTATTTGGTAGCACTACCTTTAAATTGTTTAACTTGGGTCAAACATTTCGGGTAGCCTTCCACAAGCTTCTCACAATAAGTTGCTGGAATTCTGACCCATTCCTCCTGACAGAACTGGTGTAACTGAGTCAGGTTTGTAGGCCTCCTTGCTCGCACATGCTTTTTCAGTTCTGCCCACAAATTTTCAATTGGATTGAGGTCAGGACTTTGTGATGGCCACTCCAATACCTTGACTTTGTTGTCCTTAAGCCATTTTGCCACAACTTTGGAAGTATGCTTTGGGTCATTGTCCATTTGGAAGAGCGATTTGCGACCAAGCTTTAACTTCCTGGCTGATGTCTTGAGATGTTGCTTCAATATATCCACATAATTTTACTTCCTCATGATACCATCTACTTTATGAAGTGCACCAGTTCCTCCTGCAGCAAAGCACCCCCACAACATGATGCTGCCACCCCCGTGCTTCACGGTTGCGATGGTGTTCTTCGGCTTGCAAGCCTCACCCTTTTTCCTCCAAACATAACGATGGTCATTATGGCCAAATAGTTAAATTTTTGTTTCATCAGACCAGAGGACATTTCTCCAAAAAGTAAGATCTTTGTCCCCATGTGCAGTTGCAAACTGTAGTCTGGCTTTATTTATGGCGGTTTTAGAGTAGTGGCTTCTTCCTTGCTGAGCAGCCTTTCGGGTTAAATTACCTTCTCCACATTTTATTACGTTACAGACTTATACTACAATAGATTGAGTTCATTTTTTGCCTCAAACATCTACACACAATAGCCAATAATGACGAAGTGAAAACAGGTTTTTTAGAAAATATGCAATTTTATTTTACTGACAAAAATTGGTTATTTAGGGGTTACATATCTGTACACACCCTTAGCCTAATACTTGGTTGCTGCACCTTTGGCAGCGATTACAGCTTCAAGGCATCTTGGGAAAGAAGCTACGAGCTTGGCACACTTGTTTCTGGACATTTTTGCCCATTCCTCTTGGCATATCCTTGCAAGCTCCGTCAGGTTGGATGGGGAGCGTCGGTACACAGCCATTTTCAGCTCTTTCCACAGATGTTCAATTGGATTCAGGTCTGGGCTCTGGCTGGGCCACTCAAGGACATGCACAGACTTTCTCCGAAGCCACTCCTTTGTTCTCTTGGCTGTGTGCTTTGGGTCGCTGTCATGTTGGAAGGTAAACCTTCGCCCCAGTCTGAGGTCCAGAGCGCTCTGGAGCAGGTTTTCTTCAAGGATCTCGGTGTACTTAGCTGCATTCATCTTTCCCTCCATCAGGACTAGTCGCCCCGTTCCCGCTGCTGAAAAACATCCCCACATCATGATGCTGCCACCGACATGCTTCACTGTAGGGATGGTATTAGCCAGGTGATGAGCGGTGCCTGGTTTCCTCCAGACGTGACGCTTGGTATTCAGGCCAAAAAGTTCCATTTTGGTTTCACCAGACCAGAGAATCTTGATTCTCATGGTTTGAGAGTCCTCTAGGTGCCTTTTGGCAAACTCCAAGCGGGCTGTGATGTGCCTTTTACTAAGGAGGGGCTTCCGTCTGGCCACTACCATAAAGGCCTGATTGGTGGAGTGCTGCGTGGATGGTTGATCTTCTGAAAGGTTCTCCCATCTCCACAAGGATACGCTGGAGCTCTGTCAGAGTGACCCTCGGGTTCCTGCTCACCTCCCTGGCCAAGGTCCGTCTTCCCCGATTGTTCAGTTTGGCCGGGCGGCCAGGTCTAGGAAGATTCTTGGTGATTCAAACTTCTTCCATTTACGAATGATGGTGGCCACTGTGCTCTCTAAAGCTGGGACTGGGACCTGTAAAGCTGCAGAGATTTTTCCGTACCCTTCTCCAGATCTATGCCTTGACACAATCCTGTTTCTGAGGTCTGCAGATAATTCCTTTGACCCCATGGCTGGGAGTTTGCTCTGACATGCACTGTCAACTGTGGGACCTTATATAGGCAGGTGTTGGCAATCCCCAATCATGTCCAATCAATTGAATTTATCACAGGTGGACTCCAATTAAGTTGTAGAAACATCTCAAGCAGTATCAGTGGAAACAAAATGCACCTCAGCTCACTTTTGGGTGTCATATCAAAGGGTGTGCACACTTGTGTACATATGATATTTTACATTTAGATTTTTTATAAATTAGCACAAATGTTTAAAAACCCGTTTTCACTTTGTCATTATGGGCTATTTTGTGTAGAATTTTGAGAGAAAAAATTAACTCAATCTATTGTAGAATATGTCTGTAACGTAATAAAACGTGGAGAAGGTGAAAGGGGTGGGGAGACTTTCCGGCTTGACTGTATATCGATATAGGACTCGTTTTATTGTGGATATAGATACTTTTGTACCTGTTCCCTCCAGCATCTTCACAAGGTCCTTTGCTGTTGTTCTGGGATTGATTTGCACTTTTCGCACCAAAGCACGTTCATCTCTAGGAGACAGAACACGTCTCCTTCCCAAGTGGTATGACGGCTGCGTGGTCATGGTGTTTATACTTGCGTACTATTGTACAGACGAATGTGGTACCTTCAGGCGTTTGGAAATTTCTACCAAGGATGAACCAGACTTGTGGAGGTTCACAATTTTCTTTCTGAGGTCTTGGCTGATTTCTTTTGATTTCCCCATGATATCAAGCAAAGAGGCACTGAGTTTGAAGGTAGGCCTTAAAATACATCCACAGGTACACCTCCAATTGACTCAAATAATGTCAATTAGCCTATCAGAAGTTTCTAAAGCCATGACATACTTTGTTGGATAATCGGTTACTCGTTCAAAATTTTAAACTCAAACAAAATAATGAATAATAAAAATTACGTTACACCTTCTGACCGCACAAGGGCGCTTTAGACAAAAGACAAACTCCATGGTAGATATGAGCAAGGCAGGCTGTCTGGCAAAGCTACACATGCCATAGTTACACTGCAAAAAATGTCTGTCTTAAGTGTTTTAGTCTTGTAATGAATATTTTCCACTTGAGGGGAAAAAATATGATTTTAAGTTACTTTTTACTTGCCAAGTGGTGATGTGTTCTATCATAATCAGTCGGAAGTCGCAGTTTAAAAATATAGTTTTGAAGCTCAGCATGACAAGCTAGCGCCGTAGCTTCACGTAGTTTTGTCTTGCCAGCTTTCACCATCAGTCACACAATCACATCGGCTGCTTTCAAGGCGACAAATGAATTGGGTTTAATCTGGTTTTACTTGAAAAATATCTTGGCTTTCATAATATGCGTGTTTTAATGTAAAATGCATTGTGAAAATATAGCTTTGAAGCTTTCAAGAGTCATAAGCTAGCACTGGTCCTTTGAATATAGTTTGGAGCCAGCTTAGGCAGTCACACAATAACATCAGCTACTTTTGCGGCGACAAGCTAACGTAAATTATTCGGTTTAATCTCATTTTACACAAAAAATGTCTTGGCTTTCATGATCTGTGTGTGTTAATGTAATATTCAGTTTAAAAATATAGTTTTGAAGAATTTAAACGTAACACGACAAAACTCCGGAGTTCGGTTACGAGACCCAGCTCTATCAGAAACATTAACACATAGCTAGCTAGTAACTTTCGTGGCTAAACTTTGAAGGCGTTTTGTAACGTGACATAACTCGCTTGATATTTGGAATAGAGAGATCATTTTCGTATCATTAGAAAGCTTACATTTTCCTCCCTCATGTTGTATATAAAGCCCAAAATGTGTTTGGGGTCAGTGCGACTGATTTTGATAGAGCAGGTCTCTACAACAGTCCATATCAACATTTTGACGAACTGTGCAGCCGCTCAGCCGCAGGTATAACGGTCAATATACTACGCACACGTCTGACTCCAGAGCATGTCGACATGCTAATATTTTTGAACAAAAACATGTAAGTTAGACTAGCTAAGCTATCTAGCTCTCAGCCCACGTTTGTTTGCAGCTTGTGTTTAAACTGAGTTAAATGGAAAAGAAAAGAAAAAAACAATGCTTTGACATTTTTGTTATTTGCAATTTAACGCATTTTAATGTATGTTTTTATTTATTTTATTTATCTGAATTCATATACCTTAAGGTAATTCTATACTTTTTGTTGCTTAATGGTAATACAATAAATACAATAAAGTAATACAAAAAACTGTATCTGAACTTTAGCATGGCTACTGTCATTTCTTTCTTCTGCCTACACCCCCCCCCCCCCCCCCTTCCCTTCAAACGAGTAACCGAATACTATTCGAATCGAGAAAAGAGAAAGTGAGTAATTGAATACCAAATTATTCGTTATTTACATCCCTAACCAATATATTTAAAGCTGTTGAGATAATTTAAAAACTTTTGTATGTTCTCAAACTAACTGGAATTGTGATATAGTGAATTAAAAGTGAAATAATCTGTCTGTAAACAATTGTTGGAAAAATTACTTGTGTCATGCACAAAGTAGATGTCCTAACTGACTTGCCAACACTATAGTTTGCTAACATGAAATCTGTGGAGTGGTTAAAAATTAGTTTTAATAACTTCAACCTAAGTGTATGTAAACTTCCGACTTCAACAGTATATTTATGCATTGTCCTGTGTGGTACGACATAAGGCATAGAACAGGCCATCCCTACAGAAAGACAGTAGACAATATAAGTGTGAACACAAACTTCAAGTTGGCTTGATGAAGCAAAGGACAGAGAACACTATATTTTGGTAATAGAATTTAGGCATTACACAACAAACAATAGACATTGTTAGCAATGGCATGTATTAGTATGAGCATGTTGAACTGAAATAGGCTATATGAACTGAAAGCTGAATGGAACTGGATGAATAAAAGTTCTATTAAAAACCATAAACGAGTAGAAAATGCACAAGCTTTACCCATCCAAAAATCCCTATCGACTTTAAAAGAGTTTAAATTTGAAGTGGAATATACCATTAATTGTATGAAATCTTTCATTACAGTGTATCTAATCAATCTATTGCACTGTAGCCTATTCCAGTTGCTATGTACCAAATGTGATCTCATGTGATGCATCCTGTTTTTGATCAATTTACTCCTTTTACTTCAATAGACTTTTTGACTAAAACACTTTTTTTTTTTATTTGAAATAAAAATGCAATTATTCAGCATATTTCCTGTCATTACTAATGTTGTCAGGTGGCACAACTGATAATCGTCAGGTGGTGCGACCAGGTAAAAAATTAATTTAAACTGATAAATAATAGGTTAAAGTGAACAAATGGTTGATAACTATGATGCGAATAGCTATTGTATTGAATGCATTCATTTGTATATTTGTATAATTATTTTTCTGTCTTAAAATGCAAAATGTAGGCTTAAATCTTAAATGTAAAATCAGATGCTAAAGAATAAAGATACTAAATACATGGCCACTAGAATGCAATAATCTTAAATTATTGTAAATACAAAACACAACCACAAAATAATAATGTGTTAGGCACTGTAGACACTAAGGGATACTTGCCAAAAATTTCACTTAGAATAAATAGTAGGAAAATATATATATTTTTACAAATATTTGGTTGCACCACCTGACATTTTTTGGGTGGTGAAGTTATAGAAACAGTCAAAAAAAATATGCATTACATCCACTTTTTAAAAATATATTTTTAGAAGCTTTATTTGTCAGACCCACAAGCAGAATCCAAACAAGCCTTTCTCCAGATGCCATATGAATGCGATCCATATTTCATGTCTTGTGTTTAAACCACAATTATCAAATGCCACACGTATAGAACTTGCCAAGAAATCAAATAAGCGTCGCACAAAAAAAAAAAAAGAGTAATGGAATTAATTTATAAAATAATTGAGCAAAACAATCGTTCACGGTACCAAACTGATTCAATCAAAAGTAAAGTTTTACTCTCTGCATCTTCTAAACCACGGCTGCCAAATCCTGTTCCTGGAGATCTACCGTCCAGTAGCTTTTCATTTCAGACCCAATTTGGCACACCACATAATGAGCAGCTCGACGATATCGCTAGCTGTTGAACGAGGTGTGGTATGTTAGTGTTGGAGTGTAACGGTAAACTTTCAGGACAGTAGATCTCCATGAACAGGATTGGCAGCCCTGTTCTAAACTTTCAGACGTGATATAGTCTACGTTACGTTTCTAATTATATCCGAAACGCAACACAGGACTGATCATGAAATGAGAACAATATGAAAACAAAGCCCTTTGTCGGAAACAAATTTCCAGCGTAGGCCGCTACAGGCAGCGTTTCGATGTGACGGCGAGGACACTCACCCACAGAGGACACTTTATCCAGGAACAGCAGTGTGGTGAGCACGGTCAGCACCCGGCCATCCATTATCATCAGGATATCCCGCTGCTAAGCAAATAAACCCAAATCAATTCTCTCGGTAGATACACACTAAATTCCCAATGTTTTAGGGGCTACTTTCTTGTAACGAGAACACGCCAGAGCAGACCGACGGCATTTCCAACTGGGCGCACGCGCTCAAACGTACAATCTTATTGGATATTTGTAAGGCAGGCGTGGCTTACCGGAAAACGTCTGATCGGGAAATCCCAGAAAATGACAGCGGAGCGGCGTTTCTGTAAGGCTAACGAAATGTCGGCATATCGTCCATTTTAAGCGTTTTTTTTTTTTTTTTTTTTAACCCTCTATGGCATGGTGTTGCCCTCAGGCAACAAACTACCTTTTTGGACCTCACACCGCCCCTTTAATTTTTTTAAATAAAAAAAATAAAAATAATATCACCAAATATGTCTGTGTCCAATGAAATGAGGGGCTGAAGTGGGTGTGACCCTTTGTCTGGGGGTGGAGCAATCCTTTCAGGAAGCAAAGCCGCATGGGATTGGTGCCACTAATTGATAAGATAAATATCACTTTTTAACATGTTTAAATTGAAATAACTTTATATAAAAAAATATATGCCTGTGCATGAGTATGTAATGAAGCATGTTTGATTGTTTAAAGACTTATTTTTTTTTAATTTATATACTAAAACTGTGTTTTTTGGTTCGTTGCCTCAGGGCAACATTGTGCAGTTCGGGCAATATCATGCTAAAGTGTGGAGATGTGCTTGGATGCATAATTATGACCATAGTCTAGGACTGTGTTCGGAATCGCTCCCTATTCACTATATAGTGCACTATTTAGGGTATCGGCCATTTTTTAGGGTGTCCAAAATTCAAAATGTCAATTTGACACCCTAAATAGTCCACTCAATATCCCCCATAATGCACCACAAAATGTAATGTAAATTGATTTTAAAGCTTCTTATTGTGATTGGTTGGAACCATTTGTGGTTGACGTTTGTCAAAATCAAACTTTTCTAATGGATATATTTCTTGTTTTCCTTATTCCACTTATCATATGTACTATAGAAAACCTTGGTGTTTCAGTACCCTCGTAGCACATTGTTGCCCTGAGGCAACAAACCAATATCTGGTTGGGGGGGTGGGGGGGGCAAATTTTATGATGGATATATTATCAGGGACCCCCAAGCTCCCAAAAAATGGGGTGAAATATTTTTTTCCCCCCAAAATAAAAATGCATGCCATAGAGGGTTAATATTGGCATCGCTAAATAGCTGCTACAGATAACATATTCCATTACATTGTACATTGTACAGAACATCGTTGCACTTTTTTTGTCTAGTACACGTGCACGCGCGCAGGGGTCTGTTCACTTCTAAACGGGGGCTTAAAATTGAGGGAAAGGTAGTTTAAAAAACAAAAAAATAAATGAATACAAGTGTTTGAAGCCGATTTAAATGAATACTTTTGTTGCTGGGTGACTGTAAACGTTCTTATTCCATCATTTCTGACAAACTGCCTTCAGGTGAATATTATAAAACGAGTGGTAGGCCTACATTCATAATAGTTCTGCATCATGGCATAGCTACACAGTGATATTAATAAATTCAATCTCCCTCTCCAGAAGAAAAAAACAACAACTCCATGCAAATGCTCCATTCGTGTGACTCAGAACTACAAGACAGTCTTGTTCATCCACTTCACACTACAGTCTCTCTCAGATACATTCAAACTGCCTACATTGACAGCAGTCACAAAACTGTTTTTCATGTGTTCAAAGCTGAGCATGCAGCCAGAGCCAGAGGAGAAAGGGAGCTGTGTGTAAACTACAAATAGAGTATGTAACATAATTATACCATTATAATACCAGCAGAGGTTTGTCATATTAACATCAGGATACTATATTATAATAGGCTACCAGTAGACCTACAGGTTTCGCATATTACTAAAAATAAACTTAAAAAAGCATAAACCTAAATAAAGTCATCATATTTAATATTTGGATGCATACCCTTTGCAAGCCATGACCTCCTGATGTCTTTGACCCAACCACATCAAAAGACTCTTGATATTATATTTTCAGGTACTCTTACAAGCGATACTATAACCTCTCTGCATTTGAATGGATCTCTATGGGAATTGGGGGGTGGGACTAGATTAAGCTGTAAATTACACAGGAATAGTATGGAACACAAGGTTGGCGAAATTGCTGTAAGTCATCAAGGATCCGAGGTATCAAACAAGCCTCAAACCATCACTTTTCTGCCAGATATGCAATAGATATGGATGGATCACTTTTAGGGTTGTTTCTCCAGATTTATTTTTCAATAGGAAAATAATTTTTTATATTGATTTAGAATCCATTTTCACTACTACTGAACAAAACAAGAAAGCTTGTAAACATGACAAATACTAAGGAAACTTATGGACAAATTAGAGTACTGATCAACTTGAACTGCTAGATTATTCAAATGTTTTGGTCTTTTCTGTGTTATATATATACACCGATCTGCCATGTTGTTGGGTCACAGACATCAGGAAGTCATGGCATGCAAAGGATATGCAACCAAATATAAAAAAATATTACTTTATTCAAAATTATGTTAAACTGTCCAATATTTTTTGATGCCCAAAAATGGGGGGGGACTATGTACTAATGGTTCTATAATTTCTAAACGGTTCATCTGATATGGATGAAAATACCCTCAACGAAATAATCAATGTTATTCACTTCACCGGTCAGTGGTTTTAATGTTGTGGCTGATCGGTGTAATACTGTATACAGTATATACCCTGTACTCATACAATTATTTGTTTTTCTTGTTATGTTCTTTTTTTTTTTATCTTAAATTTAATTTGTAGATGAGGGATCGTGCTTAGAATGTCTGTATGCTTGTAGATGTGCTACACATTGTATTTGTATTGTCTGTATATGTTTATTTTGGCAACATTTCTGTAAAAGATCGCCATCTGGTGGAATAATTTCACAAAACCCCAGTAGCGGGAAGTGAAAAAGTGAAATGCCTGAAAAGCAGAAAATATGTTTTTCCTTTAATTAAGTCAGCGCAGTTTGTGAAATTCCATCTTTACTTAGTAAGGGGGTAACAATATATTATAAATAATATTATACACAGCTTCATGAACCCCAGCAAAGAACATGTGAAACAACACTGGTGTTCTAGAACTTAAAGGAAACACAGACACTTATGGTCAGCAGTTTGTAAAAGACTGTACACCACATAAGCATAGAGCACAACTATTACAATATATTAAATATGGGTCGGTAAGATACTCTACTGACTAAAATATTGTAATACAAATTTAAATGAAGTATGTGTCTTCAGAACCCAATTATTAATTTACCAGAATTTTGATTAGCTTGAAAACTGACCACAGATAACAGAGGAGAAATTTTCTCAGGATTGATACAATGAAAATGAGCAGAAGTCCATGCGCCTGAAATAGTTGCCATAGTGACCTGTGGCAATGTGTTATTTTATCTACCAGTCATATTGAAGAAACGTTTGATTGGTTTGTCTGATTGACATTCAAAAATTGATTAATGTCCACATAATACTCCCCAGCACTATTGTGTGTAATGTTGTGAAATTACCTTCAACATCTGTGCACTTTACATGAAACAATACTTAGAGGTATGTTATATATATTTATTTAACATACTAAAGATTGCAAACAGTAAACAAAGGCAATTATACCACATCACATAAAAAGGAATCAGGGCAGATTTTAATTGGCACATCTTCAGCCCCGAACAACACAGTGTGGCCGTATGCACGCTCATGCTCACGCTCACGTACACACACACACACACACACACACACAAACACTCACCACACTGACAGGAACACACACACACACACACACACTCACAGGCACACACGCACGCATGGACACACACACAAGCACTCACCACACTCACAGGCACGGACACACACACACACACACACACACACACACAAACACTCATCACACTGACAGACACGCGCACGCACGCACGCACGCACGCACACACACACACACACACACACACACATACACAATCATCCAAAATACACTCATGTCATGCCTCTCCTCTTCTCTCTCCACTTGTAAAGGGCTGTGGTCTGAATTAAATACAAATCTCTGGTCTGAGCCTGAACGTCTTCTGCTACTGCCCCCTACCTTACACACCTACAATCTATTATCAAACCATATACTCCTACAATCTATTATCAAACCTTACACTCCTACAATCTATTATCAAACCTTACACTCCTACAATATATTATGAAACCTTACACTCCTACGATCTATTAAACCTTACACTCCTACAATCTATTATAAAACCATACACTCCTACAATCTATTATCAAACCATACACTCCTACGATCTATTATCAAACCTTACACATCTATAATCTATTATCAAACCGTACACTCCTACAATCTATTATCAAACCGTACACTCCTACAATCTATTATCAAACTGTACACTCCTATGATATATTATCAAACCGTACACTCCTGCAATCTATTATCAAACCTTACACACCTACAATCTATTATCAGACCTTACACTCCTACAATCTATTATCAAACCTTACACTCATGCAATCTATTATCAAACCTTACACTCATGCAATCTATTATCAAACCTTACACTCCTGCAATCTATTATCAAACCTCACAATCCTGCAATCTATTATCAAACCATACACTCATGCAATCCATTATCAAACCTCACACTCCTACAATCTATTATCAGTCCTTACACTCCTGCAGTCTATTATCAGACCTTACACTCCTGCAATCTATTATCAAACCTTACACTCCTACAATCTATTATCAAACCTTACACTCCTGCAGTCTATTATCAGACCTTACACTCCTACAATCTATTATCAAACCGTACACTCCTACAATCTATTATCAAAGCTTACACTCCTGCAATCTATTATCAGACCGTACACTCCTGCAGTCTATTATCAAACTGTGGCGAAGTGAGTGCCACCACTCGGGTTCAAGAGTCCAGACAAGTATTTCGATTTGGAGATCACTCCGTTTATTTTCGCGCTCCTTTTATTCGGCGCTCTCAAGACATACAAACACAGACATAGATCAATCTTCCGCGAACTCCCAGCAGCCTCCTTTTATGCTCCCAGGCTCACTGTCGAACAGACAAGGCAATTGGTTAATTACACAATCAATAAACAATCATTCATCACCAATTGCCTGATTTCCGACAGCTGTGCCGGCTCCACAAATCACACGAGTTCACTCTCTCTCTTGCCGGCAGCGCCTAAAACCACACCCCCCTACCACACAAACCTTACTCTTCTATGATTTATTATCAGACCTTACACTCCTACGATCTATTATCAAACCGGAAACACTCACACAATCTATTGTCAAACCGTACACTCCTACAATCTATTATGAAACCTTACACTCCTGCAATCTATTATCAGACCTTACACTCCTACAATCTATTATCAAACCTAACACACCTACAATCTATTATCAAACCTTACACTCCTACAATCTATTATCAAACCTTACACTCCTGCAATCTATTATCAAACCTTATAGGCCATGAGCCAGTAGGGTTGGTCGGTACCATCTTGGGGGACTAACTTTCATAGTGATTTTTGGGAAGGTATACACCCCTACTGCTAGAAAAGATGTGATAGCAATGCAGCAGTTGCCTCCAAATGTGTGCTATCACCCATTTTATAACACTACCAAGCATATTTTTCAGGCCTCCTGTCCGAAATTACATGCCCCAAATTAATCATGATAGCTCCTGAACCATAAGGCCTATATGCATGTTTCTGGTCTCCTTTGATAGGTAACAAGCTAAGACATATGAATCCAGTGTAAGTAAACCTACATCTATTACCATTCCAGAGTAAATGGAGATGCAATGAAGAATATTATTTTTATCCCCGCCTGGTACATAATCTTAATTTAAAAGGCAATATGACCATTATAACCAATATCCCATGGATAATAATGCAACTGAATGTGTTCTCCTACTCCTTGACTACAAATGTAACTGTAAATGTGATGACAATACATTAAAAATACAACATTTATGATAGTTTATACTCAGGTGATGTAAATGTTTTGGCCATGGTTACCGTTTACATGTTGACTGTTTACTGGTAATTTTACTCCAAAACACTATTTCTTTCAATACAGCCATGTTACAAAAACATAAATCTCCCAAAAACATTGAAATAGTAATAAAAAACAATGAATATTGATCAATATGCATATTCAACATTCATATATGGGCCACAGAGCTTCATGCCATGTGACCTATCAATGTTTTCAGCTCAGTTAGACCTATACAATGATATATTGCTTATTGGTTTTCAGAAAAATATTTGTTTATTTAGGAAAAGTCAATACAAAACCCAGGGCACATATAATCACATCACAGAATTTATTCAGGAATTCAAATAACTAATTACTTTTTGTATAAGTTCCATCAGTACAGACAGTTCTCAGTCTCTATCCGTGGCGCTGTTGGCAGCGCTCTCCAATTGTCTGGGAGCCGAGACTAGTACAGACATAAAAAAACAACAACATATATAATAATAATAATACAAAACCTACCATACTTTGTTTTACATATGTTAATAACCTAATAATCACAATCAGTCTTCCATGTCTTCCACATCTTCATCAGAACTTTCCACACTCTCTGAGGTGGATGCCTGGTTCTCACAGTCTGCCAGTCTACACATGTCAGTGCACCTGAGGCCACTTGCAACACACATACATCTTGGGAGTGAACATTTTTTTGGACAGTTACAGGCCAGTAGATCCAGCACGGCATTGGGTGCTGGCTGGCCTTCCATCCAGTCCACCACCAACTGTTCAGCTTCCTCTTCTCTCTCCATCTTCCAGCCTCTGCCAACAGGGCTTGACACTTGTGGGTCCTTCTCCAAACATCTTCTCCATATACCAGCCTGGTAGTTGGCTCTCTGTGCATGTTTTGTTAAGCAGTCCTTGTATGGTGGGAGTTGATGACTTTCGATTTCACCTTTTTTTGGCACAGAAAAGGTGATATCTGAGCTCATTGACCTTGGTGGTTGATGCTTTTGGGGCATAGAGGAGACATGTAAATGCCTCTAGTTTGTCCATCAGTTCTGGGGAGAGATCCCATTCCTGACCCAACTCTGAGAATGTGTCCTGACTTTCCCTGTTGCTGGTCAGAAGTTTTAGGGCACTTGTCTTCCTTTTGCCTGCAAAAGCACTTACAGTGTCACATCCTGTATATGCATGCAACCCAATGAGAGCCCTACAAACCTCTATGCCAACAGTGGCAGCAACCTTCCTGATGTCCACAAGCCTTGTATGGGATTTACTGCCACACATCTGGAACAATGGGGCCTCAATCTTGTCACAGAATGCTAAAGACATGATAAAGACATCTGTGTCTTCTGAGCAGATAACTACAGATGGGTATCCCTCTCTTGTGGCATGGGCAGCATGGAGAAGTAGGCAGCCATCTGCTTCTTCTTGTTGACATTGAAGAGCTGACACCTCCTCACTGTCCTGAGATGTGATTCTGTAACATTTGTCATTCACAGTTGCATACATAATCTTCTCTTGTAGCTTTGCTCTGTACTCTGCCTTCCTCCATTCATCGACTATGAAGCTAATGAGACTAATTTTGTTACTGACTTTGCATATACAGGATGTGACACTGAGAGAAAAAAATCCCTCAGTGTTTCCCCTAGATTTTTTTTCAGGCCGGGCGGTGAAAGTGCGCCATTTTGCGTAGAGGCGGAAACTATAATTACACCCTCATAATATCAGCGCTGCCATTGAAAATTTGAATTAGGCTTAACGGAAACCGAAGCTGTTTTGGCAAGGGTTTTTCCAGATGCTATTTTGATCATTCCCGCATTCTGCGGTAAGGGAAATATTGCAGCTACATAAAAAAAATAAAAAAAGATTATATAAAAAAAAAAATATATATTAAAAAAAAATTTTTTCATTAAAATTATTTATTTTCCCTCTTGTCCAAGCCGGGCGGCACGTGAGTTTGGCCGGGCGGGCCGCCCGGCCAATATAATGGTAGGGGAAACACTGTCCCTCATCAATAAATAATTATTTTTAACGAAACCATGTGTGCCACAATTATTGGCACCCCTGCATTTATATATAGAATAAAGTAATCATTTTAAATATTTGGTCGCATATCCTTTGCATGCCATGACTTTCTGATGTCTGTGACCCAACAACATCAAAAGACTCTTGATATCTTATTTTCTGGTACTTACAAGCGATACTATAATGTGTCTGCATTTGAATGGATCTCTATGGGAATTAGAAGGTGGGACTAGATTTAGCTGTAAATTACACTGGAACAGTATGGAACACATGGTTGGCTATATGGCTGTAAGTCATCACGGGCCTGACGTATCAAACAAGCCTTAAACCATCACTCTGCTGCCAGAAATACAGTAGATAT
Organism: Synaphobranchus kaupii; assembly: GCA_029718625.1. Taxonomy (NCBI): domain Eukaryota; kingdom Metazoa; phylum Chordata; class Actinopteri; order Anguilliformes; family Synaphobranchidae; genus Synaphobranchus; species Synaphobranchus kaupii. The sequence goes on from CM056380.1 coordinate 67,816,701, forward strand.
GGATGGATAACTTGAAAGGTTTCTTCTCCTGACTTATTCAAGTTCAATAGGAAAATTTGTCAGGAGAAACAACCCTTAAAGTGATCCACCCATATCTACGACATATCTGGCAGCAGAGTGATGGTTTGAGGCTCGTTTGATACCTCAGACCCTTGATGACTTACAGCCATTTTACCAACCATGTATTCCATGCTGTTCCAGCATAATTTACAGCTAAATCTAGTTCCACCCCACAATTCCCATAAAGATCCATTCAAATGCACAGACGTCATAGTATCGCTTGTAAGAGTACCAGAAAATAAGATATCAAGAGTCTTTTGATGTTGTTGGGTCACAGACATCAGGAAGTCATGGCATGCAAAGGATATGCAACCAAATATTAAAAATTGCTGCATTGTCCTTTCATCAGAATGGCTAATATAAAAAAAAACAACAAACACCACCATAAGCAGCCATTTATCCAGCTAACATTCTTTTGAGACACAATCCATTTGCACAGCTGCATATTTACTGAATTAATTCAGGTCAAGTATTGTGATCATGGGTGCAGAGTACGTGAGGGAACCAGACCTACAACCTTAAGAGTTTAAATCCCAGTTCCCTAAAACATTATTGTACACTGCCACCACATCACAGAAAGGCTGCATGAGCAGCATGCAGGCCACACACACACACACACACACACACACACACACACACACACACACACACACACACACACACACACACACACACACACACACACACACACACACACACACACACACACACACACACACACACACACACACACACACACACACACACACACACACACACACACACACGTAAATAAACTTAGACCTGACCCTAAACTGACCAAAAATTCTTCCTTTTCAAATGAGCCATCTGATTATCTGTGTTGGCCCGCATGTGTCACGCAGACCTATTTCATCCACCTGTACCTCCCTTATCACATTATACTAGTCTTAATTTTTACCGTGAATTTTAATAGGTGATTATCATTATTATTTATGGATTAGTATGAAGTCAGGTGGGTGCTTTTAAGGCAGGACCTGAGAACCTTTTAATCTGGTTGTCATAGTTACATAGTGGCTATTCACAGCGTGTGCGTTCAGAGAAGTCAGGGTGTCACTGAACCAACTATAGGCCTACTGCAAAGCGGATGTCCCTCTCAGGTTCACATGCATCCTGCACTGATGCAATACATTTTATTTTACTGAACTGTCCACTTCCCTTTCTGTTTACAGCTAAGGTCCACTGGAAAGACATCAGAACCACAACATATCATGCACTGTCCATGAACCATTTTAGGCTCTAATTTAGTACTTGTTCACAGGGAACAAATGGAGACAATATTATTTTCAGATGCAATGCAATGACATGCAATTCAGTTCTATGTGCAATGTAGACATCAAAAAACAAGAATTAAACAGTGTTAATTTTATTTATTATTTTTTTATTTTTGTAAACCTTTACTACAATTAACACCCAACTGATTATGTGTAGGACAAATTGAAATATTTTAAACCAATGAGCCTTATTCACCATTCACTCTACGAACAAATTTGTACTGTTTTTACAAACATTTCGGGATTAACATGTTCAGGTTCTGTTCTACCCAAGAAAAATCCCAAATAACCCACAAAACTTTCCACATTTTCATATAAAGCAAACTGGTATGGTGAAACATGGAACATGGTTGTTAAGGGTTATACCAAAAGTAAGCATCCACCAATCACCAGCGCCAATGTTCTAGTTGTTGTTACTAACATACTTTGGTGGAGCTCCTCTCTGGTTTCTGTTTGAAAGGCGGTAACCATAGAGACGTATTGTGATGCCACCGATGCCTCCTTCCTTGTTCCCTGCTACAGCTCAAGACAAACAACAGGACCCCTGAAACTAATGGAAATTACATCTTTGTCAGATTTTGGAATTTATTTTGAATAAAGGCAGCTGCCCTTTAATAAAGCCGCTTGTGGGTTTTTTTTTATACATCCCGGCATCGTGTTGAGCTGTGGGTGGACGGCCGGAGGGGGCAGAGGTCATAAGGTCAGTGAGACCTCCTTAGGCCTGGGTTGGCCTGTAGCCCTGCACAGGGTCCCCACGGAGACATGCGGCCTGTCGTAGCCCGAGGACTCAACGCCTCGGTCATCACTGCTCTCCTGCTGCTCCTCCTCACTCCTGTGCTCCTGCTCTGATCCGCCCGACCTGTCGTAGGTCTGCCCAAGGCCGAAGCCGCTACCATGCCCCGTTTCCAGGCCGATGGGGAATCGGGACCGTTCGTAAGGGGTGAGGGTGTCTGCAGCGCTGTTGTATTCCTGAGGGGGCTCCTGTACAGGGTCACCACTGGGGGCGACAGAGAGCACCTCCATTGTGACGTCACTCTCAGGCCGCAGCAACCTCCTTGTCAAGGGCGGTTTGGCCAGAATGGAAACCTGCACCAGAACATGGACACGTAATGGATTAACTGCACATATTTCACAAGCAGTCTATACACCGCCTTATGCTATACAACTGGAACACAAATATTTACAGTCAAGCCTCGCCCATGTGACTGACCCTGGCGAGTGAGAGGGCGACCCCACTGACCCTGGGCGAGTGAGAGGGCGACCCCAGATCAAAGAAACGTACCATACTCTTGGGGATGGCAGAGGTGCCCATTGTCTTTCTCCTGAACACCAGAAACCCAAACACGGCGCCGACCACCAGGAATACAGCAGCCATCACGAGAGAGAGGACTAGGGACAACTCATCTGCCGGAGAAACTGACTATCAGAAACAGCAGCAGTCTGCTGAGAAGAATCCAGAATCAGCATGCACGGTCTACGGAGTCTCGCTGCATGTCAGTCCATTTTGTGGAAATACAGTACTGGATATTCAAACGAAAATGTGAAATGCACCTTTCGGATTATTTCTGCCGTGTTTCTGCGGCTCGAGGCAGATTTCCTCGGCAGTTGCTACATTTACGCTGTTCATCATGCCTCTCAGCATGACGCAGGGCTTCTCCTGGGATTCAGGGACCCGGATTTCAGCTGTACACAGCTTCCCCCCGTCGCATTCGAGCGAAGTGTTCTCCTGAGGGGGGGAATCGGGGAAATGTGAGCAAGCAGAATGCAGGAAGCTGATTGAGCCTAAACTTTCATGCGAGATATCACTAAACTTTCATGCGAGATAAATTTTCTCGAACAACCCTGGCGACGGCACGGTTGCCATGCTCACCTGCTCTCTAGAGACCTCGTAGGTAAAGAGCTTGTAGTACTTCCTCTTCTCGTGCCGCAGAGCTTTTTCGTAAAAATGGAAGGGGTGAGGGAACTGAAGTTTGAGCATTCCGGGTGAGCTGGACAGACTGACAGATGGGAAGTCCAGTGAGCCTGAAAGGGGGAGACAGTGCAGTCAAGGCAGAACTCGCCTGTCTGAGGAAACCAACGACACTGGCTGGGAAATAAGCTGATTACGCAGTTATACGCTTTCTTCTATGACAAACTGCTGATCTGCAAGCAAGGAAAAATGGCACATTGCTGTCAATGTGCTCCATCAAGCCACACTGTAAAACCTACTGGATCAGACAGATTTGTTTCTACCATTCATCAGATTATATACATATGCTTGTGCATATATACAGTTGAAGTCGGAAGCTTACGTACACTTAGGTTGAAGTCATTCAAACTAATTTTTAACCACTCCACAGATTTCATGTTAGCAAACTATAGTGTTGGCAAGTCAGTTAGGACATCTACTTTGTGCATGACACAAGTAATTTTTCCAACAATTGTTTACAAACAGATTATTTCACGTTTAATTCACTATATCACAATTCCAGTGGGTCAGAAGGTTACATACACTAAGTTGACTGTGCCTTTAAATTTTTAATATTTGGTCACATATCTTTTGCATGCCATGACTTCCTGATGTCTGTGAGCCAACAACATCAAAAGACTATCTTATTTTCTGGTACTCTTACAAACGATACTATAACTCTGCATTTGAATGGATCTCTATGGGAATTGGGGGGTGGGACTAGATTTAGCTGTAAATTATGCTGGAACAGTATGGAATACATGATTGGTAAAATGGCTATAAGTCATCAAGGGTCTGAGGTATCAAACAAGCCAGACCCTTGATGACATAGAGCCATATAGCCAACCATGTGTTTCCATACTGTTCCAGTGTAATTTACAGCTAAATCTAGGCCCAGCCCCAATTCCCATAGAGATCCATTCAAATGCAGAGACGTTATAGTATCGCTTGTAAGATTACCAGAAAATAAGATATCAAGAGTATTTTGATGTTGTTGGCTCACAGACATCAGGAAGTCATGGCATGCAAAGGATATGTGACCAAATATTAAAAATGTAAAGGCACAGTCAACTTAGTGTATGTGAACTTTTGACCCACTGGAATTGTGATATAGTGAATTAAAAGTGAAATAATCTGTCTGTAAACAATTGTAGATGTAGATGTAGATGTCCTAACTGACTTGCCAACACTATAGTTTGCTAACATGAAATCTGTGGAGTGGTTAAAAATTATTTTTAATGACTTCAACTATATGCACAAGCATATATATAATTTTCTAGGGAGAATCTGTCTTTCAAGCGTCATGCACTCGTATGCGGCATTTATAAAATATATCACAGTGTTTGACATATTCGCCTCTCAACTCTTCAGTATTACTGCAGTAGCTTCTAGAACAGTAATTCAGCACATAAGGGATTCAGAATGACGATGAGTCCTGGTTCGAAACTCACAGAGTATTTCTGCTTCGGACTTTGTGTTGTACGTGAATTGTAGAGAATCAGCGGGATCTGACTGGACAGATCCGACCACTGCCGTCACCTTGAGGTAGTAGCTGTCCTGGATTGAGGGCAGATTGGACACATCGCAGTGGCGGTGCGTAATATTACAGCAGTTCTCTACCAACTGAGGGTCCCTATGAACGAGAGCAGGCCGTTAATACAGTAGAGACTAAATCATTCATAACAGAAGGACATCAGCACTGCTTGTGGCCTTTGATTCAGAAATATGATCAGTGCCACTGTATCTTTTTATCCAAGGGTTTTCAGTTTAGTTTATAAAAACAAGAAATCCCAATGACAGACCAGCACTGAAATCCTGCACTATCCCAAATGGCTCTGTTAAAATGTTGGGTTGTCTTGTGTACTGCAAATAAGGTTGCCCCCTGAAGGATTTTACATTCTCTCCAAACTATTATTATAGATCAGATGGCCAACATTCTTTCCACACACTTATTCTGTCTTGCTTCAAAGAACAATTGTGATCTTCTCCGCTGTTTAAATGTGTTGAGATTAAAGAGTTTAGTGGCGTGAGTTAGCATGCGAACGTCCACAATCCCGAACGTCCACGATCAGAACGTTAGCATGTGAATGTCCACTACAGAACGTTAGCATGTGAACGTCCACTACAGAACGTTAGCATGTGAACGTCCACTACAGAACATTACAAAATCACCCCTGGAGAAGCAATAAAGTGCCATTAGTTCCTGGAGACCTTTGCCATTATCTCGGTGGGTTGACTGAATCGGTTTGAAACTCAGACTCAGACCTACCCGCAATGCAAAAGATTGAGTTTCACAAACAAAAAAGCTTAAATGTCACAAATACTAATTAGTAAGCCAATAGAAGCAGATACCGTTTATAAGGCAAGAGCTCCACATTGAAGCGGGGGTGTAGAGAGAGTCGGCTGTAGTTCCAGTAGGCCACTGTTCTGAAATTGTGGCACTGTACGGTTATGTTGACTGGTGGAGGAACAACTGAAAAAAACATTATAAAATCAACAACAGCTGGATTTGGTTAGTCAGGAGTCAGGACGCAGATAACCTGCTTTCAGGTACAACCAACTCAAAGGAAAAAATATGCATCATTAATATTGCTTGAAACATGTAAATCAAGTCACTGCTCTGAAGAATCCACAAGGGGGCACTACTGGTCCATATTTGCAGTGTTTGAGCCTGCAAAAACTGAGTTCAAGTAAGAGCTGGTTGCTGCAGAAGTATAAAGTTTGATAATAGACTGCAGGAGTGTAAGGTTTGACAATAGATTGCAGGAGTGTGAGGTTTGATAATAGATTGCAGGAGTATAAGGTCTGATAATAGATGGCAGGAGTGTAAGGTTTGATAATAGATTGTAGGAGTGTGAGGTTTGATAATAGATTGTAGGAGTGAGGTTTGATAATAGATTGTAGGAGTGTGAGGTTTGATAATAGATTGTAGGAGTGTGAGGTTTGATAATAGATTGTAGGAGTGAGGTTTGATAATAGATTGTAGGAGTGTAAGGTTTGATAATAGATTGTAGGAGTGTGAGGTTTGATAATAGATTGTAGTAGTGAGGTTTGATAATAGATTGTAGGAGTGTGAGGTTTGAAAATATATTGCAGATGTGTAAGGTTTGATAATAGATTGCAGGAGTGTATGGTCTGATAATAGTTCGTAAGAGTGTCAGGTTTGATAATAGATTGTAGGAGTGAGGTTTGATAATAGATTGCAGATGTGTAAGGTTTGATAATAGATTGCAGGAGTGTATGGTCTGATAATAGATCGTAAGAGTGTCAGGTTTGATAATAGATCGCAGGAGTGTGAGGTTTGATAATAGATCGCAGGAGTGTAAGGTTTGATAATAGATTGCAGGTAGGGGGCACATTTACTGATGCCCCATAGGCTCAGAACAGACTTGAATTTAATTCAGACTACAACCCATAACCAGCAGAGGCCGATGAGGAGAGGGTTAGGGTTTGCACTTAGGTGATTATAGATGAGGAACAGCACCATATATGGTTTCAAAAACATCAAGAGCCTTTTTCTATTAAATGTGCAGTAATAAAAACAAATCTAGACAGGACTAAGTATTTCAATTTAGTACTAACTGAGAAGAGGAACCATTTCGAAATAATGAAACTTGTGAAACTACTCATTTCTGAATGACAATCTGTACAAGGTTACAGAGGAAATCCTTTCTGCACTGTGAATCTATGCAATTACATGCAAAAGCTCACGCCATCCAGATGGAGGGAAGAAATACATTTCTTTACATTTTTCAAACAAGGTCTGAGCATATGGGGCATGTCCAGCCTGTTTGTAGCTTTGCTAAGGACACTCCAATAAGACCTGACTATGACACAAAATCATATCATTCCAACTGGCAGAAACTTTGAACAGGAAATAGTAAAGATTGCATTAGCCCTTTTTTTCCCCCCCATTGCACTTTTGGTCATCGAAATTTAAAGCCTCCCGAACATTCTGATATGAATGTATAAATCAATAAAAAGAAATATTTATCGATTGACTACAGCCACTACAAATAATGATTCTTACAATTTTGCAAAGCATTTCACTTACATTTCCTCAAACACACAAAATCTTGCTGGTATTGACCCAAATCACCCCGCAGCAGGATGGGAGACTGTAGGCACAAAGGAACCATTTCTATTGGATCAAAATCACGCTGAGAAGCTGCCTACAGAGAAGGTTCTGCGGCCAAAGCGAATCAAGATTCAGTTTCAAGTATCTGCACACTTCTATTATTGTCTCTGAATGAATGAATGAATGAATGAATGAATGAATGAATGGAATAGTATGAATCTTCCACAAATAAAAATGAGATTCACAACTATTTTTCATAACCTAAAAAAAAATTATTGGTTCACAATGTTTTAGCACTCAAACAAATCTCACCCGAACAGACAAATGTAATGGGTTCACAAATAAAAATAATTGGTACACTGACTAATATTTAACAACGGAAGGTTCTGGTGCTTCCACATGTCCAGTGAAAACAGCAGGGAGAAGTACAGTTCCAACAATAACAAGTAGGAGAGCACTAAGGGCTGTTTAAATGAACAACACAGTACTGTCTCACAAGTTAACGCTGTTGTACAGTTCTTAACCACACCTGGAACCATGAGAAGCATGACAATTACAAACTACTGCAAATACACAGGCACTGCAAACAATGGTGAAATCTTAATGAATATAACCCTAAACCCTGTGTACATGACTGCAGCTCACATTGCTGTTCTTGTTGGGGAAGCCGAACTGAAAATCTGGAAGATGTCATCCAGCATGCCTGGACATGAAAACCCAGGAGCTCTGCCTCTACTGGACACTGAAACATTCCTGGCTTTGATCCTGGCTACATCACCGCATATTGGCATGCAGATAAAATTAATAAATATTAAGTTTGTTGTTTTTTTGTGTGTTTTTTTTGGAAGCCTAAAAGAGGTCACGGTCTAGGCTACATGCAAAATGTCAGTTCCAGGAAGCATCAGATGCTGAACAAGCAAACTTGGCCTACGTGGAAACATCCATTTTCTCAAATCTGTGAGGGAGGCAGATTCAATCTGACCTGAATATTAAAGCTGCAGTTTACAGGACTTGTACACCCCCACCCCCCAACCAATTGGGGGGGGGGACTACGAAGACACAAGGGCGATAAAGAAATTCTTGCTTAGATTATTATTTTTATTTATTTTTTTAAACCAATGCACAATGTTAGCACTCTGTTGCATAAACAGCATGCACGATTTATCCACACACATCACACAACATATTTGTCCTTACTTGTGTTAACTGATCCGGAATAAATGCAAACACACGGCCGGCTTTCTCTCACACACTCGCATCGTCTATTAACAGACTCCAGATCATTTCCACAATGCGTTTACTTCTGAGCCACAATTGTTTCCTTCACAATTCAGATGTGGCATGAAGGGCCAATGCATGAGCTTCAAAATTCTAGCGAATGACCATGAAAATGTATGTATATGTATATGAAAATGCTCATTCTTCCCACCAACAGAAAATGCTTTATGGGCACAAATATCTGCTCATGGTTATGATACTGCGACACTGCCAGTGCTTTCCACATTGCATCACCCAAGACTTCCCTTCATGGAACTGTGGGCACCATCGCCGCCATGTTAAATTGGCAGAATGCATGGAGCGCCATGAGCATATGGCTCATGTGGACCTTCTGAAACATCGACTCACTTCATTGTCATTTGAACTGAACTCACCGCGGAACTCTAGTTATGGACTCACGGATACAATATTTGCCATTTTGCACAAAACTTGTCTGTCATGAGCAGTGCTGACTTCCCTCGATTGGCTGCGACTCACTGCTGGGTTTGCTTGCATTGGTCACTTGCCTACAGCTGTTAAAATCTTTATCAAATGCCATACCAAGACAGCGATCTTGTTAGGTAGCTTAGCTATGAGGACTAGGGTAGTGGCTAAACTTACAGTAGCTGGCAATGACCATGTGCAATCAAGACCATCATTTTAGTTAAAGAACCTAAGATAAACTAGGCCTACATTCTGTCGATTTGAGTTAAGATTTAAGTTAAAGACTTTGGGCTCTATTTTAATAAACCAAACGCAATGGTTAACGCAAGAGTAATCGCTTGGCGGTATCGCTCTGAGGGCGTGTCGGCGAGAAATTTGGTAATTTCATGACGGCAATCTTGGCGCACCTTATGGCGGTATTGCTAAAAGGCTGGGTTTAAACGTCAAAGGTGTGTCTCTATGGTAGCCAATCAAATTGTTGTTCTCATGCTTTAAAACGCAATCGCGTTGGAACGCAATCGCTCCATGCAATTTCATAATGAGCAACCCAAACGCACTGGACCGTCAACGACAAGATTTTCCCGCACAGGAATCAGACATACTTGCAACAGAAGTACAGGCTAGGACTGTAGTAATTTATGGATCACAATCCACACCACCTCGTCTCCCAGAAGTTCGGAAGGCACGGGAGGAGGTGACGAATGCATTAATTAGCCTACATTAGGTGATGTAGGCATAATTATGATTCAAATGGTAGGCTTATGATTCAACTGTGTCAATGTGTAATTTATATATTATAGGCTAGTGGCCTACATGATCGCAAGTTTCTTGTAAGCTGTCCTGTTTTATTCTAGTAGTTTAAATTAAAATTAATTAATTAATAATAATTATAGGCTATTTGTTCATTAAATGGAAGTGTAATGTTGGCATCAAGACACTACATAGAACTACATGACGAATAAGTTACCAAATTGCCAGAGTCTATTGCGTTTCCGCTAAGAGGTGGTTCCAGCTGATCATAACGCAATGGGTTTTCGTTGGTTCAAATTGTCACTGAGCCGAAAGTATTTTAGAACACGCCCCCGACAGCGCCACCCATCCCACTGCAGCGCAACCGAAAGGATGTTATGTTGAGAATTTGTTGATCCTAGCGGTATTGCTGAGAAACGCCATAGCGCCAGTTTTAAGACGTTGATGCTGTCAACAAGTTTGCGTTTGACTATACCGTCCCCTTGCGCTGGTTTGAAAATAGAGCCCTTTATCTTTTTTCTGGAAAGCACAGTTCTTTAAATACTACGCCCTATAAGATGGTTTGGTTGTTGTTCTTGTACTTTGCATTGGCAGGCAAGATGAATGCCTCAGGCCATACACTCAAACTCCAGCCCAGAACATCATCATAAACTAGAAAGCTTACAGCCCATTTTTCGTAGCGTGTGCATTAATTATAAATAATTGTATGGCTATATTACGGGATTTCTCTGCTTTATTGAATTGATGTGCAGGTGCAGGATTGTTTCAAAGATGCATGTTTCTGGTAATGGCTCTGAAATTACAGCCCTGCCCTCTCTGTTCAAATCACACATCCACCATCTTTCATTACAGCCTTCAGTTTGTTTGATAGGCTGGTACACGTAAACTAAAATCAGGTGCATGCTTCGCTTCTGACCGGTGCATATTATTTGCACCTCAGCAAGAATGAGCAGTAACTCACAAAAAAGCCTGGCTGAACAGAAAATGCGTGTGAACAGCAAAGACCATTGCAACATACTGCAGTGAAACTCACAGCTAAACAGAAATGGTAAAGGGAAGTGATACACACATACACTCACCCACACGCACGCACGCACTCACTCACGTGCGCACACACACACACACACACACACACACACACACACACACACACACACACACACCAACACAAACAAACGCACACACTTCTGGCTTCTGAGAGCTGGGGAATGACTGCAGGTCAGCATTCAAAGACAGACAGATGGACAGAGACAGACTGAGAATCAGGGGCAAAAACAGTTAGAGTACTTCCCTGGAGTAGCTTCTAAGAAGAATAAGAAATACAGTTGAAGTCGAAAGTTTACATACACCTTAGCCAAATCCATTTAAACTCAGTTTTTCAAAATTCCTGACATTTAATCCTAGTAAACATTCCCTGTCTTAGGTCAGTTAGGATCACAACTTTACTTTAAGAATGTGAAATGTCAGAATAATAGTAGAGAGAATGATTTATTTCAGCTTTTATTTCTTTCATCACATTCCCAGTGGGTCAGAAGTTTAGTTTGTTAGTATTTGGTAGCACTACCTTTAAATTGTTTAACTTGGGTCAAACATTTCGGGTAGCCTTCCACAAGCTTCTCACAATAAGTTGCTGGAATTTTGACCCATTCCTCCTGACAGAACTGGTGTAACTGAGTCAGGTTTGTAGGCCTCCTTGCTCGCACATGCTTTTTCAGTTCTGCCCACAAATTTTCAATTGGATTGAGGTCAGGACTTTGTGATGGCCACTCCAATACCTTGACTTTGTTGTCCTTAAGCCATTTTGCCACAACTTTGGAAGTATGCTTTGGGTCATTGTCCATTTGGAAGAGCGATTTGCGACCAAGCTTTAACTTCCTGGCTGATGTCTTGAGATGTTGCTTCAATATATCCACATAATTTTACTTCCTCATGATACCATCTATTTTATGAAGTGCACCAGTTCCTCCTGCAGCAAAGCACCCCCACAACATGATGCTGCCACCCCCGTGCTTCACGGTTGCGATGGTGTTCTTCGGCTTGCAAGCCTCACCCTTTTTCCTCCAAACATAACGATGGTCATTATGGCCAAATAGTTAAATTTTTGTTTCATCAGACCAGAGGACATTTCTCCAAAAAGTACGATCTTTGTCCCCATGTGCAGTTGCAAACTGTAGTCTGGCTTTTTTTATGGCGGTTTTAGAGTAGTGGCTTCTTCCTTGCTGAGCAGCCTTTGAGGTTATATCGATATAGTACTTGTTTTATTGTGGACATAGATACTTTTGTACCTGTTCCCTCCAGCATCTTCACAAGGTCCTTTGCTGTTGTTCTGGGATTGATTTAAACTTTTCACACCAAAGCACGTTCATCTCTAGGAGACAGAACACGTCTCCTTCCCGAGTGGCATGACGGCTGCGTGGTCCCATGGTGTTTATACTTGCGTACTATTGTACAGACGAATGTGGTACCTTCAGGCGTTTGGAAATTTCTACCAAGGATGAACCAGACTTGTGGAGGTCCAAAATTTTCTTTCTGAGGTCTTGGCTGATTTCTTTTGATTTCCCCATGATATCAAGCAAAGAGGCACTGAGTTTGAAGGTAGGCCTTAAAATACATCCACAGGTACACCTCCAATTGACTCAAATAATGTCAATTAGCCTATCAGATGTTTCTAAAGCCATGACAAACTTTGTTGGAAAAATTACTTGTGTCATGCACAAAGTAGATGTCATAACTGACTTGCCAACACTATAGTTAGCTAACATAAAATCTGTGGAGCGGTTAAAAATTTGTTTTAATGACTTCAACCTAAGTGTATGTAAACTTCCGGCTCCAACTGTACTGGTTAATAGCAAACATCAGGGTTTCAGCACTGAAAAGCTGTTTTGTTGTGATTGAATGTTATTAATATATCAATGCAGTTGTGCAATCAAAAAACTCAGGCAACATTAAGAAAATGTGGTAGCTGAGTGTAATATGTCGGAATTCACAAGGCCACGTAGCTACCGGTCACTGGTGAGTGTGAACATTCAGATAAGAAAACATGGAATCAGGCCAGATATGTGACAGCATAGGCCCTGTGTACTCATATACATAATGAGGTTGAGCAATGATTTCTGAATATCCAATACATACACAGGGCATGAAACTAACTCTTTCACCCAGTGTCCACTGGCCAAAGTGGCTTGTGGATTCTAAAAATAATAGGGCACTTTCAACTTACCAGCCATATTACCTTTTACAATACAACACAAACTGGTTGGTTAACTGCCAATGTGGTTGCTAGAGTACAAAATCTTACCAGCCGCAATCAAAATTTTACCAGCATTTGGCTATTGGCGGGTGTTAATTTCACACCCTGCATATGGTTCTGTTCAGACCGGTATCAGATCTGAATGCAAACCCCAGCAAATAACATCCCATAATAAACATGGGGAAATGAAGCAAGGATCCGACAGAAATTATGTCATCATACACTACAGGCTCCTTCGATGTAAAAATCCACCAATCACTGTGGGTATTCATCTATTTTTTGTTACCATCATACACTGTGATTGGAGAAGGTCCTCTCTGGCTTCTATTTGAAAGGTGGTAACCACCGAGCCCTCTGTGGTGACATAACCTGTAATCGGTGTGCAGGAGTCACGAGTCACCCTGTTGTAATATAGAACACAGCCTCACGATTTGTCCACAATATTCACAAACGTGCTCATGTCACACCCCTCCTCAACTTACTTCACTAGCTCCCTGTTTCGGAGGTCATCAAGTTTAAAACTTTAGTACCACCAGCCTACAGGGTCTTCCACCCCTACTATACCCCAAACAGATCTCCACAACCTGGATGGGGCTGGATCCTCCCAGTCACGATGCCCATCTGTACTAGCCCCCCAGTGGTCGAATGGACTTCCCAAAGTGGAATCGTTGGCCTTCTCCCAACCTCCCAATCTTTAGACTGTGTCTCCATTAATAGTGTGTTTGCTGAATGAATGTATTTTTAGCTATAGAATTTTGAGTCTAAATTCTAAACACCCACAATAGGACATGCAACACATTAAAAATAAGTGTAACACACCACCACATATCTGATTTGCTAACCGTCACCTGCACCAGTGTAAACAGGGCCTTAGATACAAGGGTTAATGACATGACATGCATATTTTTGTGTCCGAGTGCATTATTTCCTTTTAAAATAACTTAATCAATTCATGACATGTATCACTTTATTCTATAAAACCTACTTAGTTTGAATATATTTTCAGTACATTCAAATAATATATATTCTTTTATGTTTTGGCATCTCAAACCCCCAAAATATCAGGTAGCACAACCGTCCGTGCAAATGAACAGACTAAGAAAACTATTAAAAATGGTATTTTAATGATAATAAATTAAAAGTAAAATACTATGGCATGATTTTATGTTTGAAACCTTTCAAATAAACCAAATTTTACAAATACCAATAGTAGGGATGTAAACGGTTATTCGGGTAATCGGTTACTCGTTCAAAATTTTAAACTCAAACAAAATAATGAATAATAAAAATTACGTTACACCTCCTGACCGCACAAGGGCGCTTTAGACAAAAGACAAACTCCATGGCAGATATGAGCAAGGCAGGCTGTCTGGCAAAGCTACACATGCCATAGTTACACTGCAAAAAATGTCTGTCTTAACAAGTGTTTTAGTCTTGTAATGAGACTTAAAGGTTGTATCAGCGATTTTGGGTGGAAACATAAATGATCACATTCATCTGATTTTTCCTCACGATCCGCTAGCTGCCCGCCCCATAAGCAGGCCGTCAAAAAACCGCGTCTCTGTAGGCAGCCTATGCTCCGAGATCGTACACAAAAACAATGGTACTACCAAGTACCAACTACTCAAAACCAAAATAAACAGTATTCCAACCAATCACAATGATCTGCACAAACGTGACGTCACTTCTGAAGCGAAATCCCAAACAAACATACTTATGAATAATTATGTTATGTTTTAAAAAATAGTGTTCAAGCATCCAGAATTATAACCACGTTAATAACGTTTGTAAGAAACCAAACCGTTTGTAAATCCGTCAAGATTTCAGCGAGATAAGAGTATTAGCGTTTGTGCAGATCATGTAACGGTAAACTTTCAGGACAGTAGATCTCCATGAACAGGATTGGCAGCCCTGTTCTAAACTTTCAGACGTGATATAGGCTACGTCTAATTATATCCGAAACGCAACACGGGACTGATCATGAAATGAGAACAATATGAAAACAAAGCCCTTTGTCGGAAACAAATTTCCAGCGTAGGCCGCTACAGGCAGCGTTTCGATGTGACGGCGAGGACACTCACCCACAGAGGACACTTTATCCAGGAACAGCAGTGTGGTGAGCACGGTCAGCACCCGGCCATCCATTATCATCAGGATATCCCGCTGCTAAGCAAATAAACCCAAATCAATTCTCTCGGTAGATACACACTAAATTCCCAATGTTTTAGGGGCTACTTTCTTGTAACGAGAACACGCCAGACCAGACCGACGGCATTTCCAACTGGACGCACGCGCTCAAACGTACAATCGTATTAGATATTTGTAAGGCAGGCGGCTTACTGGAAAACGTCTGATCGGGAAATCCCAGAAAATGACAGCGGAGCGGAGTTTCTGTAAGGCTAACAAAATGTCGGCATATCGTCCATTTTAAGCGTTTTTTTAAAAGTTTTTTTTTTTTTAAATATTGGCATCGCTAAATAGCTGCTACAGATAACATATTCCATTACATTGTACATTGTACAGGACATCGTTGCACTTTTGTTGTCTAGTACACGTGCACGCAGGGGTCTGTTCACTTCTAAACGGGGGCTTAAAATTGAGGGAAAGGTCGTTTAAAAAACAAAAAAATAAATGAATACAAGTGTTTGAAGCCGATTTAAATGAATAATTTTGTTACTGGGTGACTGTAAACGTTCTTATTCCATCATTTCTGACAAACTGCCTTCAGGTGAATATTATAAAACGAGTGGTACATTCATAATAGTTCTGCATCATGGCATAGCTACACAGTGATATTAATAAATTCAATCTCCCTCTCCAGAAGAAAAAAACAACAACTCCATGCAAATGCTCCATTCGTGTTACTCAGAACTACAAGACAGTCTTGTTCATCCACTTCACACTACAGTCTCTCTCAGATACATTCAAACTGCCTACATTGACAGCAGTCACAAAAATGTTTTTCATGTGTTCAAAGCTGAGCATGCAGCCAGAGCCAGAGGAGAAAGGGAGCTGTGTGTAAACTACAAATAGAGTATGTAACATAATTATACCATTATAATACCAGCAGAGGTTTGTCATATTAACATCAGGATACTGTCGGGTAAGTGAGGATTAGGTAAAATGTGTATTTTCTGAATCCAGCGGTTCCAACAGTCAATGCCCTTGTTAAAACGTTCAGCACTCTGAATTAGGGTTGCAAATTCTAAGGAATTTCCTTGATCGATAGTCGTCAACGTTAATGAACAATCAATCGATCAATCGATAACAAAACAGCTAAAAATAGCTTATGACGTAGAAAATACAAAATGCATGTTTTTTTCCTCAATCAAAACTTTATTGAAACATTTGAGAAATACGCCTGTTTCATAGCATAACACAAATATAATTATGAACGCTGTTTTGTTTAAGTATGATATTTTAATAAGGCACGGGAAATTGCGCTCACTCTTCCGAGGCCAAGAGGCTTGGACAAGAGGGAAAATAAATAATTTTAATTTAAAAAAATTTTTTTATATTATTCTTTTTTTATATATAATATATATTTTTTTTTTTTATGTAGCTGCAATATTTCCCTTACCGCAGAATGCTGGAATGATCAAAATAGCATCTGGAAAAACCCTTGCCAAAACAGCTTCGGTTTCCGTTAGGCCTAATTGAAATTTTCGATGGCAGCGCTGATATTATGAGGGTGTAATTATAGTTTCCGCCTCTACGCAAAATGGCGCACTTTCGTCCGTTTCGCTATCTGACCAGAACTCTTAAGTGTAGAGTAAAAGCTAATACTGCACAGTCGCGGATCTATGGGTGGGCAAGCTGTCAATCTGGCCCCCTTATGTTTAACTTAATGATTGCATTTCACCAACAGCTCCCATTGACACAATTAAGATGAGACCGCAAATAGTTCAATTTGATCGTTACATTTGAAATGGTCGATCGATCAAATTATTAACGGCAATTAATCGATCAACGATTAATCGTTAACACCCCTACTCTGAATACTGAACACAACCTAGAACCCCTCACTTAACCTACATTCAAAATAAGCTTTACGTGATTTAATTTTATTATTATTATTAAAAATGACAATCATCAATTAAATCGCCAAATTCTTTGATAGGTAAGTTGAACAGTAACCTGGTGGATCAACCAACAAGCCAAAACAAAGTCTAAATCAGGTCTTGAGATTAAGTAATTTTATTAAATGAAAACATTCAATTAGAATAATGACTGGGAATCATACATTCATGAAGGAATGTAGGCTGACTACTTATAATTCACAAAAGGAAGACATTAAACCAGACATTAATTTGAATATACCAGAAAAGAGAGAGATAAGCCAAAAATTGCCAATATCATTTACCCTCCAGCTGAACAGGAACAAAAGGAAACGCACGAGGAACCAAAAAGAATGACTTCTTCACCAAACAAACTCCAAACAGACTAAATTATTTTTCTGCGGTGCAACTATAAAATACCTTGACAGGGAGGGGATCCAAGCCCTGATTGGGTTAAGGTGTGGGGGAGGGGGGGGGGGGGGGGGGTACTTGACTTATATATATCTAAATATTAGATATCCTACAATACTATATTATAATAGGCTACCAGTAGACCTACAGGTTTTGCATATTACTAACCTTGGTAACATTATAATAGGCTACCAGTAGAGGTTTCTCATTACTAATCAGGGTAGCCTATAATACCTGTAGAGGTTTCTCATATTAATATAATACCAGGTTAACAGAACCACCCCCATTTTAGGCCACCAAAAGTAATTGGACAAATTAGCATAAACTTAAATAAAGTCATCATATTTAATATTTGGATGCATACCCTTTGCAAGCCACGACCTCCTGATGTCTTTGACCCAACCACATCAAAAGACTCTTGATATTATATTTTCAGGTACTCTTACAAGCGATACTATAACCTCTCTGCATTTGAATGGATTTCTATGGGAATTGGGGGGTGGGACTAGATTAAGCTGTAAATTACACAGGAATAGTATGTAACACAAGGTTGGCGAAATGGCTGTAAGTCATCAAGGATCCGAGGTATCAAACAAGCCTCAAACCATCACTTTTCTGCCAGATATGCAATAGATATGGATGGATTACTTTTAGGGTTGTTTCTCCAGACTTATTTTTCAATAAAGGAAAATAATTTTTTATATTGATTTAGAATCCATTTTCACTACTATTGAACAAAACAAGAAAGCTTGTAAACATGACAAATACTAAGGAAACTTATGGACAAATTAGAGTACTGATCAACTTGAACTGCTAGATTATTCAAATGTTTTGGTCTTTTCTGTGTTATATATATACACCGATCTGCCATGTTGTTGGGTCACAGACATCAGGAAGTCATGGCATGCAAAGGATATGCAACCAAATATAAAAAATGATTACTTTATTCAACATTATGTTAAACTGTCCAATATTTTTTGATGCCCAAAAATGGGGGGGACTATGTACTAATGGTTCTATAATTTCTAAACGGTTCATCCGATATGGTTGAAAATACCCTCAACGAAATAATCAATGTTATTCACTTCACCGGTCAGTGGTTTTAATGTTGTGGCTGATGGGTGTAATACTGTATACAGTATATACCCTGTACTCATACAATTATTTGTTTTTCTTGTTATGTTTGTTTTTTTGTTTTTTTATCTTAAATTTAATTTGCAGATGACGGATCGTGCTTAGAATGCCTGTATGCTTGTAGATGTGCTACACATTGTATTTGTATTGTCTGTATATGTTTATTTTGGCAACATTTCTGTAAAAGATCGCCATCTGGTGGAATAATTTCACAAAACCCCAGTAGCGGGAAGTGAAAAAGTGAAATGCCTGAAAAGCAGAAAATATGTTTTTCCTTTAATTAAGTCAGCGCAGTTTGTGAAATTCCATTTTTACTTAGTAAGGGGGTAACAATATATTATAAATAATATTATACACAGCTTCATGAACCCCAGCAAAGAGCATGTGAAACAACACTGGTGTTCTAGAACTTAAAGGAAACACAGACACTTATGGTCAGCAGTTTGTAAAAGACTGTACACCACATAAGCATAGAGCACAACTATTACAATATATTAAATATGGGTCGGTAAGATACTCTACTGACTAAAATATTGTAATACAAATTTAAATGAAGTATGTGTCTTCAGAACCCAGTTATTAATTTACCAGCATTTTGATTAGCTTGAAAACTGACCACAGATAACAGAGGAGAAATTTTCTCAGGATTGATACAATGAAAATGAGCAGAAGTCCATGCGCCTGAAATAGTTGCCATAGTGACCTGTGGCAATATGTTATTTTATCTACCAGTCATATTGAAGAAACGTTTGATTGGTTTGTCTGATTGACATTCAAAAATTGATTAATGTCCACATAATACTCCCCAGCACTATTGTGTGTAATGTTGTGAAATTAACATCTGTGCACTTTACATAAAACAATACTTAGAGGTATGTTATATATATTTATTTAACATGCTAAAGATTGCAAACAGTAAACAAAGGCAATTATACCACATCACATAAAAAGGAATCAGGGCAGATTTTAATTGGCACATCTTCAGCCCCGAACAACACAGTGTGGCCGTATGCACGCTCATGCTCATGCTCACGTACACACACACGTACACACACACACACACACACACACACACACCACTGACAGGAACACACACACCACACTCACAGGCACACACGCACGCATGGACACACACACAAGCACTCACCACACTCACAGGCACGGACACACACACACACACACACACACTCATCACACTGACAGGCACACACGTACGCACACACACATACACACACACACACACACCCAGACACAAACATGCAAATACACACTTGCACACATACATGCACAATCATCCAAAATACACTCATGTCATGCCTCTCCTCTTCTCTCTCCACTTGTAAAGGGCTGTGGTCTGAATTAAATACAAATCTCTGGTCTGAGCCTGAACGTATTCTGCTACTGCCCCCTACCTTACACACCTACAATCTATTATCAAACCATATACTCCTACGATCTATTATCAAACCTTACACTCCTACAATCTATTATCAAACCTTACACTCCCACAATATATTATCAAACCATATACTCCTACAATCTATTATCAAACCATATACTCCTACAATCTATTATCAAACCTTACACTCCTACAATATATTATCAAACCATATACTCCTACAATCGATTATCAAACCTTACACTCCTACAATCTATTATCAAACCTTACACTCCTACAATATATTATCAAACCATATTGTTACGTATCAGATACGGGACGAACCCAAGTGCAACGACCAGGAGACAGATTCACAAAAAGGAGTTTTTAATAAATTAAGTGTTGGGGTAGTCCCAACACTGTACAGGAATGGAAACACACAGAATAACACAGGTATCGCCTGGAAGCCCGGGACGGGCTGCTCCAAGCCGGAGCTGGACTGGAGGATCTGGAACTTATCGTTCCAAGCCGGAACTGGACTGGACAGGAACTGGACCGGGAGGTCCACACTGGAATCAGGGTCTGGAACGGAATGTTCCAAACCGGAACTGGACTGGACTGGAACTGGACCGGGCGGTCCACACTGGAATCAGGGTCTGGAACGGAATGTTCCAAACCGGAACTGGACTGGAACTGGACCGGGAGGTCCACACTGGAATCAGGGTCTGGAACGGAATGTTCCAAACCGGAACTGGACTGGGCTGGAACTGGACCGGGAGGTCCACACAGGAATCCGCGTCTGGAACGGAATGTTCCAAACCGGAACTGGACTTTGGACAGGTAGTTATACGACTCACGCCTGGACTGGACTGGAACTAGCAGGGGAGCGACTCACTACGGCAGGGCTGGAACTGGACCGGAATGACTGCACCGGTACAGGACAAACAAAAACAGAGGGGGATTAGTGCAAGGAAAGGCACGGGAAGGACCGGGAGGTTCTCACGGAGGTGCAGGGCTTGGCAGGTAGGTGAATGATGAAGCACGGCAGGGCAGGGTAGTGTGGCGTAGCTGCGGTAGGTCCGGATGGAGCTGACTGGTCTCCAGAGCTCCCGGAACCGTAACCGAAGACTTTGGTGGCTTCTTCGGCCGGACAGGAACAGCTGGAGGGTAGCCAGGAATAACGCCACCGCGGAGCCTACGCGAGCAGGAGGTGGAGGTACCGCAACACACACAACGAACACAGGGCTTACGAACACTGCTGCTGAAGAGTGGGAGCTGGGTTAGGTGGAGGAGAAGGGAAACAGGTTAGCTACATTCACAACAGGAAATAACTGGGGAGGTAAACTACCAATCCGTAGTTTCGAGCGGAACCAAATGCTGTAAGGGGATAATATCCCACAACCAAGCGAGTAGTTCGAAGTAAAAGACCAGATAACACAACGAGCACTAACACCAAGTGACGATAGTTAACGAACTGGCGCCGACTGGCAGCCAGCCGAAAGACTATATAGTGAGGTTAATGACAGAACTAAATAAGGAACAGGTGTGGAAATAAAACGGGAGTGATTGCGAAACACCAGGTGAGGAAATGCATGCAACGAGGGGGAAGGAGTGAAAGGCGGAAGTAAGACAAAACAACCAGACGAACAAGACAGGGAAGGACACGCCTAGTCCGCAGCAGCGGGGAAAACACGGACAAAAGGATCCAACATGACACGGAGGGAAAACAGGAAAACACGGAAAACGAACGGGAAGGGAGCGGAACATTACACATATACTCCTACAATCTATTATCAATTCATACACTCCTACAATATATTATCAAACCATATACTCCTACAATCTATTATCAAACCTTACACTCCTACAATATATTATCAAACCATATACTCCTACAATCTATTATCAAACCTTACACTCCTACAATATATTATCAAACCATATACTCCTACAATCTATTATCAAACCTTACACTCCTACAATATATTATCAAACCATATACTCCTACAATCTATTATCAAACCTTACACTCCTACAATCTATTATCAAACCTTACACTCCTACAATATATTATCAAACCATATACTCCTACAATCTATTATCAAACCATATACTCCTACAATCTATTATCAAACCGTACACTCCTACAATCTATTATCAAACCTTACACTCCTACAATCTATTATAAAACCATACACTCCTACAATCTATTATCAAACCTTACACTCCTACAATCTATTATAAAACCATACACTCCTACAATATATTATGAAACCTTACACTCCTACAATCTATTATCAAACCTTACACTCCTACAATCTATTATAAAACCATACACTCCTACAATCTATTATCAAACCATACACTCCTACAATCTATTATCAAACCATACACTCCTACAATCTATTATCAAACTGTACACTCCTAAGATCTATTATCAAACCTTACACATCTATAATCTATTATCAAACCGTACACTCCTATGATCTATTATCGAACCATACACTCCTACAATCTATTATCAAACCTTACACTCCTACAATCTATTATCAAACCTTACACTCCTGCAATCTATTATCAAACCTTACACTCCTACAATCTATTATCAAACCTTACACTCCTACAATCTATTATCAAACCTTACACTCCTGCAATCTATTATCAGACCTTACACTCTTGCAGTCTATTTTCAGACCTTACACTCCTACGATCTATTATCAAACCTTACTCTCCTATGATCTATTATCAAACCGGAAACACTCACACGATCTATTATCAAACCGTACACTCCTACATTCTATTATCAAACCTTACACTCCTACAATCTATTATCAAACCTTACACTCCTACAATCTATTATCAAACCTTACACTCCTACAATCTATTATCAAACCATACACTCATGCAATCTATTGTCAAACTTCACACTCCTGCAAGACCACCCGGTCTGCATTCACTGGTCACCTAACTGGCCCCTCCCTAAAGCAGCACTCATCCCCATCATCCCCACCTATTATACTGCAGACTCGAACACACCTGTCTATCCTGCAGAGTCAAACACACCTGATTAGCACCAATTAACACTGAACTCTGAATATTTACATGTTTACTACATCTAACTATGCTGTATCTAATGAAACCCATTCACTAAAAGCATTGCATCCTCAACCTCCCTCCGGTAGCACTTAGTTATGCTGTAGTGTCCTGACTGTATGTACTGACTCACTTACAACCTTTTGTTTCCTCAGGGAACCAATCTAACAGAAACGTTAAACAAACATGTCCGCACATGCATATGTGTGTGTGAGACAGACACACAAACAGGCTTTGTGGCATTTCCTCAATCTTAGAATATATTTGCTCTAGTCCCTTGGGAGAAGGGTGTGGCCTTCACTCTTAACCCGCCCCCACAACCCACACACACACACACACACACACACACACACACACACACACACACACACACACACACACACACACACACACACACACAACCCACCCACCCACACACACACACACACACACCACCCTGGTTCCCAGTTGGTATTCATTCTCATCAGCTTACTCAAGTATGAAACTGCTGTTATGTTTGAGGTTCACCTTTTTTGGTCATCCTTAAGCAGCACACACTGCAGAGCATAATCACACAAATCGCCAGCCACTGAGTCACAGGAACCCCACATTTCGGCCAGAGTATTACATCACGCACCTCCATCGGTTTGGTTCTGAGAAGCGAACAGGAGTCTATAGATTATCCATGCGCTGCTCCATCTCTGTTTTAACTCACTGGCCGTCACATGATCTTTGTCAGAGGGACAAAGATCTTTTTCCGTTGGGAGGAGCTGCACTCTCTGCGTTGCTCAGCCTGTGCTGCATAGCAAGGCTCTGAAGACAGCATCTAACTCTGGGCTTGGCACAGCCCACGTGTTTTAATTCAGAACATGCCTGTGGAGGACTACTGCAAACCTCACTCTGCCTTGACTACCAAATCCCTGCTGTTCCTCTGCAGTTGCACGCAAGGGCTTTAATGTTTTATTACTGCTGTTAAACTTTGACATGATTGGGCCTTTTTTTGTTGCCACACTTTTCCTGCAGTTGGTGTTATAATACAGTGTGTCGTTCTTCATCTCAGAGGCTCAAACCCTTACTCTGTACAAATATTTCATTTACAATGTGAATGCCCAAGTGGAAACAGGTGCTAATCTTTCAGAGAAATGAGGGGTAATGAAGTCCATGTGTTGGAGGCGTTTCCACTGCGCTGATTTTACCCCTCAATAAGGGTTCATATCGGACATGTTGTGCAGTGAAAACAGCGTCCACACAAAGCACTGCTGCCTTCCATCTGTTAACTTAAAGCAACACCGAGATCACAGGTCATGCTTTTTAGTGGTTTTTTGGAGGGGGAGAAAAAACGAAATATAACTGACCAGGCTAGAGCTGGACACACCAGAAGTATATATTTCTGCTGCGGAGCAAAAAGGGGTGGAGCATTTTTTCAGAATGAATCAGTCTCTCAATGACGCTGCGCACACAAGTGAGCGTTTCTAAATTCAGACGTCTCAGTTCTGGACACCTAATTCTGGGAAATGCACAGTTCAAACTATGAGGGATCTAATGCAAACAGGAATATTCACTGGCATTTTTAAAGAAGTATTTGGGACTGAGCCCGTCCCATCTCAGGGGATGAATTAAAGGAGGAGCCGGAGGGTGAGTGCGCCTCTATGTAATTGTTAAAAGAGTGTAACGGGTCCCATGTCCTTCGATGTTGTTAACTAAGACATGTTTGGGAAACATTAATGGCAGTTGAGTAGAAACAGAGCTCTGAGCTTGATTATACTATTGTCTGCACTTAGTTCAGGAAACATCAGACCTGCATGTGAACTGAACTGGGCAGAAGTGCGTGACTGGCAGCTTCAAGCAGCTATCCTAAACCTGATATTCAAGTAATTAATGCGTTTTGTCCATTAAAAACTGCAGGTCATCATTCCTATAGTGATTTGGTTGGAAATTATGTTCGAAGAGGGAAGTGCAAAATATTATTTATAGTTATATAATAACTAAACAGCCATTAAAGTACTATAATATTCATGTACATGATTATATATTCAAGAGTTATGGTTGTTATTTTTATTATTTATATATTTATATATTTTATTATTAATTCGCTTTTAAAGGTAATGTAAAAACACACACTGTTGAACCAAAAATAGGACAACAGTGTGAACTATAAAAATCAACTGCTAATGCCAGTAATGCAATTATAAGACCCATTCTGTTTCAAAACAACACAACATAACCTTTTTTTTAGCTGAAGGAGTAAAGGTTATGTTCTGCTGAATATTTTTGTCATCAACTCTTGCCATAGCTCCCTGACGAAGTTATTCCAGTCCCAGCTGTGACCAGTAGGAAAGAGAGAGAGTGTGTGTGTGTGTGTGTGTGAGAGAGAGAAAGAGAGAGAGAGAGAGAGAGAGAGAGATGGGGGGGTGAAAGAGAGTGTGTGTGTATTTTTCAGTGCTCATAAATGAACTTGGATTGTCACAACTGCAGAAATGTCTAGTGACACACCCAAATGCAAGAGTGAGTACACACACCCTTCTCTCTGACAGGAATTAATCAGGAACAGCTGCTTGCTTCCTGTTAGTTTGATGGGGGAAGTAGAAACAGAGGTTACTAACAGGCATCTCCACACTGTGTGCACAGAACCATAAACATACTTCAAGCACAAACACAGCTGCAGATTTAACACCAGTAACTTCCACTTTCTCTTTTTACAGAATCTATCCTGCAGAAAGATGAGTGACTGCACCTAAAGATCATCCATATCCTGCTTATTTCCAACATCAGCCTTAAAAATACTCAATGGTAGTCCTGTCAGTCTCCTGAAAAAATTTTTTTGCACAACTCACATTGTTCTGTTTACACTGAAAGCGTATCAAAGTCCAGCTTTAGATCCACCCCAAAACATGTCCAGATCCACAGTCCCGCTTTAGAACCATCCCAAAACAGCTCCAGAGTCAAGGTCCGGCTTTAGAACTGACCCAAAAAAGCTCCAGAGCCACAGTCCAGCTTTAGAACTGACCCAAAAAAGCTCCAGAGCGACAGTCCGGCTTTAGAACCGACTCAAGAACCACCCAAAAACAGCTCAGAACCACGGACTGGCTTTCCAGCTGCTGCAGGCAGGTGTAAAAATCAAAGGGGACTCTCAGGCTGGCAGCTTCCACAGACAGAAGAAATCCAGACGAAGGTTTGAGGTTGTGTCTAGCCTTTCGATCACCATTCAGCCTTCTTAGCGAAACTTCACAGCTTCCAGGAACAGTACTTGGCAGTTGCTAGTGGTCTGCGTGTTTTCTGGCGGTCAGCGTGTTTGCAGGGTGTGTGCGTGTTTTCTGGCAGTCTGCGTTGCGTGTTTGCTAGTGGGCTGCGTGTTTGCTGGCGGTCTGCGTGTTTGCTGGCGGTCTGTGTGTTTGCTAGTGGGCTGCTTGTTTGCTGGTGGTCTGGGTGTTTGCTGGCGGTCTGGGTGTTTGCTGGCTGTCTGGGTGTTTGCTGGCTGTCTGTGTGTTTGCTAGTGGGCTGTGTGTTTGCTGGCGGTCTGCGTGTTTGCTAGCGGTCTGTAGGTGAGTTTTCCCCACAGTCTCCTGTATGTCCTAATGAATGAGAAGCAGCGCTCATGCAGAGCTGAAGCCGGCTGAGGTAGCGGGCCAAGATGCAGCTGGCCGGCCAGGTAGGCCGCGTCCTGCTGACCTGTGTGATCTGGACGGCGGTCCCCGTCCTCCTCTGGTCCGACTTTAAGCTGGCATACGTGACGGAGCACAGCCTGTACATGTGCTCATGTGTGCACGGCCTGGCCCCCTGTGGTGTCATCAACTCCAGCCAGTGCAACTGTGATGACCGCCCCTTATCCACGCTACACCGTGGCGACAGCTCCGGCCCGGTGCACAAGCGCCTGACCGTCTGGTACACTTCCCCGCTCCACGTCGCTCTCCTGCTCAACAACTCGGAGGTGCGCCACCTGTCCCTGGTCAGGTGCAAGGCCCCGGGTCCCAGAGGGGCCTCCTACCAGTACTTCACTGTTCAGCGACTGGAGAGGCTGACTGTCTCCTACTGGCAGGGAGAGCTGGGCCACAGCGTGGACCTGGGGCCCCACACCGAGGAAGAGCGAGTGGCGGTCATCCACACCTCCATCCTCACGGGGAAGGCCACCCTGAAGGCCTATACTGTACAGACAAAAGTGGATGCCAACGGGGTCCTCCCGTTCCCCAATATATGCATGTCTCCAGCTGGGCTGCCAGCCACCGCCGTCATGTTTGTAACATTTCTGTACTGAGGGTAAAGCTGCTTCAGACTGATGGGCATGTCTCAGTCACGCTGGTCCCCTTACTGCTGCCCCCTGCTCTGCAAGAACTACAGTCACCCTGGCAAACAAGACAGAATTTTACTGCCTTCATTTTACCATGTTGTTCTGGGCAGTAATAAACTTCATTCAAGTTTGCTTTGAATTATGAACCATTTCCAGTAATTAGCAAAAACATGTAGTTTAGCAATTTTATTCTTTAATATGATTATGGTCTACAAGTACACTGGTGTCATTTTGCTTGGTCCAGCACTGTACATATTGATGTGAATTTATATCACAATATAAACTCTAACAAAACATTTCTCATTCAATAAAATAACCTCCAGGTTCCAAAATTTGTTGTTTTGCTTTCTTTAATTTTCAAAAAAGTGCATAAAAATGATCTAAGACCAGAGAAACCAGACTGTTTGTTTAATTTGTATTATCTAAACAGGGAGAGGAAATGACAATTAGATTTGTATGGTGCATTAATAAAGAGGAAACATCAGGGACATGTTAACTGGCTGAATGTGTATCACCACTAGGGCCCAACCGATATATCGGCCACGGTGGCTGAGACATACAAAGCAACGCAACATTATCACAACATGACTGCAAATGGGAAAACACATGAATAAATAAGAAAACACGACATTAACAGAAACGCGCTGCATTTGATGAAAACACAGCGACATTAACAGAAACGCGCTGCATTTGATGAAAACACAGCGACATTAACAGAAACGCGCTGCATTTGATGAAAACACAGCGACATTAACAGAAACGCGCTGCATTTGATGAAAACACAGCAACATTAACAGAAATGCACAGCATTTTGAAAAACTGAAGTGTTACCCTACGACCAAAATATACAGGTGGCACCAGCCACATGTGTTGGATCCACACACAGAACTGAGAGCTGAGTGCCTAGGCTAGGCAGGATTTAGCTGGGTGACTTATTTTATTCGTAAAAGTATGTTTGATTAAGAAAGTACGCTGTATCTGCACCTTTCTTAACATTAGTTGCGTTAACCTTTACCATTCATTATGCTGGTTAATTTCCCCATCTGTAGCTGTGTCATACCATATCATATCTGCACACCATAAAGAACGCGAACGAAGTGGATTATGTCAATACAAACAATAACCAGTCCTCGTATTTTTAACTTCACCACCCAAAACATGTCAGGTGGTGCAACCAAATATTTGTAAAAATATATATATTTTCCTACTATTTATTCTAAGTGAAATCTTTGGCAAGTATCCCTTAGAGTGTCTACACTACAGTGCCTAACACATTATTTTGTGGTTGTGTTTTGTATTTACAATAATTTAAGATTATTGCATCCTAGTGGCCAGGTATTTAGTATCTTTAGCATCTGATTTTACATTTAAAGACAGAAAAATAATTATACAAATACACAAATTAATGCATTCAATACAATAGCTATTCACATCATAGTTATCAACCATTTGTTCACTTTAACCTATTATTTATTGGTTTAAATTAATATTTTACTTGGTCACACCACCTGACGATTATCAGTTGTGCCACCTGACAACATTAGTAATGACAGGAAATATGCTAAATAATTGCATTTTTATTTCAAATACAAACAAGTGTTTTCGTCTCTACTGAAGTAAAAGTAATAAATTGATCAAAAACAAGATACATCACATGAGATCACATTCGGTACATAGCAACTGGAATAGGCTACAGTGCGATAGATTGATTAGATACACTGTAATGAAAGATTTCATACAATTAATGGTATATTCCACTTAAAACGTAAACTCTTTTAAAGTCAATATGAGGTCAATAGGAATTATTGGGATGGGTAAAGCTTGTGCATTTTCTACTTGTTCATGGTTTTTAATAGAACTCTTATTCATCCAGTCCCATTCAGCTTTCAGTTCATATAGCCTATTTCAGTTCAACATGGTCATACTAATACATGCCATTGCTAACAATGTCTATTGTTTGTTGTGTAATGCCTACATTCTTTTACCAAAATATAGTGTTCTCTGTCCTTTGCTTCATCAAGCCAACTTGAAGTTTGTGTTCAGACTTACAGTTGAAGTCGGATGTGGACTATGTGGAGTATGATTAATATTTGGTCGCATATCCTTTGGCTTTGCATGCCATGACTTCCTGATGTCTGTGACCCAACAACATCAAAAGACTCTTGATATCTTATTTTCTGGTACTCTTACAAGCAATACTATAACGTCTCTGCATTTGAATGGATCTCTATGGGAATTGGGGGGTGGGACTAGATTTTAAACCACTGGCCTTACAGAATCACTGGCCTTACTGAACCACTGGTCTTACTGAATCGCTGGCCTTACTGAATCACTGGTATTACTGAATCACTGGCCTTACTGAACCACTGGTCTTACTGAATCACTGGCCTTACTGAGCTTCTGGCCTTACTGAATCACTGGCCTTACTGAACCACTGGTCTTACTGAATCACTGGCCTTACTGAATCACTGGTATTACTGAATCACTGGCCTTACTGAGCCACTGGCCTTACTGAATCACTGGCCTTACTGAACCACTGGCCGTACTGAACCACTGGTCTTACTGGATCACTGGCCTTACTGGATCACTGGCCTTACTGAATCACTGACCTTACTGAACCACTGGCCTTACTGAACCACTGGTCTTACTGAATCACTGGTCTTACTGAACCACTGGCCTTACTGAACCACTGGTCTAACTCAATCACTGGCCTTACTGAACCACTGTGTTTTTGATGCAACTTCATTAAATTAACACCTATTATAAAACCCCAAGGGAAATGACAGGAAAAAATATCATAATTTACTTCCTGAAGCAATTAATTGCCATTGAATAATATACTTTCTGAAATGCACTATGCTCATTAAACTGAACACTATCGAACATTTTCTCATCGTCGTCTTCAGACTCCTTGACATTGACATGTATTTTCTATGAGATGCACATTGAGAAAGATAGTATGGAAGGGGCCAGAGGTGCTAGAAAACCCTGCAACAACAGGTGACCTGATCTCTGGTCCAGTAAATAGCTATGGAATGCTTTATTTGTTGGTTCTCAGGGCTGTGGTAATGCAATGCCAAATGGGCACTTAGCAATTACGTTTCACAATGACTTTAGATTTGAAAGTTTGATTTTAAAACGTATTATTATTATTATTATTCTTTTTCTGTATACCTGAAAATAAAAAGTCATTCAGTATCAGTCGTTTGGTGCAGTAGCTCGGCGCCCCCTTGCTGAACCTATTTTCTAGTATTGGGACGCACCCCAGGAGTATACACCTGCGTTTAGCGAGTGGGAGGGAGCGAGGGCAGAGCGGGTTATTCGAATTGAGACGCACTTCACCCCATCTATGCTCAGAAGATAAGCATGCTACTGCGCAGTGCCGTATCTTGGGATCTGGGATGTAAAACGCCTGTCACCTTTGACCTTTAAACGGATTAAACTTTGTTGATTATCAGTCAAGCAATTGATTTACTGAATAACAAATATCAATAAATACAGCAAGTTTTGTGTGCTAGCATATTTCTTTGTGTCATAAAATTGTGTAGCATTGTCAGGAGAAACAACCCTCAAAGTGATCCATCCATACTGCATATCTGGCAGCAGAGTGATGGTTTGAAGCTCTATAATTACAAAACGGTTCATCCGATATGGATGAAAATACCCTCAAATTAAAGCTGAGACGTCTGCACTTCAACCTCATTGTCATTGTATCCTTTCAAACTCAAAGTGCTAGAGTACAGAACCAAAATAACAAAAAATGTGTCACTATCCAATGAATTATGGTGCTCAATATCCCGCCGATAAAGCACCGATAAAGTCTATTGAAATGTAAATAAAGAAAACCACATTCATGGACATGACAGCAATTTTGAATAATAGCCACACATAGAGGGC
The DNA here is from genome assembly GCA_029718625.1 of Synaphobranchus kaupii. NCBI lineage: Eukaryota > Metazoa > Chordata > Actinopteri > Anguilliformes > Synaphobranchidae > Synaphobranchus > Synaphobranchus kaupii. The sequence continues at coordinate 67,848,015 of CM056380.1, forward strand.
GCTGTTAACTCCTTTGCTAATATGGGACAATATAAATTAAAGCCATTTAATTTAAAGGACATTTTCACTTAATTTATTGGTTCATGTGTTACATCATCTTATTGGCCATAATCTTGTCATCTGGTCAATACTGATGAGATATCATACAACCCCAATATTACTGAGCATCCCTATACCTAAAAAATTACAAAAGAAATTGCTGTATTCACGAAAATTTATTTATAAAATGGTTCAAAAGGATAAAACGTATTTTAGAGCAAACTATTGACAAAAAGAGGTTTAAAATAAATAATATAAACAATGTAAATTAACTGATTGATTTGTATGTTTTTTCCATATACTGTGGCATGTTGTAATATCTTTATAATACATTTAATTTCAGTACATTTACAGTATATTCCAAAGTGATACACTGTTGCTGTTTTTGTCCCACTCTGCCTGCACTGTTTTTTTTTGGCTTGGTTGTTTCGGAGTCTGAACGTAGTCATTCCCATCCAAAACCCAAGCAACACCATGTGCACTTAATAAAACAGCGTTCTCACTCTTTTCTGCTATTGCGTAACCAGACTGCAAGTGGCTGTCAGTAGCCCCAATCGTTAATTTCCTGCTCAATGATTTTAGTAGTCCTGACTGTGGAATTCTTCAGGAAAATGAAAATGTTCATGACAGGAAGCTAATGCATTTCTATGTTGCCAGCCCTGTCCCCGGACACACATTCTCCCACAGACTGCAAGGGCCAATGCGTTTCTCATGGATTTTCTCTGGCATTGAATGGAAAGAATTTTCCTTATGTGTCTTAGACTGTCATAAAGAAATATTTTTGTAAACAGCTACTGATTTCATATTGAATTCTGAGTTGCAAAATACATGGTGAATTGTTCTTGATTTGATTTAATATATGTTGGATTTTTGGCTTGTTAACTACATTATGAATTGTCACTGATGTTCTGTAGAATTTTGAGTTGTGAATCGTTTTCATACTGAATTTCGGTGTTGCTAGGCACTCCCAATCACAGCACACAGAACAGGAGGTGAATGATGGTGGAGTGTTCCAAGCCAAGATGAGGGTAAATGCAACAGGACATGAGACAGAGGCACTGGGGGGGTGCAGATGGAAGAGGTGATTGGTTCAGCACTGGCTGGCTGCCACGACATGGCCCTTTAAGACCAGCTCAGTACGTGTGCCAAGAGCTCACTGTGCCCACAGGGAGGCGTGCATATGCCAGCCCGCACTCCCGTTTCTGCTCGCCGCTGAATAATTCAATGCTCTGCAAATGGCGTGTGTGACATCTCTGTTGGGCGATTCACGTTTTGATGGTTGCACTGGAAAAAGAAGAAGTGTGTGCTTGTTGCGGACACACAGAAGAGGAAGCGTTAATGCCTCTGCGTGGGCTGAGCTTGCAGCTCACGCCACTTTATTCCCACTTTAAAAACATAATTAAGACAGTAGGGCACGCTGTCACAGACGCTGCCAGGCTGTGAAGTTACACCATCTGTGAGGCGACTTTGAATGTCCTCCACAGGGCACCCATCTCAGTGCTCACCTGTGTAACAGGGCACCCGTCTCAGTGTTCACCTGTGTAACAGGGCACCGGTCTCACAGGGTTCACCTGCGTAACAGGGCACCCATCTCAGTGTTCACCTGTGTAACAGGGCACCCATCTCACAGGGTTCACCTGCGTAACAGGGCACCCATCACAGTGTTCACCTGCGTAACAGGGCACCCGTCTCACAGGGTTCACCTGCGCAACAGGGCACCCGTCACAGGGTTCACCTGCGTAACAGGGCACCCATCTCAGTGTTCACCTGTGTAACAGGGCACCCGTTTCACAGGGTTCACCTGCGTAACAGGGCACCCGTCACAGTGTTCACCTGCGTAACAGGGCACCCGTTTCACAGGGTTCACCTGCGTAACAGGGCACCCGTCACAGGGTTCACCTGCCTAACAGGGCACCCGTCTCAGTGTTCACCTGTATAACAGGGCACCCGTCTCAGTGTTCAACTGTGTATCAGGGAACGCGGGCAGTCTTCACCTGCGTAACAGGGCTCCCGTCTCAGTGTTCAACTGTGTAACAGGGCACCCATCTCAGTGTTCAACTGTGTAACAGGGCACCCAGGCAGTGTTCACCTGTATAACAGGGCACCCGTCTCAGTGTTCAACTGTGTATCAGGGAACCCGGGCAGTCTTCACCTGCGTAACAGGGCTCCCGCCTCAGTGTTCAACTGTGTAACAGGGCACCCGTCTCAGTGTTCAACTGTGTAACAGGGCACCCGTCTCAGTGTTCAACTGTGTATCAGGGAACCCGGGCAGTCTTCACCTGCGTAACAGGGCTCCAGTCTCAGTGTTCAACTGTGTAACAGGGCACCCGTCTCAGTGTTCAACTGTGTAACAGGGCACCCAGGCAGTGTTCACCTGTATAACAGGGCACCCGTCTCAGTGTTCAACTGTGTATCAGGGAACCCGGGCAGTCTTCACCTGCGTAACAGGGCTCCCGTCTCAGTGTTCAACTGTGTAACAGGGCACCCGTCTCAGTGTTCAACTGTGTAACAGGGCACCCATCTCAGTGTTCAACTGTGTAACAGGGCACCCAGGCAGTGTTCACCTGCATAACTGGGCACCCAGGTGAACAGGAAAAGGAACAGCTAAAGGCCAAATTACACAAAACCACATTTTCATACTATATATATATATATATATATATATATAAGAAGGTCATCATGGAGTGGAAAAAATCGGAATAAATCGGTCATATACATAGCCAAAACAATGGGTGTGTGTGTCAATATCAACTGACCGAAAATTACTTTCAACTGTGAAGAAAAACCCCTCTTCAACTGTTGAACCAAAGCCCATAGCGAGAGAAAGCCTTTCCAATTCCAATGACTGCAATGTAATGGAAAAAAGTGTAATGGCATTCTTTCAGCATCAGGGGGTAGTGCTGAGGCACTGGTGAACAGAGTAGAATCTGGAAAAATACATGGGGGCCCTATCTTACACCCAGCGCTAAGCGGCGCTAACCCAAATGCTAGTGTCTTTGCTATCTTACACCCGGCGCAGGGTTCATTATAACACCTAGCGCTCACGTCGGTTAAATACCAAGCAATGGTGCGCCCATAGCAAGTGAACTGGGCGTGTTGGTCTTAAGATGAGGTGTGGCCAGGATTATTTTTGGTGTATTGCTATCTTGAGCCAGCAGAACGCTCTTGCACTAAAACTACCAAAAACCTGGTCTAAAGTCATGTCACATTTGTTTACATGTTATTTTAAACGCCGCATAGAAGTGCGTCTACATAGGCGTGTGCACAGCGCGCATACACCCTCCTGTCTGTTACACACAGGGGCGTGCACAAGAGCATGACTAAAATATCAAGATTACAATGTGAAATATTATTATTGTGTAGGCTATATCAAAAAATGCATTATAATAAAAGGTATCTATCTGTCCCTTAGCGAAGGGGAATGGCACATTAAATTGCTTTTAGCCCACTCCATCAACATCCAGGCAATGTGCGATGGTGCGTGTAAGGTTATATGTATAGACTATTTGCAATTGCCCTGGATCAAGCTATGACAGCCTATATTTGCCAGTAGTTCCTGTAATCTTCTGGGGGGACAATCTTCTATTACAGGACAATGGCTATCCATTAAAGATTTTGCTGATAACACCTATATCAAGCCTAATGCGCAAATTGTCATTTACACCTAATGCGTGAATTGTCGAAAACTCGTGCACTGCAATAGACGGACATTTGAGTGCTGAAAATGAGCTTCAGATGTCATTACAATACTGCTCTTTAGGCCTACAGCCTGTAAATAAATAGAATGGTTTTGACTGAAAAAAGTTCAAAACCTTGTCCAGGGAATATTGCATTTATTGTTAGGAATTAAAACAAATTTGCAGCACGTTGCACAATTAATTCACAATTAATTTCAATGCCATTCTCTGCATGTGCGCTTTAACTTCATGCAGGAGCAGGTCTGTTTCCCCTGCTGTAAATCACACTTTTCACGGTCTTCCTGGGAAAGTGGATTGTTTTAAAGCATTCATTTACGCTACCAGTAAAACAGGTTGATCACATTTCCATAAGCAGGACATTATAAAACAAGGGAAAATATGCATGAACATATGGGTTGCCAACCTAACAGCTTTATTGTATTTAGTGTCATCATTAAGGCAAAATAACGGTATTTATGTTATTAATCAATATTAGAATGCAGGTAATGAACTTTGAATTAAGCTTGAACTTCGACAACTCCATGAGAACATCATCCTGGAATTGATGCTTGACAATGCTTCATTGCATAATCAAACGAAATTCGTTAAGCAAGCAGGTTAATTTGGCGTTTTCTAAGGTGAGACGGAAGATACTGGTAGCTTATTCTCAGCGGTTGCAGGTGCTTTTAACGACATTTAACCGCATATATTTTGTAAAATAACAGCACTGTCGGAATTACTGGGAACTCATAATGGCTACTGGCTAGTCTGAATAATATTGATCATACTAATGATCCATATAGCCTATTCCTTGACACTAAACACACACAAGCATGTCTGTTTCACCATCATATAAGCAATCCGCCAAGGTGGAAAGCAGGCTTTTAAGGGGAATGGGATATGACATTTTGATTGGTTTATTGCATGTCATGCCCAAGACACACCTATAATTAATGAAGAGACTAGGTTCAGCCCATTTGCACCTTGCGCTGTGCTTAACGCTCAAAAAGCACGCCGTCAAACTAGCAAAAGTGGACTTGGACACGCCCCTAAATGCACTTTACGCCATGCATTTAGACAAAGCGCTAAGATCGCCAAGATAGAGCCCATGGAGGTGAATGGAGCTAAATGCTATACAATTATCATCACAGTTGATTTAGCACTATTCAAACTTTAGCACTATTCAAACCTATGAAGCCAACATTGTCTCTACAGATGCTTCAGACACAAATAAACAACACTGGTGAAGAACAGACTGTTGCTTTTGCTTCTCGCAGTTTATCTGATGCTGAGAGAAAATATTCAATTGTCGAGAAGGAAGCACTTGCCTGCGTCTGGGCTGCTGAGAAATGGCATACATGGCTCTGGGAAAGGAAATTCCTGCTACACACCGATCATCAAGCGCTAACGACACTCCTGACTACCAAAGGTAACAAACGTGCTGGCCTACGGATAGCCAGATGGTCTGCTCGCCTTATGAAGTTTGATTACGATGTTCAATACAGGACTGGATCTTTAAACTATGTCGCTGACTGTCTATCTAGACTTCCACTTCCTGAGACAGACACTACATGCACAGAGACAGTGGAATCTGTTGCAACCATTCTAGTTTCTGACAATGGACCTCAGTTCGTATCTGCTGAGCTTGCTGACTTTCTAGAAAAAAGGAAATCGTACACCTAAAGTCTTCAGTCTACTATCCAAGAGCTAACGGAGAAGTAGAGAGGTTCAACAGAGTTGTAAAAGACTGCCTACAGACCGCGTCAATCCATGGAGAACCCTGGAAATCATTCCTGAGAACTTTCCTGATGGACTACAGGGCAACTCCTCATTCCACCACTGGAGTATCCCCTTCAGAACTGCTCCATGGCCGAAGAATGAGAACAAAGCTACACATAATGGACATGCCTGTACCTTCCGCAGATGAGCATGCCGTGCGGGAACGTGTGAGACAGAAACAATTAAAAATAAAAGAATATACAGATGTTCACAGACATGCCAAAGCAACTGACTTCCAGTCCGGGGACCAAGTACGGATTAGGAAGCCATGGAAAATAAGGAAAGGAGAACTCAAATTCACAAAACCAAGGACTGTTGGTCCAAACACTCACCTGCTGGATGATGGAAAGGTCTATAATGCTTCACGCCTATCTGCAGTGCCAGAATTAATCTCGGATACAGACTCTGGGAGAGCACTGGACAATACTGAGCCAGAGACTAATGACCCACCTGAGTCTGATAACCTACCCAGACCTACCAGGTGTAGGAATCCACCAAACTGGACAAAAGACATTGTCATGGACTAAGGACTTGTCATATGTCAGGTGAATGAGTAGAAAAAAGAAATGCTGACTACCACAACGTGAAAAAGTTAATTGTGTTTACATTCATTAGCATATACAGAGTATATAGTGCAGTGCTGTTCTGAAGCACAGGAAGCACTCTTTGTTGAGAAGGGGAAGATGTTGTGTTCATTTAATTACTTACATGTAATTCATTCTTTTCTCATTACATTGGAGGTTGTGGTTGCTGTAATTACATTAAGGTTCCTAGAGGGCGCTGCAACGAATATGTAGGATTCCTATAGAGAATACGAAAAGTGCGTTGTTGTTCTGGGGTCAACAAAATGGCGAAAGAAAGTAAAGTACTAGCTCCCCTGTTCATATGCTTCTGTGTCTGATTCTATTCTACGCTAGAGTAAGTACGCACACAACACCCCCTCATCTGTGAAACATAGTGGAGGTAACATTATGGCTTGGGCATGTTTGGCTCCCACTGGAACTGGTTTACTTGTCTTTATTGATGATGTCACTGCTGACGACAGCAGCAGGATGAATTCTGAAGTGGATTGAAACTGCTGAGATTCAACCAAATGCTTCAAAACTCGCTTCACCTTGTAGCAGGACAATGGCCCCAAGCATTAAAAGCAACCAAGGAGCTTTTCAGGACCGAAAAGTGGAATGTTCTTGACCTGGCAAAGTCGATCACCTGTCCTGAATGCAATTGAACATGAGTTTTACTTGCTGAAGAAAAGACTGAAGGCAAAATGGCCCAGAAACAAACAGAACCTGAAGACGGCTGCAATACAGGCCTGGCAGAGCATCAACAGGGAAGATACCCAGTGTCTGGTGATGTCTATGGGTCGCAGACTTCAGGCAGTCATCAAATGCAAAGGATTCGCAACGGAGTAGTAAATATGACAATTTTATTTAAGATTATTTAAATTTGTCCAATTACTTGTGGTACACTAAAATTTGTATAAAAATTGCTGTAATTTTTACAGCAAAATTTGTAATCCTACATGGATGACTGGATATAGATGTAAATACCTTATAATTAAAGCTGACAGTCTGCACTCTAACCTTATGTTCATGGTTTTCATGTCAAATCTAATGTGCTGCAGTACAAAATTTGTGTCACTGTCCAAGTACTTAGGGCTGCAAGGGTTTCTTCTCCTAACTTATTTTTCCAGAGGAAAATGAGTCAGGAGAAACAACCCTTAAAGTGATCCATATCTAATGCATATCTGGCAGCAGAGTGATGGTTTGAGGCTCATTTGATACCTCAGACCCTTGATGACTTACAGCCATTTCACCAACCATATATTCCATACTGTTCCAGTATAATTTACAGATAAATCTAGTCCCACCCCCCAATTCCCATAGAGATCCATTCAAATGCAGATAAATTATAGTATTGCTTGTTAGAGTACCAAAAAATAAGATTGAATATCAAGAGTCTTTTGATATTGTTGGGTCACAGACATCAGGAAGTCATGGCATGCAAAGGATATGCAACCAAATATAAAAAATGATTACTTTGTTCTACATTATGTTAAACTGTCCAATATTTTTTGTTGCCCAAAAATGGGGGGGGGGGGGGGGGGGGGAGGGACTACGTACAAAAGGTTCTATAATTTCTAAACGGTTCATCCGATATGAATGAAAATACTCTCAAATTAAAGCTGACAGTCATTGTCATTGTATCCTTTCAAACTCAAAGTGCTAAAGTACAGAACCAAAATAACAAAAAATGTGTCACTGTCCAATGAATTATGGTTCTCACTGTATATATACAGTGCCTTCCACAATTATTGGCACCCCTGGTAAAGATGAGTAAAAAGGGTTATAAAAAATTAACCTTTTGGTGAATTAGCTTAATCTCACACTGAAAAAATGAGTGTGCTCAGCCCACAGGTCAGTCCACAGGTTTTCAATGGGGTTTAGGTCAGGGGACTGAGATGGCCATGGCAGAAGCTTGATTTTGTGTTCAGTTAACCATTTTTGTGTTGATTTGGACGTATGTTTTGGATCATTGTCCTGCTGGAAGATCCAACGACAACCCAGTTTTAGTTTCCTGGCAGAGGCAGCCAGATTCAGATAAAAATGTCCTGGTATTTCATGGAGTTCATGATGCCATGATGTACCCTAACAAGGTTCCCAGGAGGAAAAACAGCCCCACAACATCACGGAACCTCCACCATACTTAACAGTGGGGATCAGGTTATTTTCAGTATAGCCATCCTTCTTTTTACGCCAAACCCACCTTGAGTTTTGGTTGCCGAAAAGCTCAATTTCCGTTTCATCTGACCATAGAACACAGTTCCAGTCAAAGTTCCAATAGCAATTAGCAAACTCCAGGGGCTTACGTTTGTGGTGAAATGACAGGAAAGGCTTTTTTCTGGCATGCCTTCCAAATAATTTGTTGGCATGGAGGTGACGTTTAAAGGTAGTTTTGAAGACTTGATGACCCCAAGATGCTACTTTCCTCTGCAATTCTCCAACAGTGATACTTGGGGATCTTTTTGCCTCTCTTACCATCTTCCTCACTGTGCGTGGGGACAAAATAAACTTGGGTCCTCTTCCAGGCAAGTTTGTAACAGTTCCAGTTGCTTTGAACTTTTTAAGTATTGCCCTAATGGTAGATATGGGCATTTTCAGGAGAGTAGCTATTTTTTTTATAGCCATTCCCTCACTTATGAAGCTCAACACACTTTTACCTTATTTGATTTCTGTGTTCTCTTATCTTTCCCATGTTGATGTATGAATAAGGGAATATGGCCTCTGTGTCACCTCATATTATACCCCAGTGAAATACGAAGTCATGGATTACTGCTTGAAGTTCCTAAACACTCTGATCAACTTTAAAAAATAAAATATATGTAAATGGAAAAAATGCTTCAGTTACATTTTGTTCATAAGAATTTCTAGGGGTGCCAATAATTGTGGCACACGTGGTTTTGTTAAAAATAATTATTTGTTGATTTTCTTTTCTCAGAATAAATTTACTTCAATTAAAGGTTGGATTTTTAAAATGTTTTCAGTGTGAGATTAAGCTAATTCACTAAACGGTGAATTTTTTATAACCCTTTTTACTCATCTTTACCAGGGGTGCCAATAATTGTGGAGGGCATTGTATATATATATACAGATCCTTTCCAAAAAATTTGAATATCATGGAAAAGTTTTGTTTTTTCCATAATTCCATTCAAAAAGTGAAACTTTCATAGATTATAGATTCATTGCACACAAAGTGAAATATTTCTAGCCTTTATTTGTTTCATTTTTCATAATTTTGGCTTACAGCTCCAGAAAACCCCCAAAACAGTATTTCAAGAAATTAGAATAGTGTGTCGAAAATCAGCATTTACTTCAGTTATTTCAGAGAATGAATGTTTTAGACTGAGTGTCACACTATCATCTAATTTACTCAAAACACCTGCAAAGTTTATCTCAGTTTGGTTCAGTATGGGGAAGACTGCAGACTTGACAATTGGCCAGAAGACCATCATTGACACCCTCCAGAAGATGGGTAAGCCACAAAAGGTCATCGCTAAGGAGGCTGGCTGTTCACAGAGTGCAGTGTCCAAGCATATCAATAGAAAGTTTAGTGGAAGGGAAAAATGTGGCAGGAGAAGGTGCACAAGCAAAATAGATGACCGTAGGCTTCAGTGGATTGTCAAGCAAAGACGATTCCAAAATTTGGCGGAGATGCAGAGGGAGTGGACTGAGGCTGGAGTCAGTGCTTCAAAAACCACTACGTACAGACATATCCGGGACATGGGCTACAACTGTCAGATTCCTCGAGTCAAGCCACTCCACTCATTCTCTGAAATAACTGAAGTAAATGCTGATTTTCGACACACTATTCTAATTTCTTGAAATACTGTTTTGGGGGTTTTCTGGAGCTGTAAGCCAAAATTATGAAAAATGAAACAAATAAAGGCTAGAAATATTTCACTTTGTGTGTAATGAATCTATAATCTATGAAAGTTTCACTTTTTGAATGGAATTATGGAAAAAAAAAATACTTTTCCATGATATTCTAATTTTTTGGAAAGGATCTGTATATATATATATATATATATATATATATATATATATATATATATATAGACAGTTGAAGTCAGAAGTTTACATACACTTAGGTTGAAGTCCTAAAACTCATTTTTAACCACTCCACAGATTTCATGTTAGCAAACTATCATGTTGACAAGTCAGTTAGGACATCTACTTTGCGCATGACACAAGTCATTTTTCCAACAATTGTTTACAGACAGATTATTTCACTTTTAATTCATTATATCACAATTCCAGTGGGTCAGCAGTTTACATATACTAAGTTGACTGTACCTTTAAACAGTTTGGGAAATTCCAGAAAATGATGTCATGGCTTTAGAAACTTCTGATTAATTGACATTATTTGAGTCAATTGGAGGTGTACCTGTGACTGTATTTTAAAGCCTACCTTCAAATGCAGTGCCTCTTTGCTTGACATCATGGGAAAATCTAAAGAAATCAGCCAAGACCTCAGAAACAAAATTGTGGACCTCCACAAGTCTGGTTCATCCTTGGGAGCAATTTCTAAACGCCTGAAGGTACCACGTTCGTCTGTACAAACAATAGTACGCAAGTTTAAACACCATGGGACCACGCAGCCGTCATACCACTCAGGAAGGAGACGTGTTCTGTCTCCTAGAGATGAATGAGCTTTGGTGTGAAAAGTGCAAATCAATCCCAGAACAACAGCAAAGGACCTTGTGAAGATGCTGGAGGGAACAGGTACAGACGTATCTATATCCACAGTAAAACTAGTCCTATATCGACATAACCTGAAAGGCTGCTCAGCAAGGAAGAAGCCACTACTCCAAAACCACCATAAAAAAGCCAGACTACAATTTGCAACTGCACATGGATGGGGACAAAGATCTTACTTTTTGGAGAAATGTCCTCTGGTCTGATGAAACAAAAATTTAACTGTTTGGCCATAATGACCATCATTATGTTTGGAGGAAAAAGGGTGAGGCTTGCAAGCCGACGAACACCATCCCAACCGTGAAGCACGGGGGTGGCAGCATCATGTTGTGGGGGTGTTTTGCTGCAGGAGGGACTGGTGCATTTCATAAAATAGATGGCATCATGAGGAAGGAAAATTATGTGAATATATTGAAGCAACATCTCAAGACATCAGCCAGGAAGTTAAAGCTTGGTTGCAAATCGCTCTTTCAAATGGACAATGACCCAAAGCATACTTCCAAAGTTGTGGCAAAATGGCTTAAGGACAACAAAGTCAAGGTATTGGAGTGGCCATCACAAAGTCCTGACCTCAATCTAATTGAAAATTTGTGGGCAGAACTGAAAAAGCATGTGCGAGCAAGGAGGCCTACAAACCTGACTCAGTTTAATCAGTTCTGTCAGGAGGAATGGGCCAAAATTCCAGCAACTTATTGTGAGAAACTTGTGGAAGGCTACCCAAAATGTTTGACACAAGTTAAACAATTTAAAGGCAATGCTACCAAATTCTAACAGAGTGTATGTAAACTTCTGACCCACTGGGAATGTGGTGAAAGAAAGAAAAACTTAAATAAATAATTCTCTCTACTATTAAGTTTAAATGGATTTGGCTAAGGTGTATGTAAACTTTCGACTTCAACTGTATATATATATATATATATATATATATATATATATATATATATTTATTCCTGGTTTAATGAAGAACGTAACATGTCAGGCCAGCAGACACAGGAGTATGAACAGATGTTGAAATTCCCTGCAGTGGGTTCCTCTGTGTGTGACTGACCTGGGCATATTAAGCCATTTACACTGTAATGACAACATCAATATTCCAATACAAAAGACACTAATCCATTATTTTCTTACCATTGCCTCTCTTACAGGCAGAACAAAAATACATGCATTGTGGGGGATTTTAGTTTCAGCAAACTAAACAGCAAACTAGTTTTCTTTGTTTTATTTTTGAATTATTCTTTTAGCTGCAAAAATGTGGGCCTAGACAGCAAAGCATTCTTATTACAATAGCGATGAAGGACAGCTTATTAAATGAAAAAATATGGGCCAATGCCAGTTAACTTCCCCTATTGAGTTACTATCGCTGCAGATAAAAAGGAGGCAGTATTTTATTTCAAAACTCTGCCCAGTGCAACACACAGCCCTTCCTGGTGCCAAATAAACTGCCACCAATTTAGTCTGTTTAAGCACCTTTCTTAGTCCACAGAAAATTTTCACTTTGAAAAAACCATTAAATTTTACACTGCCACTGCAGTATATACAGTAAAATGTGTAATTATGTGAATATTTATGGATGATTAATATTTCTATATCTATACAGTACACCAGTGTTTCACTGGGTGGTTTAAAGTTTGCATAAAATATTACCCATCATGCAATTTATGTAAAAAGTTTACCATATCCTGATCCTCTTGGCATTATTATCCGTATATCTTTAGCACTGTCTACTACATTTGAAGGTTTACATTTGGTTTTCAGACTTACTTTCAGTGAGAAAGTGGTATTTAAAGAACTCTGAGTCAGTGAGTACTGACAAAATGACAAATGACCTCACAGACACAATTATTATTATTATTATTATTATTATTATTATTGGTTCATGGGCCACTTTACAGCAAATATTGTGGGTTATTACTGCACCAAAACAGGTGGAATAGCACCTTTCTCCTGAGATTATTAATATTGTTCTTCTTCTAGTTTACACAATGTCCAAAATAAATCCTAAATAAGTTATTATTAAATATATTAGTTCTATGTATGCTCATAGGAATGTAAGCTAAAATACAGTAAGACTTCTTTGGTCATGAAATGTTTATATGTATAATATTAAGTATATTGTCGTCATATGTCTGTATATTATATATTTGTCATCATTATTTTATGATGAGCACTTAACACTGCACTCACACATTACAATTCATATTGGCAGCAGACTGTCCCTAACCAAGCAATACATGTTGAAAATGCAGACAGTGTGTTCTATTATTTACTTTGACTCTACTTATCCAGTGAGGAATACATTCACAATTTCTCATGTGCCTCTAATTTAACAGCATGGTGGCACCATACCTTAATGAACCACTTGGTGGCAGTGTTGTCATATCCATGTCAATGCTTAAATTTGAATAAACATGAGCAGATTTATGACATATAATAGTGTGCCGACATCCATCTACCTTTATGAAAAAACAGTCCTGGACCCTCTCTGTAAAATATAGTTTCGGTTCGTAATTTTGTTTGTATTGAAACAATGTATTGGTTGTTATTTTCCCATGTAACCCCCCTGCTGAGGTCTCCACTGGCTGCCAGTTGCAGCCAGGATCAGGTTCAAAGTTCTGACCCTGGCCTACACTGCAGCCAATAGGACAGGCCCCGCCTACCTGCAGGACTTAATCCAGAACTATGTTCCTGCTCGACCACTTCGCTCTTCTACAGCAGGGCGACTGGCACTTCCCCCCCTCCGTGTCAAAGGCTCTCGCTTGTCCCGACTGCGGAGTTTTTCCACATTAGCTCCTCAGTGGTGGAATGAACTTCCCATTCCCCTACGTTCTACTCCAACCCTGCCTGCATTCCGTCGAGGCCTGAAGACACACCTCTTCAGACTCCACCTTGACTGATATCCTCACCTAGGAATATCAGTTCCCTGTTTACTAGTTCCCTGTGTTTTCCTGTCTGTTTATTATTGTTTATAATAGTATTTGGAAGTGTGGTGTTGCTGATTTGCCCACAGCTTACTGTGAACTACAGTCGACGTTCATTGCTAGGGATAGCTGCTACATTATGGGAAGGATGTGCTTTGTCTGTTCTGTAGTGATCTTGATGATGTCTCTGTATGCACTTACTGTACGTCGCTTTGGATAAAAGCGTCTGCTAAATGAATGTAATGTAATGTAATGTATTAGGAAGCAGGTTCATACTTAATTTCTAAAATGTTATGCATATATAGACTAAAAAGTGAAATTCCTCAGCAGATTTATGAAAACACAAGTATGTCTCAGTAAATACAATGCTTAAATACATAATTCTTATGACTTGAACATATTACAGTCACATGTACCGCTCTGGCATCATACTTTCCCAGTACAGATATGACGAAGCCCCAAGAACCACCACAGTTTGACTCAGTTCATCTTACTTAATTCAAGATATCCTGAAATTACTGTCTTCTCTACCAAGGCCCAAGAACCAACTCAGTTCATATTTGGATTGATTTGCTGTTGTAGCTCATTTAACATTGTGGTTGACCAGGGCCAAGCCAAGTGTTACTTATATGGAATTGAGTTACCTTGGTGGGGCGTTAACTCAGCATGGTCTCTGCTCTTTGTGGTAAACTTTTCTCTGGACAAGGAGTCTGCTAAATGCCCAAATGTAATGCAAGTGTTCCTATGTGTTTTCTAATATTACATTAGACAAAGTTAAGGATGTGGTTATGTGATCATAAATTAGGGAGCCTTGCTTTGTAATCATATGGATACTGCTGATAACATAAACACACACTGAGCTTTGAGCTGTACAGGACAAGAGCTTGCAAATGTGCCTAGAAGGATCACATAACATGGATGGTTTAGACAATACAATGATAAGGGACGGTGCATCAATCAAAGACACTGGAAAAATAACGAAAAACTCAAGACATATAAGGGCTCAATGGTAAACATATCTAGGACAACTCAAAGATCAACACCTGTTGTAAACCACTGAAGTATTTTATATGCTGTCTAATGACTGGATAAATAACAGATGATTGCAAGCAAGGTAATACAATACCAATATATAAAAAGGGAGACTGTGCTGTTCCAGCCAAGTACAGGCCTGTTAGTTCAGTAAGAATTATGGGGGGGGGGGGATTTGGGGGAGCGCTGGAAAATGCCGCTGACACTGCACACACACACACACACACACACAAATCACAAGAACACAGAATGTTCCAGTGCTTCAGGCAGATCATTGGTAAATTTTGATCAAGTTAAATATTTAAACTGTCAATCATAACTTTCTGTGATCCCACTTAATTCAGATGACTTAATTCATAGTTCAGATGACCCTATTTATACTGTGGACACAGTATAAATAAGATTATTTCCACTATGTTTAAGATTTTATTTTAAGTGCTTAAAATGTACGTAGTTTGGGGTCTGGAAAGTTGAGATCTCACCTCACTGGGCCAGTGTGCTATTCAAATGGGCCAGAAAAATGACATGATTATGAATATTGAATATGATCTGCAGCCTTCTAACATCCTGTCTTACAGTGCATTTGAGCAAGAAGGAGGATAGTTTCCCTTACTGTAATACTGTGCAGACAATTCAAGTACTTTATGCAAAGATATCATTAAGTGAACCACAGCCACACAAATACCAAGAAGAAAGGTCCCAAACAAGAAATTATTGAAATACTAATATTTCAATCTTTTGTTCTGTCATTCAACAATTTTTTCACTGGCTGACTTTCAAAATGTTTGCAGTAGAAATGGATTGTTCCAATCGTTTGTATGTCATTTTTCAGTTTGTTTTGGTGGTTTTGCCATCTTTTTAGTATCGAATGAATTTGTCAACAGTACCTACAATCACAAGCAATTCTTACAAAGCAGTAAACAACAGCTGTACCATAAAAGACCTAAAGAAAGATTTTCCCCAAAAAGAGGATTAATTATGTTATTGAATGATTAAGAATCTATTTTAACTATGCTGTCATTTGTATTGTTTTTTTTCTCACCGTTTCCCAGGATTGTTCTAAACGACTTTGTGAGCACGTTTGGAATCCAAACTGACAAACCGAGAGAAACATTCAGATGTTTAACTGGCCTTTGTGACGGTTATTTTTTCCCTAGTTCCAGCAGACCCCTCTGCACACACAGGTGTGCAAAACCGCAATCTTGCTGAGATCACAACCTGGTCCCACAATTAAAGCCCGTCTGCAAACCAGGGCAGACGGAGAGACAGACACACGGACCGCCTTTGTGTGGCGGCTGTCGTTTCCAGCAGGAGAGAAAAAGCAGAGGGAGATGGGCCATTACAGTTTCCTGGACGGAGATCTGTGGGTGCGCGCCTGTCAGTCTACGCAACCAGATGCTGGGTTTTGGAAAGCCGATATGATTTCTCCTGTTAATTAGCGCGGACACTGCCAAGAGAGAGAGAACAGAAGGGAACACCTAGAACTAAGGAACACATGTAAAGGTTCCTGGTCCTGACTCATTAGTAAATTAGCAATGAAATGACCCATTTTGGGAAACACTACATAATAACAGCCCTGTGCGTGTGTTACCGGGGACCACGCCCCCTCCCCCGGGCGGGGCTGAGGAGGCCCATCTCAGAAGCTGGCTAATTACACCACCTGTGCTAATGACAGAAAGTAGCACTACCTTTTGCAACTTTTTAATCTGGTGATTATGAGCAATTTGTCCACAAGCAATCATGTAAATGTTATGATCGCCAATCCTGGCTTAAGATCAAATGCAGTAGTTCCAGTGTTTATGGAATACAGAGATGGTCTGAAATACGGGCCTGCTAATGAAGGCACAGAACCAACTGTAACCTCTGTATGTAGGCAGACCTCATACATATGTCTGTATGTCTGTGCTGCTTTTTAAGCCAAGGTGATTTTTACTCACCAGGAGTCACCAGGGAGACCCTGAGAGCCGACGCTAGCTGCTGACCTTGATCGTCCTCCTTCGCTGACTGGGTCACCTGCATGACATCACACTGTGTCAAGCAGGTGAGAACTGAGAACCACCGGAGCCTGCGCTGACTGTGCCCGACTGACGGAGTGACCTGCTCCTAACAAACCGCTTTTCCCAGAGGACAGTTCTCAACTCATTACTTAGCTTGTGTCTGTCAAAAAAAAAAGTAGCTTAAAGGTCAGAAAAACCTACTGCAGATTCAATGCATTTAATACTTTAACTTAATGTGATATAGAGTATCATATCTAATATGAAATTCACGGTATTCATTTCCGACTTAAATTTTTTTTAAAAAAAAACATATCTTTGCTAAATGGTTTTTGCAGTACCGATCTACAATTCATGCAATTACATTATTCTCATGCTGCTGATAAAAAAAGAGAGTTGACAGTTTCAGCTGAGTGATTTTAGCAGGTGTAATCTTGTTTGTTTGGTAATGCCTATGCACCCAATAGTATTTTCATCACTTTACATGCATAGCACTTCAGCTGCAAATACAGAGCCCTGCTAAATGCACATCACAGGGCCTCTCTCTGTCTCTCTCTCTCTCTCTCTCTCTCTCTCTCTCTCTCAAAGCCAAGGAAATCTTGTTTTTATTAATGCAATTTCATACATTTTTGTTGAACGGAAAGCTAAGCAGCATTCCTACGTAGTTGCTATGGGTGGGAATTGTTGAATATCATGTCACACATAATGCTACACTGAGTCCCCCTGCTGGGCTGTGAACTGATCCCATGGTCACTCTGACACTTACCGTGGCAACGAGGGGCTGGGAAACAGACGGGAGTGGAGCCATAATGCCCATCCCACCCTTTTCCTGCCTGCTCCATCTCATTTGCACAGGACATATTCAAGAGGTTAAGGGCCAATGATGTGCGCGTAGAAACACACACACACAGCATGCATGCACACACACACACACACACAGCATGCATACACACAGACACACACACAAACACACAGAGCATGCACACACACTCAAACACTGTGACACACACAAACAGAGCATGAACACACACACACACACACACACAGTGTGCACATAAACATAAAGCGTGCGTGTTCAGAGAGAGAAACTGTGGAATTGAAATGTGTGCAATGAGCATGAATCCCGTATTCTAACATATTACCCTCATTACTAAAAATTCTATTTATTCCACATGTATCGATTCGGCTGATATGTTTTCATGAATTGGACTATTTCTAGTACCTACACTGTGATTAATTTAATTTAAACTCAACTGAATGGCTGTGAAACAGATGAACTAACATTGCACGGATGATGTTAAAAACAGCAATTAAAGCCTAACCCTAAGAACGCCATGAATTAACCATAATCCAACAATACAGAATTTCACATGAACAGTAGAAAACCACAGCATCTTCTCTGACTTGATTTCCCCCAGATTCAGAATTAATTCACACACATTTATTCAAATGGAATGATCAATCATACGATAACACAATTTCAAATAATGCGATTATCGCCTTTTAGAGCCTGTATCCAGTCCAATCAAAGAACAACATAAACCCATACAATCGGTCCTAGGGAATGGTATTATTGAGCCTGTCTGCTACCACTCTGCAGCCACCAGCTGAGCTGCGCAGTGACTGCGTCAGCAGACAATATTAATGTGCAGCTGACGCAGACGCAGATGGACTGCAGGCACCCAGTCGCCCAGAACAGCTGCAGCTGTGTATCAAGCAGTGCACCTGCGGGAAACGCTGTGGCCAGTCCCGCTAACTACACCCCTCCCTCTGTGGGAAACGCTGTGGCCAGTCCCGTTAACTACACCCCTCCCTCTGCGGGAAACGCTGTGGCCAGTCCCGCTAACTACACCCCTCCCTCTGCGGGAAACGCTGTGGCCAGTCCCGCTAACTACACCCCTCCCTCTGCGGGAAACGCTGTGGCCAGTCCCGCTAACTACACCCCTCCCTCTGTGGGAAACGCTGTGGCCAGTCCCACTAACTACACCCCTCCCTCTGCGGGAAACGCTGTGGCCAGTCCCGCTAACTACACCCCTCCCTCTGTGGGAAACGCTGTGGCCAGTCCCGCTAACTACACCCCTCCCTCTGCGGGAAACGCTGTGGCCAGTCCCGCTAACTACACCCCTCCCTCTGTGGGAAACGCTGTGGCCAGTCCCACTAACTACACCCCTCCCTCTGTGGGAAACGCTGTGGCCAGTCCCGCTAACTACACCCCTCCCTCTGCGGGAAACGCTGTGGCCAGTCCCGCTAACTACACCCCTCCCTCTGTGGGAAACGCTGTGGCCAGTCCCGCTAACTACACCCCTCCCTCTGTGGGAAACACTGTGGCCAGTCCCGCTAACTACACCCCTCCCTCTGTGGGAAACGCTGTGGCCAGTCCCGCTAACTACACCCCTCCCTCTGTGGGAAACGCTGTGGCCAGTCCCGTTAACTACACCCCTCCCTCTGTGGGAAACGCTGTGGCCAGTCCCGCTAACTACACCCCTCCCTCTGTGGGAAACACTGTGGCCAGTCCCGCTAACTACACCCCTCCCTCTGTGGGAAACACTGTGGCCAGTCCCGCTAACTACACCCCTCCCTCTGTGGGAAACACTGTGGCCAGTCCCACTAACTACACCCCTCCCTCTGTGGGAAACGCTGTGGCCAGTCCCGCTAACTACACCCCTCCCTCTGTGGGAAACACTGTGGCCAGTCCCGCTAACTACACCCCTCCCTCTGTGGGAAACGCTGTGGCCAGTCCCGTTAACTACACCCCTCCCTCTGTGGGAAACACTGTGGGCAGTCCCACTAACTACACCCCTCCCTCTGTGGGAAACACTGTGGCCAGTCCCGCTAACTACACCCCTCCCTCTGTGGGAAACGCTGTGGCCAGTCCCGCTAACTACACCCCTCCCTCTGTGGGAAACACTGTGGCCAGTCCCACTAACTACACCCCTCCCTCTGTGGGAAACGCTGTGGCCAGTCCCGCTAACTACACCCCTCCCTCTGTGGGAAACACTGTGGCCAGTCCCGCTAACTACACCCCTCCCTCTGTGGGAAACGCTGTGGCCAGTCCAGTCCCGTTAACTACACCCCTCCCTCTGTGGGAAACGCTGTGGCCAGTCCCGCTAACTACACCCCTCCCTCTGTGGGAAATGCTGTGGCCAGTCCCGTTAACTACACCCCTCCCTCTGTGGGAAACGCTGTGGCCAGTCCCGCTAACTACACCCCTCCCTCTGCGGGAAACGCTGTGGCCAGTCCCGCTAACTACACCCCTCCCTCTGTGGGAAACACTGTGGCCAGTCCCACTAACTACACCCCTCCCTCTGTGGGAAACGCTGTGGCCAGTCCCGCTAACTACACCCCTCCCTCTGTGGGAAACACTGTGGCCAGTCCCGCTAACTACACCCCTCCCTCTGTGGGAAACGCTGTGGCCAGTCCCGCTAACTACACCCCTCCCTCTGTGGGAAACACTGTGGCCAGTCCCGCTAACTACACCCCTCCCTCTGTGGGAAACGCTGTGGCCAGTCCCGTTAACTACACCCCTCCCTCTGTGGGAAACGCTGTGGCCAGTCCCGCTAACTACACCCCTCCCTCTGTGGGAAACACTGTGGCCAGTCCCGCTAACTACACCCCTCCCTCTGTGGGAAACGCTGTGGCCAGTCCCGCTAACTACACCCCTCCCTCTGTGGGAAACGCTGTGGCCAGTCCCGCTAACTACACCCCTCCCTCTGTGGGAAACGCTGTGGCCAGTCCCGTTAACTACACCCCTCCCTCTGTGGGAAACGCTGTGGCCAGTCCCGCTAACTACACCCCTCCCTCTGTGGGAAACGCTGTGGCCAGTCCCGCTAACTACACCCCTCCCTCTGTGGGAAACGCTGTGGCCAGTCCCACTAACTACACCCCTCCCTCTGTGGGAAACGCTGTGGCCAGTCCCGCTAACTACACCCCTCCCTCTGCGGGAAATGCTGTGGCCAGTCCCGCTAACTTAAATTTCAGTATTTAGGAGCTTTAAGGTTTGTTTGATTGAATTCAAAACAACTTAAGTCAGGTTTGACATAATTGTACATGTTCTTAAACTGGCTAAGCCCATTTGATTGTATCTAGGGGTCAGTCTATCAGAAATATGCCCGTTAACGCACCCTGTCCAGTCACATCTCATACATGAGCCAGTCATCAGGGCATGCCATTTCCTGCCCCTGCCCAAACTCCCTGAGTTTGGTCATTCTATTGGGTCACTATACTAGCCAACATTGATTTTTATTGTCATAATACAATAATACACTGCCTGGCCAAAAATAAGTTGCAGACTAATATTTCGTTGGACCGCCTTTAGCTTTGATTACGGCGCGCATTCATCGTGGCATTGTTTCGACAACCTTATGCAACGTCACAACATTTATTTCCGTCCAGAGTTGCATTAATTTTTGGCCGAGATCTTGTATTGACGACGGGAGAGTCGAACCACTCTGTAAAGTCTTCTCCAGCACATCCCAAAGACTTTCAGTGGAGTTAAGGTCAGGACTCTGGTGGCCAATTCATGTGTGAAAATGATTCCTCATGCTCCCTGAACCTGCCTGTAGCTCTGAATTTGCCACATGAACTAACTGTTCCACGCGTAAATCAAACATTGAGTTACCCTTTAATTATAAGGAATAGCTCATCATATCCTGAGACCAAGCAATTCTTTTCATTTTTTGATATAAAATACAAGTGTCTTGGATGACAAAAACATGTTGCAGTGAAAATATTTTCAAAAACATTGTTAATTTTCATGTTATTTATTTTCCCTTGCATCGTAAGTTTGAGCATAGTAGCATATTGTTCTTAAAATTAAGACCAGAGACTGATGTCCCCTACAGTGGACATAAAATTATTTATATGCTCATAACAGACATATTTTTTTTATTTTTTTTATTTCTTCTTTATTTTACCAGGTGAGTCCCATTGAGATATCCATCTCTTTTTCAAGGGAGCCCTGGCACAATTCTCCATTTCTAAAGGGTGGGAAGTAGGGAAGACTTTTACATTCTTGTGTGTAGATCCCCCCCCCCCCCCCCATATTCTGCTGTCCTTGTTGCCACGGTAATGAGGTATGGAACCCACACAGGGACCAATCCTTGGTGCCACTGAGCTGAACAGCCAGCGCCTCGAACCCTCGTACTGCATACAGAGGGAGGAGCCTCTTTCAGAGAGAGGCGAGGAGCACCAGGGCGACACGCTCCGGATTGGCGATCAGCACCCCTGCCTGCCCAGGACAAAGGGAGCCTCGGGCTGAGAGCCAAACGCATACACATGCAAACCGCCAAAACCGCCGCCGCTGCGTTCCCAAGGCCAGGGGCCGCAGGCCACGCTGGGCTGGGGGCAGCCTCGCCCCGAGAGAGTGGCGCTTCCTCCCAGCGGGGAGTCGGGGGTTCTGAGGCCAAAAAGGGATGAGGAGTGGGGGGGGGCTGGTGCAGCATGAAGCAGGTGATGGGGGAGCATGTATTCAACACACTGCCACAGAGAGACACTCCTGTTCGCTGCTATAGGAAAACTCTGCTTCCTGTTCACTGCCACAGGGAGAATCTGCTTCCTGTTCACTACCACAGGGAGAATCTCTGCTCCCTGTTTACTGCCACAGGTAGAATCTCTGCTTCCTGTTCACTGCCACAGGTATAATCTCTGCTTTCTGTTCACTGCCACAGGGAGAATCTGCTTCCTGTTCACTGCCACAGGTAGAATCTCTGCTTCCTGTTCACTGCCACAGGGAGAATCTGCTTCCTGTTCACTGCCACAGGGAGAATCTGCTTCCTGTTCACTACCACAGGGAGAATATCTGCTCCCTGTTTACTGCCACAGGTAGAATCTCTGCTTCCTGTTCACTGACACAGGGAGAATCTGCTTCCTGTTCACTACCACAGGGAGAATATCTGCTCCCTGTTTACTGCGACAGGTAGAATATCTGCTTCCTGTTCACTGCCACAGGTAGAATCTCTACTTCCTGTTCACTGCCACAGGGAGAATCTGCTTCCTGTTCACTGCCACAGGTAGAATCTCTGCTTCCTGTTCACTGCCACAGGGAGAATCTGCTTCCTGTTCACTGCCACAGGGAGAATCTACATCCTGTTCACTGCCACAGGGAGAATCTGCTTCCTCTTCACTGCCACAGGTAGAATCTCTGCTTCCTGTTCACTGCCACAGGGAGAATCTGCTTCCTGTTCACTGCCACAGGGAGAATCTGTTTTCTGTTCACTGCCACAGGGAGAATCTGCTTCCTGTTCACTAGCTTCCAAAGGAAGACACTCTGCTTCCCTCACAGTACAATGTACAGTACATAATCACTGATTATGCAGTTATTGAAAAGAACCATCACATCCTAATCAAGTCCATATGCAAACCCACCCTGAGCTCTCTGTCAAACAGCATGTTCATCTGCCACAGGGAGACTCTCTGCATAAGTGCTGACTAAATATTGCTGCTATTATCCATGATAAGATATGTATCATACTGTATTGTATCTGTCATGGTTTTTTTTGTATTGTGTATATTTTATTGTATCGTATTGTGTGCATATGGCAGTTTCTTGCCCATTTATTGTATATTTCCTGCCCAGGGACTGCGGATGAAAATGCGTCTATAGCTACATCCGGCTCAACAGTGTTGTGCATGGTCCAAATAATAAAATAAAATGAACTAAAGTAAAATCGCAGGCAAAGTGGCTGTGATGTGGCTAGTCTGCTGCTCTCCAGGTTAAAGTGGCTGCCAGTAAAACTGAACCCTCTGTGGCAAAGCACATGAGTGCATGCGTGCATGGTAGCTGTGTCCCTACACTGCAGCTGCAGTGCTATACAGGCATGCAGATCCAGCAGAGCTGTGTCACTACACTGCAGTTTTCCCCTTTAAAGACATCTGCACAAGGGCCTGGAGATACACCAGTGGCATGAGTAAAAATAAATCTGCAGTAGTTCGGAGCCGCCTGGGATACCCCGCCACAGGGGCCGTCGCTAGGGTGCCATCGCTAGGACGCCGTGGCTAGAGGTGGGAGAAAAGGGCGGAGCCGGAGAGGAGGCAGCGAGGCGGCGTCAGCGGGGAGCCTCATCAGTCTCTCCACACTTCTGCTGTCAGGCCCATTGTGAGGGGAGCATTACTCAGCAGGCTGCACCCCAGCTCCCAGGTTACTGCGGGCCCGTCCCGCCTCGCACAGCCCAGTGCATGCCTTTTGTTGGCATGGGAAGAATCGGACTACCTTACTTTCATCTGCGGCTCCTGACATCAGTCAACATGAGGTGGCTGTTTTAAGAGGACGGGGCCACCCCCCAACCATTTATCTTCCCTGTCTGTTGCTGTGTCCCTGGAACCCACCAGTCCTTTATTCACATTTAATAAAACATTAAACTATTTATTTCCTCTTGTACCGTTTACATGATGCAGAAATGTGTTCATTGAATAGTGTAAACCGTTATACAGTTTGCACTTTATTTTTGGATTCAGTTAAATTTCTCTTCCTCAGAAAAATATTGTGGGACTGATTTGAGATAATCAGCCTAGAAATCCGTAAAGACTTCACTGCTCTCTTGGTATCTGAAAAAGTTTTTTACTTATTTTGATAACAAAAATCAGCCTTTGGATGCAAATCATTCAGTTTAACAGAGTACATTTGTAGCACAAGAACCACAGCCAAAAACAATATCATCTGAAAATCTTTGAGAAACAAATGCAGAAAAATATCAGTCTATTACAGTGTGCAGCTAAAATAGACCAATATATTAACTACTGCATTTTATTGGAATTATTAGTGTGGGAGTTTTATTGCTTTCATTTATTAACTGGTTTTGAATTTATGGTTAATATGTGACCAACAAGATTGTGAAAGATGTTTCAGCTAGAAACTGCAGGTTGCAGATTTACTGTGAAAGGACAGAATCAATCACAAGTTGTACAAGAATAAAATGAGAATGGGAATCCTAATTCGGTGTTACTGTGTGGCTCAGTTAGGGCGTTTGTGAGCTTATCCATAGCTCAATTTCCTCTGTATTCATATCGCTTGTGATTTATAAATAAAGCCCTCCTCCTGGGATCAAAGCATATAGAAAGTTCAATTGAATAAACAAAGTAGAAGCATGTTAAATGCATTGGGTACCATGCTGTGTATTTTAAACTGTTCATTTTCCAGAGACCATCTTCCTGGTAATTATCTCTGCTTTAGTTCACATAGCGCCATTCCACAAGATCGTCAACAAAAGGGGGCGTGGCTTATACACATTGCAGAGGTGTAATTTACATTTAAAAGAACACACAGCAAAAGCCACTTTCCTTGTCACTCACCGATTTTTTAAATCCTAAAAAGTTCAAAGCCATTCAACGTCCTCCATTGTTGTTTCGGTAATTACTCGATACGATGACATCACTTGACGGGGTGCACGTTAGACATGAGAACACACCAGTGTACCCTTTGGGGCCCGAGGCCAGCGCTGTTGGTAAATGATTTACTTCAGGGGTCTGCCTACTTAAGTGCCATCACTCACACTTTAACACCATGCTCAGCAAGACAGAAACGTTTACATAGGAGGGAATGGGCAGAGGCCAAGCCCACTGGCCAGAGGAGAGAGCGGGAGTTCGTCAGAAAAGACATGACCTTTAACCTTCGGTTGGCGTTCCAGCCATCAGGTTAACGGTTGGTCCACAGATTGGAGGCGGCGTGTCAGGAGGGCGGTCCCTGAGATTATCCCAGGATAATTAAGCTGTGGATGTGGGTAAATGTGGACAAATATATCAAACTGATCGCAGCTCAATGACTCCAATTTAAAACAAGGAAGGACCCTGTGCCTGGTACTCCCTCATTTGAAGCCCACTCGCATCCTACGCATTATTCCATGAAAGCAGACGGGTGTACTACGAAGCCAGATTAAGGGGATAGCAAGCTAAATTAAGTTTCAACCCTGGGTTTTCTGTACCACGAAGCCGACTCACTTTTAATTGGGCTATATTGCCACAGAAACTTACTCTGCAGGTTATGGGGCAGGTTATGTTTAGGATAACAGATTTAAACATATAAAAGCACCGCCCTCTGACCAATCAACTCCTTGGCTTTGGAAAAAGGCGTCTCCATTCCAAAGGATCCCGTAGAGATATGTGCGGATACTGAGGGAATCTCTTCGCAGGGCGAGATTAGTGAGTTCCGCAAAAGATTTTCTGAGTTCCGGAAAATGCTTGAGAGACTTTTTTATGAAAAAAAACGTTGATGTGATTGCTTCAGCAATATTTTAAACATGTTGTATCAAGTTTAAAGTTTAGGAGCTCTAGAATGTAATAATACAGTTGTCACATTAGAAATAAACTGTATGACAATGTACTGAGAGTAGCCTATAGATTTATTTGTTACGAGTGGTAAGGTGAATAAGGTATTAACTAGCCTAACGAATTTAACCTACATGATGAGAATTTTTTTTTTTAACAAAAGCTCCTTCCTGGCTTTGTTGGAGGCAACGGTGTTGCTGTTTGCTCATATGATTGCTTCATGTTCTTATCCGTCCATTATATCTGTCCATATCAGTCTCTTTTCCCCACAGGAGAGATGCTCTAGCACAGCCCATGCTGCACCGCCAGATTGTGTTGTTTAGGCTTTCTGAAGCCAGCTAATGCAAAGAAACCCTGGCTATGTTAAACTTCCTTCGTAGTATACCCCCCTGGCTATGGACACATTGTGAGGGAAACTGGGTAACCATCAGGGTTAGCATTAAGGGTAAGGCTCAGAACTAGCATTAAGGGTAAGGCTCAGGACTAGCATTAAGGGTAAGGCTCAGGGTAAGGCTCAGGACTAGTATTAAGGGTAAGGCTCAGGACTAGCATTAAGGGTAAGGCTCAGGGTACGTCTCAGGACTAGCATTAAAGATAAGGCTCAGGGTATGTCTCAGGACTAGAATTAAGGGTAAGGCTCAGGGTAAGTCTCAGGACTAGCATTTAGGGTAAGTCTCAGGACAAGCATTAAGGGTAAGTCTCAGGACTAGCATTAAGGGGAAGGCTCAGGGTACGTCTCAGGACTAGCATTAAGGTTAAGTCTCAGGACTAGCATTAAGGGTAAGGCTCAGGGTAAGGCTCAGGTTTAGCATTAAGGGTAAGTCTCAGGACTAGCATTAAGGGTAAGTCTCAGGACAAGCATTAAGGGTAAGTCTCAGGACTAGCATTAAGGGTAAGGCTCAGGACAAGCATTAAGGGTAAGTCTCAGGACTAGCATTAAGGGTAAGTCTCAGGACTAGCATTAAGGGTAAATCTCAGGACTAGCATTAAGGGGAAGGCTCAGGTTACCTCTCAGGACTAGCATTAAGGTTAAGTCTCAGGACAAGCATTAAGGGTAAGTCTCAGGACTAGCATTAAGGGTAAGTCTCAGGACTAGCTTTAAGGGTAAGTCTCAGGACTAGCATTAAGGGTAAGTCTCAGGACTAGCATTAAGGGTAAGGCTCAGGACAAGCATTAAGGGTAAGTCTCAGGACTAGCATTAAGGGTAAGTCTCAGGACTAGCATTAAGGGTAAATCTCAGGACTAGCATTAAGGGGAAGGCTCAGGTTACCTCTCAGGACTAGCATTAAGGTTAAGTCTCAGGACTAGCATTAAGGGTAAGGCTCAGGGTAAGGCTCAGGTTTAGCATTAAGGGTAAGTCTCAGGACTAGCATTAAGGGTAAGTCTCAGGACAAGCATTAAGGGTAAGTCTCAGGACTAGCATTAAGGGTAAGGCTCAGGACAAACATTAAGGGTAAGTCTCAGGACTAGCATTAAGGGTAAGGCTCAGGACAAACATTAAGGGTAAGTCTCAGGACTAGCATTAAGGGTAAGTCTCAGGACTAGCATTAAGGTTAAGTCTCAGGACTAGCATTAAGGGTAAGGCTCAGGGTAAGGCTCAGGTTTAGCATTAAGGGTAAGTCTCAGGACTAGCATTAAGGGTAAGTCTCAGGACAAGCATTCAGGGTAAGTCTCAGGACTAGCATTAAGGGTAAGGCTCAGGACAAGCATTAAGGGTAAGTCTCAGGACTAGCATTAAGGGTAAGGCTCAGGACAAGCATTAAGGGTAAGTCTCAGGACTAGCATTAAGGGTAAGGCTCAGGGTAAGGCTCAGGTTTAGCATTAAGGGTAAGTCTCAGGACTAGCATTAAGGGTAAGTCTCAGGACAAGCATTCAGGGTAAGTCTCAGGACTAGCATTAAGGGTAAGGCTCAGGACAAGCATTAAGGGTAAGTCTCAGGACTAGCATTAAGGGTAAGGCTCAGGACTAGCATTAAGGGTAAGTCTCAGGACTAGCATTAAGGGTAAGGCTCAGGACAAGCATTAAGGGTAAGGCTCAGGGTAAGGCTCAGAGTTAGCCTCAGGGTAGAAGAAGAGGTGTGGTGATTATACCAGATAACAAAGGTGTGCAGATAACATACTGGATAACACACGAGGTGTGCAGATTATATATCGGATAACAGAGGAGGTGTGCAGATTATATACCGGATAACAGAGGAAGTGTGCAGATTATATACCGGATAACATAGGAGGTGTGCAGATTATATACCAGATAACAGAGGAGGTGTGCAGATTATATACTGGATAACAGAGGAGGTGTGCAGATTATATACCGAAGAGAGCCATGCAGATAATATATCTGATAAAAGAGGATATAAAGGTACTGCCTCAATTGAACTCTTCATACAAGTTCTCAATAATACAGCCTTCCCTGGTAATTAAAGTAATTTTGCTCTTGTTTGTATAACTTAATTTAATGCACAATATGGTAGTAGACAATCGAGTCTGCAATTCTTGGGACTACACATTCCCCCTCTGTAATTTCTGCAGTTCAGGTCCTAATCATTGCATTTGGGTTTGTACTGTCAGTAACTCTAGATAAGAGAAATGTCTACTAAATGGCATTAAAGGCAAGGTAAATATATCAGACCTCAGCCGCAGACATTTTAAATTAATTCAGAAATGCGATATTGAAATGCTTCACCTCATAGAAAATGTGTGAAGCATTTTGGAAAGTGCAAAATGAAACCGTTTTTGACCTACACTGAAAAGGAAAGAAGGTATATAGCAGCAGCACTCTCACATGCTCACAAACCCAACTGAACAGTGCAAAAACATTTTGACCTCAGATATGACTTTGATATCCCTTACGAAAAAATAGTATACTTAAGTATATTTTTACAAGTATACTTCAAGTACACAAGTATACTTTTTTGGAGAAACCTTTAAGTATACTACTAGTTTACTTAGTTATATACTTGTTTTTGTACTAAGTAGACTAAATTGGCCCATTTTTTAGTTTATTTGGTATACTTTAAAGTACACTTAAAGTTTACTTTAAGTATACTTTTGAATACTTCAAAGTGTCTGTCTAGTATACTTTCAATTTATGAAGTAAACTTACTGAAATACTTAAAAGTATACTTTTGAATACTTCAAAGTTTCTGGGTAGTTCACTTTCATTATTAAGTAAACTTACTGAACTACTTAAAAGTATACTTTTGAATACTTCAAAGTATCTATGCAGTACACTTTTATATACTTATTGAAATACTTATACTTATTGGAATACTTCAACTTTTGAAAACTTAAGTGCACTTTATATTCATTTATATTCATTCCATGTGCAAGCATCCCCACCAGGCAGTGTATCAGTAAAACAGTAATAATACAATGCAGTTGTTGAGAATGACTTTACACACAATCCATTCATACAGCTGGATATTTACTGCAGTATTTCAGGTCAAGTAACTTGCTCCAGGGTATAGCCTACTGACAGTGCCCCATCTGGGAATCAAACGCATAGCCTCGGAGTTACAGGTCCAGTTCCCGAACAACGATACCACACTGCTGCCCAAAAAAAGGGGTAATCAACAGGACGGCTGGATTCACAAAGCCAATCAATGGACCTGGCCCAAAAACAGCAGGTCCTGTCTCTGATTCGTATGCAGACACACTTTAAACAGGAATGGGTTTTCATAGGATAGTATGGCACAACCTTTGGACTCATTTTGCATGTTTGGGTTCTGTCTTCTGAGGAGCTGTTTTTACTAGTAGGAATGACCTAAAAATATATTAGAATTGCAATCCTTAACAGTAGAAATAATGCTAAAACAGAGACAGACATTTCTGTAGCAACTAGTAACTGATAAAATATGTGGGGTTTTCAAAACAAGAGCTCAAAAGGTAGACAGAGGTAGGCTACTTCTGTCCCTTTCAGAGCTGACTGCTGTTCAGAACGGGTTAAAAGGCCCAACTTCATTAGTGCATCACTATTTTATCAGGCGAATGCCCAGGTATCCACTGTCTATTTCCCGCTACAATCAGAGTCTCCATCACCCCCTCAGGGCTTTCTACATGCCTCTGAAAAAAAAAGGAAATATATGATGCCCCCCCCTCTCCTTCCCAATGTGAAAGGCATCCATAAGTTAGCAGGGCTTGTGTGGGTAGGTGTAATGGCCGATGTCGGAGGATGAAGGCAGACCCTATAACCATATCAAATCGGCCTTTCTGCCGGAGGTCAGGACATTCTGTCTGGGTCCACTCGCATGCTTCCCTCAGAACCCTCCCCATTCAGCCACACAAAAGCATCTGTCAGTCTTAACAACGGCTCCTGCTTCTCCTGGCTCCACGACTCGCAGGGAAACACAATATTTCACAGCACCAAACAATCGCCTGTCTGCCCGGGCTAACCATATGGTTACTATGGGGTGCAATATTGACACACATCACTAATTATTCATAAGAATGGGGTTTGGGGTTTGGCAGAGGAGGAGAGGGGGGGTGTATGATATCGGTCCCATTTGAGACCATTGTGTCACAGCCTTGGATATCCAGTCCCATTTGCATTCTTTTGACATTCTGGTATTTGCAGACAATATCAAAGCTATAATCTCTCAGGAACATCTGTAAACATGATCATCGTACAATAGGTCTTGCAAATGAAAAATTACAAATTCACTAGTGCCCCCCCTTGCTACAAACATAACATTTATGATAATGATAAACCGCAAATGTACTGAGAGAAATGTAGAATTAAAAAAAAAAGCTGGAGTAAACCCACTTGATTAACAATTTGGGGCTACTATTAAGCATGATATCTTCTAAATTAATTTACCATGTACAGTATTTTTACTGTAGGTTATAAGGACGTTAGTGTTATAAATAAGCACTCAGGTGACTCTGTAAGGCAGTGCGGATTTCTGTGTTGGTAACAATGCATATAATACAGGCAACAGAGATATGTATTCCTACTGTATAACTCCCAACAACATGCGTTCCACCGAAAACTGAACATCCCCAATCCAAACCGCATCCCCAACTCAAACCACATCCCCAACTTAAACCACATCTCCTTCCCAAACCACATCCACAACTTAACCCACATCTACCCCAATCACATCCCCAACTTAAACCACATCCCCTACCCCAACCACATCCCCAACTCCGAATGTATCCCCAACTTAAACCACATCCGCAACTCCAAATGTATCCTCAACTTAAACCACATTCCCAACTCCAATCACATCCCCAACTAAAACCACATTTCCTTCCCCAACCACATCTACAACTTTAACCGCATCTCCTACCCCAACCACATCCCCAACTCCAATCACATCTCAAACCTAAACCACATCCTCAACCCCAACCACATCCCCAACCTAAACCACATCCCCAACCCCGAACATATCTCCAACTTAAACTACATCCCCAACCCCAACCATATCCCCAACTTAAACCACATCCCCAAACCCAAATACATCCCAACTTAAACCACATCTCCAACCCCAACCATATCCGCAACCCCAACCCCAAGCAAAACCACATCCCCAACCCCAATCACATCCCCAAACCACATCCCAACCCAAACTATATCCCAAACGTAAACGCCACCCACATGTAATCCACAGAGCACTGGAATAGCAGTAATATCTGAAGGTAAAGCTATAGACACCTTACAGAACATGAAACCATTGTTAGAAATGCCTGATATTATCATTGTTTATATAATTGAAAGTTAAAAAAACTATTTTTCTTCAGTTATTAAAAATGTATAGTAGAGGTTAGCACATTTTAAAAACTTAAGAATTACTTGCTTATGAAGGATACTACTGTGATATAAAACTATGTATCTTTAGAGACAAACTTAATACATACAAGTAATATAGTGACAAAAGTGTGAGAAAAACACATCTTTGTACAGTATAACAGTAGTACCTTCCTTGCATAGCAATGGAAAGTCAATTATCATCCAGTGGACACATACTTCAAATAGCAACTGTAGGTTTTAACCTCTGAAACGCAATAACATCCAACAGCTGCCAATACCTCTAATTCAAGTATGTGTATATTTTCAGACTGTGATCAAAATAAAGCCACATTAAGATGTTGTATTGCATCAGTAAGTTTAATAATTGCCTAGAAGCAGCTGTACTGTGAAATTGTGATATTAGATTTTAATTGGGCAATCACACTTTGTGATTTTATCTGCCTGTTTTAAAAATTTAAATGAATCAAGTTAAATATGTGCCTAAAATAATTATCATTTAAATTGATAAAACTTTTAAGTTACTTAATGTAATGTCACATCCAACAGTAGTTCTTTAAGTCTCCACAAATTCATTTTACAAAATGGGGAATCATATCAATATGAAGGAGTAGAAGAAATTTATTTTACAGCATTTAAAAATAATTTAGAAATTGTACAAATAAGAATTTATGTTCCTCTAATTCATGTAGTAATTCCGTGGCCAGGCTTAGTTTGAAATGGTTGAAATGTCAGTTGCCTTGCCATGGCGGGGTCTAAGATGCACACGGGCTGCACAGCCCAGCCCCACAGCCTGACCCCCTACCAGGTGGGAACCTCCACATGTCCGTCAGTCCATGACAGGCCCATGTTGAGCCAGACTGCTGGGCTGTCAGGTTGATTGACAGCCTCTCACTTTCTGTCTGACTCGGGGGGAGGGGGGGGGTTTGCCTCAGGGGGCGGGGAATCTCTGCTGTCGCACACGATGGGTGCTCAGCTGGATGCCCCCCCCCCCCCCCCCCCCCCCACACAGCAGAGGTAACCTGTGTACACTGTGCCTGACACATTTAGAGCAGAGGGATTTGAGCCCCTCGCTGACTGATTTAGAGCTGAGGCCAAAAAGCCCCTTGGTGACTGATTTAGAGTCCATGTTATGGAGCCCCTCGGTGACTGATATAGAGCTGAGGCGATGGAGCCCCTCGGTGACTGATTTAGAGCTGAGGCCATGGAGCCCCTTGCTGACTGATTTAGAGCTGAGGCCAAAAAGCCCCTTGGTGACTGATTTAGAGTCCATGTTATGGAGCCCCTCGGTGACTGATTTAGAGCTGAGGCGATGGAGCCCCTCGGTGACCGATTTAGAGTCGAGGCGATGGAGCCCCTCGCTGACTGATTTAGAGCTGAGGCCAAAAAGCCCCTTGGTGACTGATTTAGAGTCCATGTTATGGAGCCCCTCGGTGACTGATTTAGAGCTGAGGCGTTGGAGCCCCTCGCTGACTGATTTAGAGCTGAGGCCATGGAGCCCCTCGCTGGCTGATTTAGAGCTGAGGCCATGGAGTCCCTCGGTCACTGATTTAGAGTCGAGGCCATGAGCCCCTCGTGACTGATTTAAAGCTGAGGCCATGGAGTCCCTCGGTGACTGATTTAGAGCTGAGGCTATGGAGCCCCTCTGTGACTGATTTAGGGCCAAGGTGATGTAAGCCCCTCGGTGACTGATTTAGGGCCAAGGTGATGCAAGACCCTAGCTGACCGCTTTCCCACCGTTACCCACACCCAGAAAGGGTGAAATTTCATGAGACAGGGTGAGCGGTCTGGCGCTCCAGATGCCGGGCTTGTGACCGGCCCTCAATGACCCTGTGCTGCAGCTCAGCACATCTGCCCGTGCAGAAACACGCCATATTGCGCCCCATCTGGCCGGCACCCGCGCAGCGCCTGCACTCTGCCTGAGAGCTGGCAATTTCAACAAAAGCCATAAATAGTCAAATTCATATTCATGAAACAGCAGATTTTTAATGCTGCTCGGAGAACGTGGGTCTTAACCCCTGGCTGCAGAGAACAGGCTTTTTCGGAATCTGGTGGCTGTCCCCCAATATTTTTTGTGGGCCCCTCCAGCAAACCTGGGGGTGCAGAACAAGCCAGGGTTCTCTGTTCCCAAATAAAATGGAGCACAGGGCCAAAGAGAGGCTTTAATGTGAATGTCACCCCTCTTTCAATGCTCCACCAGGGAGACGGACTTCTCCGCCCCGCTCTGTCCTCCACCATATGCTAATGTTTTCATATTCCAAAAAGATTAGTTTGGGGACTCGTAAAAGTTTGAGAAACTCTGAATTACACCCTGACGATGCAGAATGAAAGGTATCCCTTCTGTTACTCAGTGAAGAGCAGGTCTCCTCTGGCACAGCTCTGCCGCGGGTATTACCACCGCTTATCCATTTTTTATGTCTAAATCTTCTCTCGCAGTTTAATTAGGTGGTAAACATTGCCATTACTTCTGGAGGAAGCCAGCTTGCACTTGGATGTACTGACGCTATGTAATTCATCATGGATTAGAGCTTCTGCTCAATAGCGGGATGATAACAGGCCTCATATCCCGTCATCCCGTCATACTGACATTAGATGCTTCCAGTCATTTTAAAGGGAAAGAACAGGAAATGCGATTAGCTAGTCATAACAGGCGCCACATGCTACGCTATTCGCTTGAGCAAGCATTCACAGTATTACAATTATTTACCTCCCCGGAATGTTCTGGAATAAATAGTAAATATGGCATAAAGGAGTGCATCGCAGATAACTAGAGCTACGACATTAGCCATGCAGCCAAGTCCCGCGGTGAAGCTCCTCAGTTACGGGGGGTGGGGAGGTTGGGGGGGAGGGAGCGGCAAGTCTGAGCGCGCTCAGACCCCTCCTCCCTCCAAAGTCAGCAGGTTGCCCTCTGGAGTGGGATGTAAAATGCAAACCGGGCCGCAGCCAGTGTCCCCGCGTCCAAAGAGCAGGCCGCTCCGCACGCTGGCAGCCATAACTTCCTGACATTAAGCTGTGTCATTGCTCGAACGGTTCCCTGGATGCCCAATCAGAGCTGTTATGTAAGTCGTCAGGTTTTTTAAATGTGACGCTCCGATATCATTTGTGGCGGATTAGCGCTCCTCGCGCAGGCCGACAGATGCTCCGTCCAGCTGGTGGAGAAAAAGTTTACAGCCCAGTTGGAACGGGGTCCTTACACTCTCTACAGTGTTGGCCACCATCGCCTTTTTTAATGAGTCACGAATTGCCTGTTTATCTTCTGCTCCCTGCTGTTTCGGCATTTTCCCGTCCAGAACAATCCCAGAAACACATGCTGGTGCAGACGCCAGAGCAATGAGTGTAGACATTTAGAGCCAAATTGTTATAAGGAACACAGTTTTTTTTCCTTTTGTATTAAAAGAAGAGAGGCATTACATGTACTGTAATAAAACAGTATCTCAGATGTTCACCGTGACCTCCTCAATATGGCCAGCCAGAGAAAGCTGGGCCCATTTGAAGCCTTAACAAACACATAAATGACTCTATAATTGGTATGCTTTGTTGTTCATGTTTTGGCTCTGCTGAAACTGCGCTAAACACTTTGTTTAATGGTGCTACATTATGACAACACATGGCTCTCGCTAAAGAGGAAAAAACTGGCAAAGCCTTGAAAAAGTAGCAGGTGGCGTTGACGTTTTTTTTTTAAACTCTTCGAATAAAAAAATAAAAAAAGTTATGGCAACTACTGATGACGGGAGACTTGAGGCTCAGCATCAGTGTGGTCGGCTGACACAGAGCCGCCTTGCATGTCCACTCAGGAGATGCGGCCCTTGCAAAGAACAAACACACAAAGTTGGACATAAATCAAGTCGAGCAGACACAGAGGGGCCTTGTGGTGACTGATTTAACCAGGGAAATATGCCCGTTTCCAAGCCTCCTGGGCAACTTTCATCCCAGTAGATGAAAAGCAGCCATGAGGCACTTTGGATAAATCCCTGTTCTTCAAGTTTGACAGCTTTTTCACCTGTATATTTTTATATATAAATATACTGTATATATATTCAATGTATGCGCTTTACATACATTTAATTATTATATACAGTTGAAGTCGAAAGTTTACATACACCTTAGCCAAATCCATTTAAACTCAGTTTTTCACAATTTAATCCTAGTAAACATTCCCTGTCTTAGGTCAGTTAGGATCACGACTTTATTTTAAGAATATGAAATGTCAGAATTATAGTAGAGAGAATGATTTATTTCAGCTTTTATTTATT
Source organism: Synaphobranchus kaupii (assembly GCA_029718625.1). Taxonomy (NCBI): domain Eukaryota; kingdom Metazoa; phylum Chordata; class Actinopteri; order Anguilliformes; family Synaphobranchidae; genus Synaphobranchus; species Synaphobranchus kaupii. The sequence goes on from CM056380.1 coordinate 67,883,965, forward strand.
TCATCACATTCCCTGTGGGTCAGAAGTTTACATACACTCTGTTAGTATTTGGTAGCATTGCCTTTAAATTGTTTAACTTGGGTCAAACGTTTCGGGTAGCCTTCCACAAGCTTCTCACAATAAGTTCCTGGAATTTTGGCCCATTCCTCCTGACAGAACTGGTGTAAATGAGTCCGGTTTGTAGGCCTCCTTGCTCGCACACGCTTTTTCAGTTCTGCCCACAAATTTTCGATTGGATTGAGGTCAGAACTTTGAGATGGTCACTCCAATTCCTTGACTTTGTTGTCCTTAAGCCATTTTGCCACAACTTTGGAAGTATGCTTTGGGTCATTGTCCATTTGGAAAAGCCATTTGCGACCAAGCTTTAACTTCCTGTCTTGAGCTATTGCTTCAATATATCCACATAATTTTCCTTCTTCATGATGCCATCTATTTTATGAAGTGCACCAGTCCCTCCTGCAGCAAAAGACCTAGGGTTATAAAAAATGTACCTTTTGGTGAATTGGCTTAATCTCACACTAAAAAAATGAAAAAAATCCAACCTTAAATTGAAGTAAATTTATTCTGAGAAAAAAAAAATCCCTCAAGAAGAAATAATTATTTTTAACAAAACCACGTGTGCCACAATTATTGGCACCCCTAGAAATTCTTATGAACAAAATGTAACTGAAGCATTTTTTCCATTTATATTTTACTTTTTAAAGTTGATCAGAGTGTTTAGGAACTTCCAAGCAGTAATTCATGACTTCCTGTTTCACTGGGGTATAAATATGAGGTGACACAGAGGCCATATTCTCTTATTCATACATCAACATGGGAAAGATAAGAGAACGCACAAATCAAATGAGGGAAAAGTGTGTTGAGCTTCATAAATCAGGGAATGGCTAAAAAGAATAGCTACTCACCTGAAAATGCCCATATCTACCATTAGGGCAATACTTAAAAAGTGCAAAGCAACTGGAACTGTTACAAACTTGCCTGGAAGAGGACCCAAGTTTATTTTGTCCCCACGCACAGTGAGGAGGATGGTAAGAGAGGCAAAAAAAATCCCAAAGGATCACTGTTGGAGAATTACAGAAGCATCTTGGGGTCATCAAGTCTCCAAAACTACCATTAGACGTCACCTCCATGCCAATAAAGTATTATAAAAGCCTTTCCTGTCATTTCACCACAAACGTAAGCGCCTGAAGTTTGTTAAACGCTACTGGACCTTTGACTGGAGCTGTGTTCCATGGTCAGATGAAACGAAAACAGAGCTTTTCGGCAACCAACACTCAAGGTGTGTTTGGCATAAAAAGAAGGATGGCTATACCAAAAATAACCTGATCCCCACTGGTAAGTATGGTGGAGGTTCCATGATGTTGTGGGGCTGTTTTTCCTCCAAAGGCCCTGGGAACCTTGTTAGGCTACATGACATCATGAACTCCATGAAATACCAGGAAATTTTAAATCTGCTGCCTCTGCCAGGAAACTAGAACTGGGTCGTCGTTGGATCTTCCAGCAGGACAATGATCCAAAACATACGTCCAAATCAACACAAAATGGTTAACTGAACACAAAATCAAGCTTCTGCCATGGCCATCTCAGTCCCCTGACCTAAACCCCATGAAAACCTGTGGGCTGAGCTGAAGAGGAGAGTGCACAAGAGAGGACCTAGGACTCTGGATGATATGGAAAGAATCTGTAAAGAGGAATGGTCTCAGATTCCTTGCTCTGTATTCTTCAACCCTATTAGATGTTACGGGAGAAGACTCAGTGCTGTTTTATTTTAGGGAGGTTGTACAAAGTATTAAATGCAAGGGTGCCAATAATTGTGGCACACATGGTCTTGTTAAATTTTTCTCAGAATAAATTTATTTCAATTAAGGTACGATTTTTCAAATTTTTTCAATGTGAGATTAAGCTAATTCACCAACGGTGGATTGTTTATAACCCTTTTTACTCATCTTTACCAGGGGGTACCAATAACAGTGGAGGCTCTGTATGTGTGTGTGTGTGTGTGGTGTGCGGCGTGCGTGCGTGCGTGCGGTGCGTCGTGCGTGTGTGTTTTTAACAGAGTATAAAGTTTATCACACCTCAAACAAGATTATATTAAAGTTATGTGAAGCGTAAAAAATATATATTTTTTAAGCATTCTGGTTTACGCAGAGCTAATTTCATACTAAACCAGTGAAAAGTGATCTAACTACTGTGCCGACACTTGGTGCCTGAGAAAACACAAATACATTTCTGAGGTGCAAATTCACCGAATGCACCACCGGTTCGTCGCCATTTTGGCATTTTTATTTAGCGCTTTGCACCGAGTGGGTGGGCTGGAGGCTGGGTCGATCATTTGGGGGTCTAGACTGAGGGGTTGATCAATCCACCAGTGGTCAGTCTAGTGCAAATATAATCGTTCACCGGAAACACCAGACCCACTTGATGGGGGTGAAAACAAGAAATGTATAATACTACACTGACACTATATAATATATATAAAAATAAAAAATTTTAAAACAACTTCCTTTGTTTTGTATGGAAAAAATAAGATGTTGGCAAGTGTCCAATTTTCATGCAGTACGAACACAGGGAGATTAAATCAAATGTCTGCATTCATCTGCATTGCATTGCAAGATAGCAAAAAAGATTTGGACGTAACCATTTTGAACTGCACTAAAGTTATGTACAACCATTTACAGGCTGTTTGCATCCTTAATATATGGCCCTCGGTCTGCTGACATTATCTTTGCTTGCATTGTTTGTAAATCTGCGCCCTGTTAACATTCAACGCATATGCTACATTATGAAAACACTACATTCCGAAAGCATCTGTCAATGTGTCGAGAAAACCCATAAAAATGCATGTTTTTATTGTGCCCAAGAATTATTCGGTTTCATCACACCGTTCCTTTGGAAGCTTGCTCCCATCTCACTGATTTTGATGGGCCACATAAGACGACCTGTAGAATAAGAGACATAGGAGGAAAACTGCAGTCTCGCCCCGTTAAACTTCTATCTGAAACGTTAAAAAATAAAATACTGCTAGAGAACCTTTTATGAATTGCACCTTCTCTCTTGTGTAAAGTTTGTTGCACTTGCTGAGCATTACCTTTAATTTATTATACAAGCATTCAACAGAACTGCAAAATATATCATAGCATAGTTGAACGTACTTCATACTCATACTCGATATTTGGATTAAAAGTAGTTTCCAAAGGTAAGCCAAAACCCAGAACACACAAGACTGTATGGAAGCCAGGAAGAGTCAGAATGCACTCCCCACTACACCAGCTTTTGGGCAATCCCAGAAAACTGCAGAATATCCGAGGAATCTGGGCATAAGAGAGAGAGAGAGAGAGCACAGCACCATGAAATTTTATTCTGCGATTGTGTCCTTTGTTGCGAGCAGAGGGGTCAGGGCTCTGCATTCTTCCACTTGTACAGGGTCAGGCCTGCAGGGGCGGGGAGGAGAAAGGCTCTCTCTGGGGGAAACAATGCCTGGAGTCGGCCTATAAATGTGGCCTCCTCAGTAGAGGCCCATTGACTCCGAGATTCCCCACCAAGACGCCCCTGTTAGACTAGCCCTCTTTAAAACAGCTTAATTAGCTGAAAGCAGAGCGTTGTCTGAGCATGTTTGTGTGGAAATAAAAAAGAAAGAGTAAAAAGGGCCTCTTCCCCTCTCCATTGTCCTTGCGCTCTCTCTTGTCAGAAATCTTGGTTTCTTCAGAGGGGAACACAAATATAACAACATTCCTTTGGGATGAAATTAAATGCCTGACAACAAATGTCACACAGCCATTTCTGGGGCTCCATTGTTCCTCATCGGCCTACATGTTTATTGTTGCACCAGTTAAACTAATCAGGATTTAATTCACCGTTTAGGTGTGTTTCAGGTGTTAAATGAACCTGATTTTTATTGGTCGGGTGTTAAATTAAGCCAGGTTTTTATTGACTGGATGTTTAACTAACTCAGGTTTTTCTTGGCTAGGTTGACCAGATGATAAACCAACCAGATTTTTACAGTCCAGGTGTTAAGTAACCAGTTTTTATTTCACTGGTTGTTAAATTGTTTTATTGGCCAGGTGTTAAATTGAGTCAGGTTTTTTTTTATCACCCATTTGTTAAACCCCGGTTTTTTATCAACCAGGTGTTAAACCCATGTTTTTATCGACCAGGGGTTAAACCCATGTTTTTATCGACCAGGGGTTAATGAGTCTGGGTGTTTATCAGCCAGGGGTTAATGAGTCTGGGTGTTTATCAGCCAGGGGTTAATGAGTCTGGGTGTTTATCGGCCAGGGGTTAATGAGTCTGGGTGTTTATCGGCCAGGTGTTAATGAGTCTGGGTGTTTATCGGCCAGTGGTTAATGAGTCTGGGTGTTTATCAGCCAGGGGTTAATGAGTCTGGGTGTTTATCGGCCAGGTGTTAATGAGACTGGGTATTTATCGGCCAGGGGTTAATGAGTCTGGGTGTTTATCGGCCAGGGGTTAATGAGTCTGGGTGTTTATCGGCCAGGGGTTAATGAGTCTGGGTGTTTATCAGCCAGCGGTTAATGAGTCTGGGTGTTTATCGGCCAGGTGTTAATGAGTCTGGGTGTTTATGAGTCTGGGTGTTTATTGGCTAGGGGATAAGGAGTCTGGGTGTTTATTGGCTAGGGGATAAGGAGTCTGCGTGTTTATCGGCCAGGGGTTAATGAGTCTGGGTGTTTATCGGCCAGGGGTTAATGAGTCTGGGTGTTTATTGGCAAGGGGTTAATGAGTCTGGGTGTTTATCGGCCAGGGGTTAATGAGTCTGGGTGTTTATTGGCTAGGGGTTAATGAGTCTGGGTGTTTATCCGCCAGGGGTTAATGAGTCTGGGTGTTTATTGGCAAGGGGTTAATGAGTCTGGGTGTTTATTGGCTAGGGGTTAATGAGTCTGGGTGTTTATTGGCCAGGGGTTAATGAATCTGGGTGTTTATCGGCCAGGGGTTAATGAGTCTGGGTGTTTATCGGCCAGGGGTTAATGAGTCTGGGTGTTTATCAGCCAGGTGTTAATGAGTCTGGGTGTTTATCGGCCAGGGGTTAATGAATCTGGGTGTTTATCGGCCAGGGGTTAATGAGTCTGGGTGTTTATCGGCCACGGGTTAATGAGTCTGGGTGCTTTATCGGCCAGGTGTTAATGAGTCTGGATGTTTATCGGCCAGGGGTTAATGAGTCTGGGTGTTTATCGGCCAGGGGTTAATGAGTCTGGGTGTTTATCGGCCAGGGGTTAATGAGTCTGGGTGTTTATCGGCCAGGGTTTAATGAGTCTGGGTGTTTATCGGCCAGGTGTTAATGAGTCTGGGTGTTTATCGGCCACGGGTTAATGAGTCTGGGTGTTTATCGGCCAGGTCTTAATGAGACTGGGTGTTTATCGGCCACGGGTTAATGAGTCTGGGTGTTTATCAGCCAGGTCTTAATGAGACTGGGTGTTTATCGGCCAGGGGTTTATGAGTCTGGGTGTTTAACGACCAGGGGTTAATGAGTCTGGGTGTTTATCGGCCAGACATTGAACAAATGTTGAAGTACATCTTGCTTTCTGTCTATAAAACTTAACATACTTAATTTTTAATTGATAGTAATGATTTGACATTGATAAATATCCATATAGAAAACCACACATTACACACATGCTGGTATTTTTTTCATAATATTTATGTAAATCTCACAATTGGAAGTCACTGACACTCTAGAAAGAGGTGAAGCTTCATACCACAGTTGAGGAAAGGGTTCTTTTATGTGAAACTTTTCAGAATGCACACTCATCCAAGATATAAATGTAATTCATAATGCATAGGAAAAGCAGTGTCTCAATATCATTTATAAAATACTAAAATATTATTTAAGATGGTTGTGACATTTCAACTAATTTCTTTCAATCTGTAAACACTACCTATAGTAAATTCAGTAAGCTATTGCCTAACATAAACCAATACATTCAACTGGAAAAAAACAACAACAATCTGATACATTATCTGATACCATTAGAGTTATTGTTCAACCGTTTTTGATCAGTTATAAGGTGAGATTTTTTCAATCTGTGGCATAAAACTGTAATATGTGACTGAATGGGCATCAACAACAGACCTCTGAGATGAGAGTGAATACTAGAAGCCTTAAAATGATGATAGTATTTCACTATTTTCACTTGTGATCATTATCAGTCAAATTGTCAAAAATCTCAGAGCTATAGTTGCTCAAGCTGGTCGTTTATTATTGATATAGATATAGATATATAGAACATGTGGCATTAATTGTGAGTAAGATATAGAATAGACTAACTTATTTGCTGTGAGGAAAATTGTCAATCACTTTTTGGCTGAACAGTGCTCATGCGTAACACTACTGTCCACCTCTATTTAGTCAAACCAAATTCCCATCTCCCTTTCACATACATCCCCCGTTATTCTTTTATCCCTTGTTCACTTCAAAGACTTAAAACAGATTGATTCTCATGTGAACACAGGGAAAGGAGGGGGCCCGTTTCCAGGCTGGCTTTGAACCTGCAGAGCCATGTTTACTGCTGTTTGTTTTCCTTCATGTGCGGATCGACCGTGGAAATCGGAAAACAAACTCCCTTTCAGAGAGCCGTGTCAAAGGTGAGCGCCAGGCTTTAGTGCCGCCCATGGAACCAACGCCTCCCCTCGGGCCTGTGGGCCCCGCTCAAAAACTGTCCCGCCATCTCCATGGCGATGTACCTGGCTGCGGCAGCCTACAGTGCTTCTTGTCTGTGTGGGAGGAGCTGAAGGGCTCTTTGTCATTGCGGTCAAAGGCAGCGATGCTCTTCTTGGCAGCACAATAACAGGGATGTGAGCAGAGGAGGGTGAACCTGGCATCAGGGCTTAGCGATAGCATTCCAGGCTGAGTGACAGCATTCCGGGCTGAGCGACGGCATTCCCGGGCTGAGTGATGGCATTCCGGACTGAGTGACGGCATTCCGGGCTGAGTGACGGCATTCCGGGCTGAGTGACGGCATTCCGGGCTGAGTGACAGTATTCTGGGCTGAGTTGCAGGGCTTTAGAGCTGCAGATTGCCAAAGCCTTTTGGAAGTTATTTGATGGGGATTCAACGATACACTTAAAAAGAAGAAGGGAACAACGCACACTCAGCTCCATATAATATTTATTATTTTACTTTACCAACGTTTCCACTTTCATCTTCATCACCTCCTTCTATACAAATCATGGTGTGCTTTTTTTTCTCCTTTTTTGATTCAATGATACAAACACACAGAGCAGTCAGGAGGACACAATTAAGGTGCTTACAGAGTGTTGAAAACAGGGAGCAGACACGTACACAGGTGGACAGACCATGGGCTGGACTTTTGCCTTTCATAGTCGAGCGTACTCAAAGTATATTCAAAGAGTACTAACCCATCTTTGTAGGCAACATTTCCTATAATGTTTGCATGTAGATTGCAAACAACAAAGGCGTCGTGCATGGAAGATACGTCTCGAAGACGGTACACTCATAGGCGAAACACTTACATGTCCGCATGGACATTAAAAAACCACTGCTACGCAGATTTCTTAGGCAGACATCTGCTCAGGGTCCGTTTAGATGTCATTTAGGTCCACGCGGACCCTGCGGACGTCTGTCCGCACTTTGTTGGCGAATATGAAATGGTTTTTAGTCTATTGCACATGAGCCTGACCTTGCAATTATCAGATCTGATGTTGTACATCATTATCCTTAAGAACATGATCCTTTTTGAGCTTTTAAATACAGCTTGGCTATGGCGCCATATCATAATTCAGCCAGCAAGGTTTACTCTGTTTTTCTCAATGTTTTACATTAATACAAATTAATAAATGCAGCCATATTTTAGATTCATACATAGATATTGGTTCCCACACATATATTAACAGTGTGTGTAACCTGATTTGTGCATTAGATTTCAAAGCAGGTCTTTAAATCTATATATAGGGTGTAATTTTATATGCCTCCAATACTGTAGCTTGTACAGCCAAGAAATTATATTTACAGCCTTTCATTATCTAAACATTTGTGACCACTTTAATACTGTAATAGACATTAATTAAAAATGTTCTTCAATGTTTTTGATGCATTTATTTTATTGTATTTTAACTAAATTGAATCTAAGTTGAATCTTTGAATAATTTTACATTGTAATAATGGCATATTCTTGTGAGACAAGCTTGCAACATCCTTAATTTAGTATTAGTAGTTCATATTTTTGTTCAGCTCACCCTTGGAAATTTAAGACAGGAAAGAGATCAGCATGATTTTGCTGAAGTTGTTTTGCAACAACCTGATGCTGTTATGCAAACAGTTTTACTACAGGAATCCAGTTCAAGGCCTGACTTAGACATAAAGCGATGTGAATACCATATCAGCTTTGTCTGGCTTTTCGTCCCCCTGGGTTTAACGGTCAGCCCAAAAACAAAGATGAGAGTCCTCTCTTGGAGTGGTTTCCAATTCAACATTAATGCATGAAGTTCAGACGTGGGACAGCAATGTGTTACCCATGGAGTTGTGTCATTTCTGACTGCAAAAAAAGACTTAGAGCCAACATAACTTATTTTTTAACAACCAGGGGTGTTAAGAGCTCTTTGGATTGAACCATATTTAACCCTTATGTCCCAGACCTCCTGCCAGTGCCTGTGTTTGAGAGTGACCATTCAAACCTGGCACGGCAGTGCCACAGAATATGATATAGAGCAGGGTTCTGAGGAGACCGTAAAGGGAAGGCTGAGATTTATGAACTACAGAGATTTATGAACTACAGGACCCAAACATCTTTAGAACTGTCGCAGGTTTCAGACAAAGGGTCTCTGGATCACAATGAGGGAGCAGCAGGAATTGCCTTGCGTTTGAGGGAGAGATTTTTATGGAAGCCCCCGCATACTTAATCCCCCCCCCCGTTCCCAGGTTATGAAGCTCTAGGGGTCTCTCTGCCGGGTTCCGCATTTCAGACCAGGGCGACTGGAGAAAATGTACGTTCTGTTCCTACATATCAGAAAAAATATGATTTAGGAAGAAATTAATGATAAGCATACTTAAGGAGGACTGAGATTTAGGGTAATTATCCTCAAATTGTTTTTAATTCTTGATAATGAAGGACTAATATAAAAACACCAGACCTGACTCACTTGATAGTGATTATGACCTTATAATAATGAACTTGCATATTATACTGCACATGGTGTTGTTTCAGATTCTAACCTCATTCCCCCAGGTGATAGGGTAGCCCTGGCCTAGCAGAAAATTAACATTCCACAAGTCTAATCACACTGTAAACAATACAACTGTAATATTTTTCAAAATAATAATTTAAGAATACTGGTAAGACAGATCCTGTAATGTAGACACTTTGAGCCTAATGGCGGCTTTGTCTCGTCTGCTTGTATCAAACCATGGTATGCCTGCAACTTCAAGGTTGTGAATTCAGTGCATAGGTGGGGCACTGTCATTGTACCTTTGAGGAAGGTACTTAACCTAAATTGCTTCAGTAAATATCCAGCAGTATAAACGGATTGTATTTTTAAAAAGTCTAAGTCATTCTGGATAAGTGTCTGCTAAATGTGTGTTGTATTATATTATATTGTCACTGTTTTACTGATCCTCCATGTAAGCACCTGTGACATGCCTAAATGTGAATGTAAAATGGTAGGGTAATCAACACCCCTACGCTTTCCCAGGTTATTCAACAACAAAGCTCTCATCACCCTAAACACACATTTTACAAACAAAGCAACAATTGACAAGTCATGGGAAATTAAAGCATCAAGCTAATAGTAAATATTTCTAATATCTATCTATCACAACATGATCACATTATATTGGTTTTGTTTGCACATTAAGGTGCGGATTTGTTGCGATTGTACATTAACATGCAGATTGGTTGCGATTGCACATTATGGTGTGAGTTGGTTGTGATTGCACATTAATGTGCAGATTGGTTGTGATTGGACATTAAGGTGGGGATTGGTTGCGATCGCACATTAAGGTGTGGATTGGTTGTGATTGGACATTAAGGTGGGGATTGGTTGTGATTGCACATTAATGTGTGGATTGGTTGTGATTGCACATTAAGGTGTGGATTGGTTGTGATTGCACATTAATGTGTAGATTGGTTGTGATTGGACATTAAGGTGGGGATTGGTTGTGATTGGACATTAAGGTGTGGATTGGTTGTGATTGCACACTAATGTGCAGATTGGTTGTGATTGCGCATTAAGGTGCAGATTGGTTGCGATTCCACTTTAACATGCGGATTGGTTGTGATTGCACATTAAGACATGGATTGGTTGTGACTGGACATTAAGGAGTGGATTGGTTGTGATTACACATTAAGGAGTGGATTGGTTGTGATTACACATTACCATGCAGAATGGTTGTGATTCCACATTAAAGTACTTCTCGTTGAAGCCCAGTTTAACATAGAATTTTATTTTATGGCAAAGGAGGGATGAATTATGAGCAAATTGGCCAGAGGGCTGCATCTCTTTAATAAAACACTTTGTGGATGCAGGAGTTTGGATATCAAAAGACTTATGGTCATCTGCCCCAAAAAGGCACCTAAATGCTTGAAGGTTAACCTGCCAGATTGTTTTAAAGCCCTGTTTTAGTGCCCATAATTGCATGTAGTTTTGTGTTTATAGCTTGTCATTTTTAAATAACTAAACAAAACTGCCCCAAATCAAATAGAGAAAATGAAGAAGCTGCCAGGCAGCAGGAAAAGGCCTGAAGACTGGGCTGGTTTGGGCCTGAAGACTGGGCTGGTTTTGGCCTGAAGACTGGGCTGGTTAGGGCCTGAAGACTGGGCTGGTTAGGGCCTGAGGACTGGGATGGAGTGGGCCGGAAGACTGGGCTGGAGTGAGCCTGAAGACTGGGCTGGTTTGGGCCTGAATATTGGCCTGGTTTGGGCCTGAAGACTGGGCTGGTTTGGACCTGAAGACTGGACTGGAGTGGGCCTGAAAACTGAGCTGGTTTGGGCCTGAATATTGGCCTGGTTTGGGCTTGAAGACTTGGCTAGTTTGGGCCTGAAGACTTGGCTGGTTTGGGCCTGAAGACTGGGCTGGTTTGGGCCTGAATACTGGCCTGGTTTTGGCCTGAAAATTGGGCTGGTTTGGGACTAAAGACTTGACTGGTTTGGGCCTGAAGACTGGGCTAGAGTGGGGCATAAGGGCAGTGTCCCATAGCTGGGTAAGTCCAGCTATCTTCCCAGTTTATATTGTTGAAGTTGTGCACTCTAGTTTTTGTTTCTTTTGTGATACTTATGCATGCACGCACACGCATGTTAGCCTTTACAGCACACATCTTTGGGTTTTAAAGGTAGAAAGTACTGAATATCTAACTTGCAGTATATTGCTAAATGGGTTTTTACTTACTGGATATTATATGCAGCAGATTCAAATAGAGTCTGCAGAACTTCAAACAGTGGCGATGTGCCTAATCACTTTGGTGCCATGCAAACTGTCAGATGGCAAAATCAATAGCTAACAATATCACTAAATGAATATGGAATAAACTGTTAAGAGTATCATCCCACATTTCTGCCTGTTTGCTACAAGGCCTTTTAAATACGGTGCATGTTATTGGCCGAGTTATTTTCCATGAATGCCTTCTGGCAGGCTAATGGAGACTCTGGCAAATATTGGGCACATTTCAGTGGCCTTCCTATACTAGTCCTAATGGGCAAATTTTAAATGGTCAGATGCCACCACACCCCCCCCCCCCCCCCCCACCCACCCCCAACACTGAAACAGAGTAATTATATCTGTGGAGAGAGGCGCAGGCAAGGCATCTGGTGGAGTTAAATACTAAAATTCTGCAAAAACAATTAATCATTGCTGAATGAAAAGATTTTAACCTTCAGAGAATACTAGGAAGGCACTAACTGTGTGCCACAATACCCCAGCATGCTGTGCTCTCTCTTTCACTATGTCATGACCTACATTTATCAAGCTTCAAAGACAGAGGAATTAGACTTAAAAATAAAAATATAATAATTTTTTAATCAAGCTCACTCTCCCTGTGATTTACCTACAAGATCTAAACTCAGATATCTCAACATGAAATGCAGGTACTCAAAATTAAATACAGGTACCCAAAAAAAAAATCCCTCACAATTTCACTCAAAATTTCCCCACAATTCAGCCCCACTGTGCCCCCCCCCCCATCCCCCCCCCCCCCCCTCCAGTTGAACTTTTCAGCATAGCAGAGGTCAGTTTCACCCCTACTCCCCTACTGAACGAATGTTGCTGGACAATCACAGCAGATTAATAATTATTGTAATGAGGGAGGGACGGACTCTGACCTTATTTTTGCTAGGTCTGAGGGGAGGAGGGTACAGGGGTCAGCATATGCCACAGGTGATAGATTAGGGGGCTCCTTTATGGTCTCCATCACCGCTCCTCTTCTCAGTTGATAACATTCTGTTACCCCCTTGACTGCTGAGGAGAAACAGAATCAAAGGGAAAATGAATGATAGAAACACAGAATTCCCCTGTTGTACAATGAGTAATCATCAGCTGCTTTAAAAGAGTGATATATAGAATTTTGGGAAGGAGTGGCCGATGCCTTGAGGAAACTAATCTTAGTTTTTGCAGGAGCTGCTCTTGCACTACAGCATTCACCAGCCGGACGTGAACACCACCTGTACCTGAGGACACCACCTGTACCTGAGGACACCACCTGTACCTGAGGACATCACCTGTACCTGAGGACACCACCTGTACCTGAGGACATTGAACCTGAGGACATCACTTGTATCCTACCTGCGGACGCTCTCAGTGTGCCATTGCCAATATTTTAAAAATAAACAATTAAAGGAGTGATATCTTTATCTGAACTACGCGGCGCACTGCCGAATGAATGCCTTCAACAATAAACTTGTCCCCTTCTCCAAAAACACAGATTTTCAGCCATGCACATCAATCAAGATAGAAGTGCCTTAAATCACATAGTAAAGCCTCACAGTGAAACAAACCTTAATTTTGAATGTACCCCCATAGCAGGTCATTCCCTTAAGTCCAAGGCAAGAAATACAAATGTATGCTAACAGCTATGGAATTCAACAAAGTGCATTTTACAAAGTGCACTCTCAAAAAGGATGTGTTAATATCCAACACACTTTTTGTGTTACTACTTTTGTGTTACACATTTTGTGTCAAAGACTTTTCAAATTAACACAAAATGTGTCCTTATCTAGACATAAAGTTGTGCTAAAAATGACAGGTGTGTTTTAAAATTAGTTTGAGAGTGTGTGAATTATTTATCATATTTATGAATGCAACATACATAATTAAACTAGTGCTCTCTTTCTATATAGATTTTATAGATTGTGTATTAGAAATCCTTTTTTAAAATAACTCTAAAGGTTGAATACAATGAAGGTACATGTTTAACATGCCCCAAGGCCTCTGTCACTGTCAGACCCGACAATAACTAAAGTGTCAATACCGTTAGGGAAGACTGCAGCCAAAATTGTGCAGGTAGTCATAAATCATCCATTGGACAGCTTGCCTAAACGTTGCTCTAATCCTCTCACATGGACCACATACTACCCTCCAGAGATCAGCATGAAAATGACAATAGGCACAAACTTGTTTCCATATCAAAAAAACACTCACAGTCATACATATATAGTCTTGAGATAATGGTTAAGTTCTACTTTGAAAATGTTACAACCTGGCATCGACCATTTAATGTTATGAATATATATAATAATATATACCTTCCAAGTATAATCAATAGTTTGATTATATATGAGATATTGAGATCACCGTTACTTTTTATAAAGTGCAGGAACACAGATTCCTTCAAGGCCCCTGGCCTGTTTCCTATCTCCTGCCCGTTTCCTCCCTCTTGCCTGTTTCCTGCTACTGAATCAAAATGTGTGGTCTTCCCCCGCTCTTGCACACTGGCGGACTTAACGGACGCGTTCTCATGAAGTCTGGAGTGGATAGGGCTGTCTAATTTTGTAATTCACGAAGTCCGCAAGTGGGCTCATGAGGACTTCCATGCAAGCTTCCAGAGAGTCCGCTTGGGTGCAGACTTCACCTGACTTTGCCAGTGGGATTACCCAAAATTCATAGCAAAAACAAGGTAACAATATAAAAGATGTCAAGGAAGCAATGCCTAAAAAAGAAAATAATAAAGCCATGGAGGGAAAACAACCAAAGAAGGTCTTCCAATATATTCCAATATAGTAATATACAATCCATTGATATGTAGAATAGATATATAGGCAGATGTTGTCGTTAGGCGTATCCACGGTATCTGAAGTCCCGTCTCATTTTCCCATTTTATACCCTCGCAGCCCTGTGCCTTTGCAGACTTGATGTAATGACACTGTGAACTTCAGTCAACGTCGCAGTACGTAAGACCGAAGTCCACAAGGGCCGAGTCTGGAGTCTGGAGTGCCTACATTTGGATTCAGCATGCCTCTGCCTGTTTCCTGCCTCTGCCTGTTTCCTGTTTCCTGCCTCTGGCTGACTTGTCTTTGGTTGTTTAGTTTCTATGGGAATGAAACTCCAGTGCCATTAAACTGTCCCTTACTGTGTGGGCTTCTCCTGTCACAGAACTGTTACAAATCTCAGACTCCATGATAATCACGCATGCTATACACTTCCATTGTAGTGAAGGAATAATATGCCCTGTGATTACATTCATCATCATGATAATTGTAAAGAGTAACCTTTCACTCATAAGAAAAACTATTTTGTTGCAATTAGGATGTGTGAATTTAGTACTTGACTAGATAAATGCACATTAGTTCTGATGTGTTTATAAATAACTGTGTTGAAATGATATGCTGTTATTACACATTTCTGACAATTAAAGATCCAACATAACATTTTTTAAGCAGTCAATATAGCAATATAGATTGAACCTTTCACTTAAAAACTCTTGTACAAAATCATAACCCTAAATTAACTATTTTGTGACTTGTGTTTCCAGGCAACACAACTGAGATAACTGGATTTTTGCATTAATTGATTGAACCGAATGTGCTCTGCTTGATTAGAGAAGGTTTTTAAACTCATTTTGCACTGATATGCTATGGCCCTATAATTACTGCCATTTAATTTTTTATTGCTGTAGATTGGTTCTATGATCTCAAAAGATGTTTACGTTACTCAGCATGGTAAACATGTTCTTACACAGGTACTATTATGAAACAGCCAGCCCCATGACAATACTATGAACCAATGCAAATGTTTGAATTATAACAGTTAAAACATTTCATTTATCAACACTGTACTGGTGTTAGTCTAAACAGTCTTGCAGATAGATTCCTGGCATACAGTGAGGAGAGAAATAGAAAATGAAAATGAAATATTCAAATAAACTTTTGGCAATACTGTATTAATATAAAATATTATATTATTGATGCATATTCATTTGAATTGTGTATTTAATTTGGAACCCTGGTGAAACAGCACTGCAGTTAAAGTATTACTGGCCAAAACAAGTTTTTAAAAAATCTGTAACTGTGAATATTCCGTAAAGGATTTGGTGTTGGCTGGTATGAAAAATATTTTTTTTCCCTCTGACAGGCAAGCCTGGTTGACCTTTCTTTTTCTGAACATGCCAATTTGTGAAGGATTTTAAATTCATTCCCTCATCATAAACGCAAACAAGGAGGATAAATATCTGAAAAGCAGGGAGCAAACAGACGAATCTGTAATCTCTCTGGCTGTAATAGGGAAAATGAATTATGATGTCTTTAACTAACTGACAGATTACTTAGCTATTTGGATGAGGCTGTTTTCACACTTAGCAGGCACTCACAGGGGAATTTCATGCGGTCTCTGTATTGCCAGAGCTATTTTTCACACAATTTATTTCCAAATGATGGCTAACCTGAGGTCTTCCCTCTGTGCGGGGTTTAAGCAATGATTAATGGCGGGTGTTTCGCCGGCTCCACCTGGGGAACTGGCCCATCTGCGGAGAGGTGTCAGGTAGAGTGGGACGCCTGCAGGCAGCGCGTTTGAGTGGCAGCTTCCTTTTGCCTCGGGCATGTCCCGCAGCAACCGTCAGGTCTTAAGCGCCGCTATGTCCCATCACCCGCTGCACAGGCCTGCGCGCGGCTGCCCTAAATCTGTCCGTCTGCTCCCAGAAAGACCTCTACTAATGGCGCTCCTATCATGTGTCTGTGTGCTCTTCCTATGTTCATAGCCCGGGAGACACACGCTACCTTGCAAGAGAACATGGTAGCAAGAGAAAAGCTTAAACCATGGCTGCGATTTGTTTAATCATATGAATACAGGCCTTGACGTCATTTATCATTTTATTCAGATGTGCCATTTATTTTTTGTAATTTTTTTAATGAATTATCTACTGAAGGATTGAAATCACTCTATGCTTATTTTTAAAAAGTTCATCCATGCCCACAGAAGTGTGGGTGCTTGCCCAGTTAAGAATCTATCATTTTATAGGAAAAGAAAGTGACCACTTCAAAACTTTCATGACAGTTACATAGTTGTTTTTTTAAAATATATATACAGCTTCATATCCAAAAGTTTAGACCATCTCCTGCCGGCATGGGTCTCTGAATGTTATTTAGATGTCCATTAAACGCTTGAATGGCCTGTCTGTTTCATTTCATCAAAACCAAGCTCCTAGAAATGGCACAGATGCTGGTCGGATAGTAATCAAATTAGATTTTGGACAGGTTTACGACCACTCGCTGTCAGCGTCTCTCTGCCTGGAGATCACCAGCACTAATACAGTTTTGATGGTGATTAATGAGCGCGTTAATCAAGTGTTTGGTCCCGGGCTGATAGACACATCACTGGGGCTTCTCAGCTGGCTGCAGCTCCCTCTGATTTCCTGTGGGGTGAGGGCCAAAGCCACACGCCAGGGGAGGGACGAGGCAGTTGGCAGCGGTACAGTGGAGGCTCTCTGGCTGATTATGGGGATGACATTCAGTCACTTCTTAAACGGGGAACAGAGCTTTCATCAGCTCTTCCCTCTAAAATCTACATTGTGAGTTTCCCAACCCCCCCCCCCCCGCCTGCAGTATCTTGCTTGCTAATTGTGTTGGTACAGGAGCAAACGTAACGTGGCCCAGTTATCCTGCCTCGGTCTCTCCGTCTTTGGTTTATTGCCGCATCTGCGTTTCCCATCTCATTTATCACAGGACGGATTTCTGTTCTTCTTGTTCATGTCCTGATGTTGAATTAGTAATCATGGGAGAGGGGATCTCTTTCAGGACTTTCTGATGACCCCAGGAAATGACTAATGTTTACCTTAATTAGCTCCCACATCTAAAGAAACACTCTGTTGGTACAGAGGCAAGAGGGAAGTGTTCATGTGTTGTGTAACTAAACTGGCAAAGCAACAACATGTAACTTAATGGTGGTCACAAGGCCACCGTGTGATAAGGAGAAGTTGATTTTTACAAAAGTAAATCGGCAAAATATATTCCAGCATCGCAGGGCATGTGCCTATAGACTCTGCTGCTATGAGGTGCTTCAAGGTTCAGAAGCAGGAGGAACTCACAGATAGAGCTCACAGATAATAGCATAGGATAGGAGTGATTTGCTCAAGGCAAACAGAGAGGGGCTCTACCAATCATGGAGTATGCTGGTAACAACCATTATAACAATACCAACAGTGATTAGTAAATACTTCAGGCAACTTCCTGTTATTCTCACAGGTATGCGAGAAAGAAAAGCCAGAAAATACACTGCAAAAAAGTATTTCTTAACAAGTGTTTTGTCTTGTAATGACTTAAAATCTTATTTTTTTCTCTAAAGTAGAAATATTAGCTTATTTTATTGGCAAATCTTGAAATGAGTTTCCATTGCCAATATTTTCGTCTTATCAAGAAAAAGTAATATAAATAAGTTTTTACGTCTAAATAAAAGAAAAAATGCTTAAGATTGACTTTTAAGCAGCGCATTCACTGCACATTCACTGCACATTTACTGCACATCACTGCGCATTCGCTGCACATTTACTGCACATCACTGCGCATTTACTGCACAGCACAGCGCATTTAGGGCCTTATTTAAGACCTTTAGTGTGTGCAGAACCTTTTAACACACGCAAAACTAACAACACAACTAATAATGGGTCCAAAACAAATACTATTACCAATCATTGGTCATGTTATTGGTTTTGAGTGAGCTAAAAGGTTTTTCACATGCTAAAGGTCTTAGTAAATCAGGCCCTTACTGCGTAGCACAGCTGGGGGAGAGTGTGGAGGCCTGCAGGGAATGGCCGTGATGGCACACTGCTGCCGCCCTGGTGGACGGAAAGCAACATGGAGAATTCACAGGTAATGCCAGTTTATTTGGCTTAGCAGGTCATCCATCAGAAAGCTGCATGAGCTCAAATGCCACAAATGCAAGAAAGAGATTTAACATCATCTACCAAGAGACCATGCCTACGTGCCACACTTACAGTGATTTGCATGCACAAAACCCATTAGTTAAATATGTCAGGGTTAGAAGGTTGAGCAGGATAATCCCAGATTTCCATTACTTTCTTTCAGCCTTTCCTGCATATGTGACAGACATTAAACAAAGAGCACATATGCAGGACACAGCAGCGTTTACACTTCCCATGGTTTTATCTTTATCACTTTCCTTCTCTCCTTTGCTGACGTATATTGGCAATAGTCCTTTTGTGATGCAAATTTGTGCTAACAGTAATCACATCAAAGTGCATACGTACATTTAAAGATAAGTACAATATTCACATAATAGGGCCCATGTGTGCAGGCTGGGGCCTTCAGCTGCTACACTGCGGGCTAACGGGTTAGAATCCTGTGTGTGCATGACTGGGACATATCACTGTGTGCATGACGGGGACATATCACTGTGTGCATGACTGGGACATATCACTGTGTGTGCATGACTGGGACATATCACTGTGTGCATGACTGGGACATATCACTGTGTGCATGACTGGGACATATCACTGTGTGCATGACTGGGACATATCACTGTGTGAATGACTGGGACATATCACTGTGTGCATGACTGGGACATATCACTGTGTGCATGACTGGGACATATCGCTGTGTGCATGACTAGGACATATCACTGTGCGTGCATGACTGGGACATATCACTGTGTGTGCATGACTGGGACATATCACTGTGTGTGCATGACTGGGACATATCACTGTGTGCATGACTGGGACATATCGCTGTGTGCATGACTGGGACATATCACTGTGTGTGCATGACTGGGACATATCGCTGTGTGCATGACTGGGACATATCACTGTGCATGCATGACTGGGACATATCACTGTGTGTGCATGACTGGGACATATCACTGTGTGTGCATGACTGGGGCATATCACTGTGTGCATGACTGGGACATATCGCTGTGTGCATGACTGGGACATATCACTGTGTGTGCATGACTGGGGCATATCACTGTGTGCATGACTGGGACATATCGCTGTGTGCATGACTGGGACATATCACTGTGTGTGCATGACTGGGGCATATCACTGTGTGTGCATGACTGGGACATACGTAACACTGTATGTGCATGACTGGGACATATCACTGTGTGTGCATGACTGGGACATATCGCTGTGTGTGCATGACTGGGACATATCGCTGTGTGCATGACTGGGACATATCACTGTGTGCATGACTGGGACATATCGCTGTGTGCATGACTGGGACATATCGCTGTATGTGCATGACTGGGGCATATCATTGTGTGTGCATGACTGGGGCATATCACTGTGTGTGCATGACTGGGACATATCGCTGTGTGCATGACTGGGACATATCACTGTGTGTGCATGACTGGGACATATCGCTGTGTGCATGACTGGGACATATCACTGTGTGTGCATGACTGGGACATATCACTGTGTGTGCATGACTGGGGCATATCACTGTGTGCATGACTGGGACATATCGCTGTGTGCATGACTGGGACATATCACTGTGTGTGCATGACTGGGACATATCACTGTGTGTGCATGACTGGGACATATCGCTGTGTGCATGACTGGGACATATCGCTGTATGTGCATGACTGGGGCATATCATTGTGTGTGCATGACTGGGGCATATCACTGTGTGTGCATGACTGGGACATATCGCTGTGTGCATGACTGGGACATATCACTGTGTGTGCATGACTGGGACATATCGCTGTGTGCATGACTGGGACATATCACTGTGTGTGCATGACTGGGACATATCACTGTGTGTGCATGACTGGGGCATATCACTGTGTGCATGACTGGGACATATCGCTGTGTGCATGACTGGGACATATCACTGTGTGTGCATGACTGGGACATATCACTGTGTGTGCATGACTGGGACATATCGCTGTGTGTGCATGACTGGGACATATCGCTGTGTGCATGACTGGGACATATCACTGTGTGCATGACTGGGACATATCGCTGTGTGCATGACTGGGACATATCGCTGTATGTGCATGACTGGGGCATATCACTGTTTGTGCATGACTGGGACATACGTAACACTGTATGTGCATGACTGGGACATATCACTGTGTGTGCATGACTGGGACATATCGCTGTGTGTGCATGACTGGGACATATCGCTGTGTGCATGACTGGGACATATCGCTGTGTGTGCATGACTGGGACATATCGCTGTGTGCATGACTGGGACATATCACTGTGTGCATGACTGGGACATATCACTGTGTGTGCATGACTGGGGCATATCACTGTGTGTGCATGACTGGGACATATCGCTGTGTGCATGACTGGGACATATCGCTGTGTGTGCATGACTGGGACATATCGCTGTGTGCATGACTGGGACATATCACTGTGTGCATGACTGGGACCTATCACTGTGTGTGCATGACTGGGACATATCACTGTGTGCATGACTGGGACATATCACTGTGTGTGCATGACTGGGACATATCACTGTGTGTGCATGACTGGGACATATCGCTGTGTGCATGACTGGGACATATCGCTGTGTGTGCATGACTGGGACATATCGCTGTGTGTGCATGACTGGGACATATCACTGTGTGTGCATGACTGGGACATATCACTGTGTGCATGACTGGGAAATATCACTGTGTGTGCATGACTGGGGCATATCACTGTGTGTGCATGACTGGGACATATCACTGTGTGCATGACTGGGACATATCACTGTGTGTGCATGAATGGGGCATATCACTGTGTGCATGACTGGGACATATCACTGTGTGCATGACTGGGACATATCACTGTGTGTGCATGACTGGGGCATATCACTGTGTGTGCATGACTGGGACATATCACTGTGTGTGCATGAATGGGGCATATCACTGTGTGCATGACTGGGACATATCACTGTGTGCATGACTGGGACATATCACTGTGTGTGCATGACTGGGGCATATCACTGTGTGTGCATGACTGGGACATATCACTGTGTGCATGACTGGGACATATCACTGTGTGTGCATGACTGGGGCATATCACTGTGTGCATGACTGGGACATATCACTGTGTGTGCATGACTGGGACATATCACTGTGTGTGCATGACTGGGACATATCACTATGTGCATGACTGGGACATATCACTGTGTGTGCATGACTGGGACATATCACTGTGTGTGCATGACTGGGACATATCACTGTGTGTGCATGACTGGGACATATCACTGTGTGTGCATGACTGGGACATATCACTGTGTGTGCATGACTGGGACATATCACTGTGTGTGCATGGCTGGGGCATATCACTGTGTGTGCATGACTGGGACATATCACTGTGTGTGCATGACTGGGACATATCACTGTGTGTGCATGACTGGGACATATCACTGTGTGTGCATGACTGGGACATACTTTGTGTGCATGACTGGGACATATCACTGTGTGTGCATGACTGGGACATATCACTGTGTGTGCATGACTGGGACATATCACTGTGTGTGCATGACTGGGACATATCACTGTGTGTGCATGACTGGGGCATATCACTGTGTGTGCATGACTGGGGCATATCCCTGTGTGTGCATGACTGGGGCATATCGCTGTGTGTGCATGACTGGGGCATATCGCTGTGTTTGCATGACTGGAACATATCACTGTGTGTGCATGACTGGGACATATCGCTGTGTGCATGACTGGGACATATCGCTGTGTGCATGACTGGGACATATCGCTGTGTGCATGACTGGGGCATATCACTGTGTGTGCATGACTGGGGCATATCACTGTGTGTGCATGACTGGGACATATCACTGTGTGTGCATGACTGGGGCATATCACTGTGTGTGCATGACTGGGACATATCACTGTGTGCATGACTTGGACCACAGAGGCAGAACAATTTCTGCTTAGTACATAAGGCGTGTCTGGGAGCTCACAGGCCAGCAGGAGGAGCCAGCGAGAGACACACTTCCTGCTATTGGTACCGTGCTCGTCTGTAATACTGAGTGGCTTTCAGTATGGAAAATGGTCTCTGACAATTGGAGTTCCTACTTTAGCTGCAATATTCTTTGCTTGAATGTCACTTGGAGAGTTAAATTGGGAGAGAAGATAGTGGGTAAATATAAATGATGTGGTAACACTTTACATTAAGTTGCACCTATACCTGTGTGGTTAAATTGTAACTAATTTGGTCCAACGTAGGTAACGTGCAATAACAGTTAGCAGTATTCCTAATTACACATGAGTATTTTGAAATATGTTATTTACACTCATAGGCCACATCTTCATGGTACACAACCAATAAACCTTGCTTGTTAATTTCACAATGTAGTTGACTGATTAAGATCCTTGCTACTGGTCACCAATATTTTCATCCATTGCTAGGTTTATTCTATCTTGCCAAATGTGTAAATAAATTATTTAAACAGTGAGATGCAGTGTATGAGAATAGTGTCTCTTTGGGTGAACAGGGATGTTTTTAATGCAGATGACTGGGGACTGCAGATATAATGCCCACAGTCTGTGCTCAAAAATTCATATCTTCTCCCGTTAAACCTGTACTGGGCTGTCAGGTGCAATATTGAAAAGTTCAAGACGTGAATCTTAGGCTAATTTAATTTTTCAGCTTTTGGTTATTAATTCACTATCAAAATTAATTGCTGATGTGTCAGCAGGTGTTGAATAGCTAAATAGCCAACTTAACATATTTATATTTCAGCAAATAAGTTTTGACATCAGTTTAAGGTTTTTAATAATTTTTTAATCATATGTGATTTAAATAAATCAACTGTACTGGTAACTAAGTATACAGGGCCGCATTTCAGTTTCTCTGGTTTTGAACCTATCCTTCACAGAGCTTACGGTAGGCATGCCTGCTCTCATACCAGTGACTGTAGGAGCTCCTGTGCTCTCACACCAGCGGCTGTAGGTATCCCTGCTCTCTCACACCAGCGGCTGTAGGTATCCCTGCTCTCTCATACCAGTGACTGTAGGAGCTCCTGCTCTCTCATACCAGCGGCTGTAGGAGCTCCTGTGCTCTCACACCAGCGGCTGTAGTTATCCCTGCTCTCTCAGACCAGCGGCTGTAGGAGCTCCTGTGCTCTCACACCAGTGGCTGTAGGTATCCCTGCTCTCTCAGACCAGCGGCTGTAGGTATCCCTGCTCTCTCAGACCAGCGGCTGTAGGAGCTCCTGTGCTCTCACACCAGCGGCTGTAGGTATGTCTGCTCTCTCAGACCAGCGGCTGTATGTATTCCTGCTCTCTCAGACCAGCGGCTGTAGGTATTCCTGCTCTCTCAGACCAGCGGATGTAGGTATGCCTGCTCTCTCAGACCAGCGGATGTAGGTCTTTCTGCACTCTCAGACCAGTGGCTGTAGGTATCCCTGCTTTCTCAGACCAGCAGCTGTAGGTATTCCTGTTCTCTCAGACCAGCGACTGTAGGTACACCTGCTCTCTCAGACCAGCGACTGTAGGTACACCTGCTCTCTCAGACCAGCGACTGTAGGTATACCTGTTCTCTCAGACCAGCGGCTGTAGTGCTTCTGTTCTCTCAGACCAGTGGCTGTAGGCATCCTTGCTATCTCAGACTAGCGAATGTAGGTATACCTGTTCTCTCAGACCAGCGGCTGTAGTGCTCCTGCTCTCTCAAACCAGTGGCTGCAGCCTGTAGGTATTCCTGCTTTCTCAGGCCAGCGGATGTAGGTATACCTGCTCTCTCAAACCAGCGGCTGTATTGCTCCTGCTTTTTCAGACCAGCGGCTGTAGGTATTCCCACTCTCTCAGACCAGCGGCTGTAGGTATTCCCACTCTCTCAGACCAGCGGCTGCAGGTATTCCCACTCTCTCAGACCAGCGGCTGTAGGTATTCCCACTCTCTGACCAGCGGCTGTAGGTATTCCCGCTCTCTCAGACCAGCGGCTGTAGGTATTCCCGCTCTCTCAGACCAGCGGCTGTAGGTATTCCCGCTCTCTCAGACCAGCGGCTGCAGGTATTCCCACTCTCTCAGACCAGCGGCTGCAGGTATTCCCGCTCTCTCAGACCAGCGGCTGTAGGTATTCCCACTCTCTCAGACCAGCGGCTGTAGGTATTCCCACTCTCTCAGACCAGCAGCTGAAGGCCCTGGAGCTCATGTGCTTCAACAGCAGTGACCCTACAGATCCTATAGACGGCCAAGTTAAAGTTTCTGTCATCTCACTAAAAATAGAAAAAAGGAGGGAGATGGAATCATATTTTGAGATGATAATCCTCTCAAAAACAGCACCCTTCTCCTGCCCCCCCCTCCCCTAAATAAACATAGATGTGGCCATTTACAGCAGTATAAATCAACACCACCACCACCCACCCCCACCCCCAGTGAAGAGCAGCTGGCACATGTGGAAATAATTGTAATTATTAATCATGCTGATTTCACACCCTTCAGATGTGCAGTAGGGGTTTGTTGCCCTGTGATGGCGCCTGGACCCTGAACCCTGGACCCTGGGCAGGGCCAGGCCGTGCCGTGCCGTGCCAAGCCGAGCCCAGACCAGCCAGCCCTCTTTCATGGTCTTATGAAAGTGCTGATTGGCACACAATAAACCAAGACCAGTGCATCACTGCTCTACCATCATCATGTAACAATATTAAATTATGATGATAACATGAAGACTGCTAGGTTCAATTCCTGGCTGGTTCAGTTTGGAAAAGGCTTAGTTTACATTAATTTCTTCAACTTAGTTTTGAGTTGAAAAGATGTTTTCATTTTGAGAGATATTTTGTGTAGAAATAAGATGGACTGAGGCGATATAAAAATCCTTCCCAAGATGGAATATAAAGCAAGAAAATCATAAAACTGCAGCAATCTGCAGCAAACCGCAGGTAATGTAGAAAGCACAACCGCCGATGAGCGCCAAACTGAAACTCTTGGGCTTCCTCTGGTACAGGACAGGGGGAGGGAGAGAACCCACCCCAAAAACACAGCTTGAGTTCTGTGACAGCCCTATGTGTGTGTGCGTGTCCGTGCATGTGTGTGTGTGTGTGTATACGTATGTGCATGTGTGTGTGTGTATGTGTCCATGCGTGTGTGTGTGCGCGTGTGTGCGCGTGTATGTGTGTGTGTGTGTGTGTGTGTGTGTGTATCTGCGTGTGTGTGTGTGTGTGTGTATCTGCGTGTGTGTGTGTGTGTGTGTGTATCTGCGTGCGTGTGTGTGTGTGTTTGGAGGGGCTCTTTGGGAGGTGGCCATTTTGACAGAAGGTGATGGATGACCTCAGGACAACCCCATCCAGGCCACAGGAGCATGTGCATAACACAGGGCTTCCCCCAGCCTGGGACACCCCCTGCCCCCTGCAGCCCAGCCCCCTCACACCCCCTGCATCCCAGGGGCCCCGCCCTGCTGCCACAGGGACAAAGCCCTGCACAGGTATTCACATGCGGGCAGGCACGGAGAGCTGGGCCCAGCAAAGACACACAGCACACTTTTATGGCCCTTTAATGAGTTGCTAATGGGAGAGTCATTTTCTTTTCTCCCTTTGCATTGAGAAAGGTAAAGACAGATGGAGAGGAAGATGCTTCCTGATTGATCAGGCTGGATTGGACAGGTGAGTGACGAGAGGCACGCCTGTCCTCCTCCTCTCTTCTTTCAAGGGGCTGTAGTGTAGGGGACCAGCTATAGTGGAGGAGTAAACGTTGAATGTTTTCTGAATTTGGGGAGGGGGATTAATAACCTTGCCCTCGTGGTCAGGTGTGGTCAGGTGTGGTCAGGTGTGGTCAGGTGTGGTCACTGTATTCCAAGCCGCCACTGTTTTATCATTTGGTTTGTCTGGGAATTCCTCTACTGAATATCCCCTATGAACTGTGAATATTCCCATGTTTTATCTGATACTGAAGCATTTGCTGGAGCTTCCCAGACATCTAACAGTTTTTAGCAAACATAGTGGGAACAGTCTATTGAATCAGGCTTACTTTTAGGTTTATGTCTATAGGAGTAGAAAAATGTTGTAAGATTGCATATATTATAGCATACATATTATAGCAGGACAGTCAGCATATATTACATTAGGCACATGTATTTTAATCCAGAGTGACTGAGTTTGCATCCCTTTTACATGTAATCCTTTTAGACAGCCGGATATTTTACTGAAGTAATTCAAGTTAAGTACCATTGCTCAGGGGAACAACACTAGCACCACACCAGGGAATGGAACATGCAACCTCTGAGCTGCGACTCCCGCTTCCCTCACCATTATGCTGCACTGCCGCCCTGTAGCCGCCCCTGTAGCATAGTAAATGTGTGATAGTAAGTAAACATGCGAGTGAGTGGCGTTCCTGGCGGTTCTGTGCGGCAGATGTGTGTCTAACGGGCAGAATGGCCCAGCAGCCCATTGGCATGGAGAAGTGTGCCACTGACTCTCTTTGTTTGGAAAATCCTGCGCATAACAAAGACCTTCTCCCAGCCCAGCTTCCTCACAGTCCCGAGGAGGCATTCACATGCAGTATCAATGGCATTTGGGTCCAGAAGAAACCATATTTTACATTTAAGGCTATTTACCAGCGTGCTAATGGGATAATGAGCTTCTTTCCTGCCCCTGAGTCACTGGGGAGACAGCTGGACAGAGAGGAAGAGGCTTCCTGAGACACTGATTGATTAGGCTGGATTTGGACAGGTAAGGGACGGTCCTGCTGTCAGAGGGGGTCAGTGGACCCCCTGTCCCGCTCTCTCTGCTTTCTCTGGCTCTGCCTTCATGCCCTTCCAGGGAAGGAGTTTAAATCTGCTCACCTGCCACAAAATAATCACCTGTTCACTCACACACACCTGTAATGCCACGGAAACAATATCTGAGGATGGTCAAGAGCACGTAAGATTCAGATTCAATAAAATAGCAAAGCGTAATAAAAGGGTAATTATCACTGCAAAAATTATATAAAATATCATTATATCATATCAGTATCTACAGTAAAAAAAAAAAAATTTTTCACTGTGGACATTTAAAGGAATGTTCAGTGTTAAATACATTCTGACAGTAGTATATTTTACTCTGAAATGTTTTATCCATTATTGTACTCATATATTCTCTGTAGAGTTAAACTAACACAGAAAATGTCACAGTGCATTTTTACCACTACCGCACCACATTACCGCCATCACACCAAATGACCGCTATCACACCACATTACCGCCATCACACCAAATTACCGCTATCACACCACATTACCGCCATCACACCACATTACCGCCATCGCACCACATTACCACCATCGCACCACATTACCGCCATCACACCACATTACCACCATCGCACCACATTACCACCATCACACCACATTACCACCATCACACCACATTACGTAGCGCGATGGTGGTAATGTGGTGTGATGGTGGTAATGTGGTGTGATGGTGGTAATGTGGTGCGATGGTGGTAATGTGGTGCGATGGTGGTAATGTGGTGCGATGGTGGTAATGTGGTGTGATGGTGGTAATGTGGTGTGATGGTGGTAATGTGGTGTGATGGTGGTAATGTGGTGCGATGGTGGTAATGTGGTGTGATGGTGGTAATGTGGTGGTAATACCACCATTATGAAAAAACCAAACATCCCTTTCACAGCAAACCCTTCCACATAGTGAGTTCTGTAAGAAAAAGAAAGCCAGCTTTATGATAAATGATATTTCCTCATTTTTTAAATAAGCACACATTGAACATGAAAAATTCACAACCTTTCAGTTGCATTTGCCCTTTATTGATGCATTTGGGGTGGGGGGGGCTGTTTTGACTCATCTGCATACATACACATACGCAACCCCCGCCCCCCCCTCCCCCCCCTCTCCTCCCCTCCCCTCCCCGGCAGCATGTCTTCTTAGATTAGGTGATGTCCCAGAAGAGTCACTGGGTACAAAGCGCTAGCATCTGGCAGCCATTACACCCCCAGATCAGTTGTGATTTGTCCATATGATGGCTCTGGCCCACAGCGACGGGCGTACGCTATCAGCCATGCTGCCGGCAGGCCACCCGCACTGTCGCTTCTGTTTTCCACACTACCGCTAATTCCTTCCCGTAATGAGCTGTCTCTCTCTCCCTCACATCGACTGCATCCCTTTCCTGGCCTATATATGGAGGAAGGCTGCATTCTGAGGACCATTATTTTTGCCATTTAAACCGGAGAAGGTTTTCAAACAGACCTTATGGCTTTGGCAGATTTATTGAAGGAGTTGTGGACAATAAAGTTGTACATATTTTCCCCTACCTAACAAACACACTCTTCGGATACTGCCCAGTGGAGGTCACAACACTACATCAGAGTAATTTACCCTCTGCAGGTTTTTCATTTACATCCGATCATAATATAATAGTCACTGAGCAAACAAGAGACTGGAAAAGTGTGTCAATTAGATTTGATGACAAAATGCTACTTTGTTCAAAACTGCAAACGCATAAATAAATACTCATATGATATTATACAACATCTTATTTCTTGTGCACAGTAAGCAGATTTGGTCTTTTATGAAACAAAAACAATTTATCTATAGCATCTGGAGACACCCCCTAAACAAAAACAAAAAAAAAAACATTCTCATATGAGGTATCCACACGGGCAATGCAAATGTTCGCAACACGTATAAAACGGCTAAAGCAATATGCATTCATCTAGGTTATACTGTTGCTTTCACATCATTTTCATCTGACCCTGACCAAGGCACCTTTTGCCATAACCTTGGTCATTAATAAACACAGCAAAGAGAGATTTGAGTGTGCGACTGATTTTTTGACATGTAGTCCACACCAAATTATTTATGGCTACGAATATACTGTATTCCAATTTGCTTCATAAAATTTCTATTCAGATAAAAAAAATAGTGTAGATCAGAAGGATGCATGTGTGCGGAAAGAAATATCTCCAATAATTACATTTCAAGTGCTTTGTTTTGTGTTTTAAAATCATTCATACAAAACAAAATCTATTTTAATCATGGTGTGAGCCTCTAGGCAGGTAGGAGATACTTGTGCATCGGTGCTGAACAGCAAACCAAGCTCAAACTACACGGCTAAATGGCCTACCACCCGTAAAGCACGCTCAACAAGGAAACATGTTCAGTGCACAATCAACTCTCACAGAGTACTTAACTCTGACATTCGGTCCCTACCGGACTCAAATAAACTTGATGTTATAAACTAGAGTTGATTGAACAGAGATTTACTGTGTGCTCTATACAGTCTTCACCCTATCTTCAGTGACTTAGAAAAGACTGCTTCACAGCTTTCCAGTTGGCCATCTTTCGTTATTTTAAAACAAGAAAAACATTTTGTTATTTGTGAGAAGTGCGACTCCAGTTTTTAAAAATAGATGTTGTCACTTATTTGCTTGTTTGTTTTTGTCGCAAGCTGTCTGTCGGCTCTTGCTTTGGGTTGAAATTGATCAAAACCACCAACTGTGACAGATTCACTTTGGCACATGTCTGCTTCAGCCCAGCCTGCCAGACACTGCTCTGCCAAGAGAGATGCACTAGAGAGCAGGGAGCTTGGGGTGAGCATTCAGGCCCTACAAACTTTTCTTTATGGTCAGAGGGCTTTATCTCAGATGGGCAGATACCTCTGCATTTGAAAGCAATAACAGAATTGTGAAAATCTCTCTGGATATTATCAGTGTCCCAAAAAACAGTGCCGGTTGTGATGAGGACAGTCTTTGGCTCGCTGTGGCCCAGAACAAGAGCTATACTGCCCCATCTGTACCTCCTCATTTCCATAAACATCATGTGGTGCTGCGGAAACCTGATTTAGCCAAGCTGTCAAAGCATCAGCCATCTCCCTGCTAAACAGTTTCCCCATTAGAGGCGCCGCCGTGATCTGTCAGCTGAATGAGCTACAAGAGGAATGCTCTGCTCGCCCCTAATTAGCAGCTCCCAATACCTTTTGTCCATTTCATTAAGTATTCACTGTATCGGTTCTGTTCAATCTGATTCATTTCAAACGGTTCTCCCCTTGGGGAACAGACCCGCATGCTCTGCTAATCGCAAATGATCTCTCATTTATGTGCTGGAGAGAAGGCTCCCTCCTGGCGTCAATGTGTCAGTGCTGCTGTCTGTGATTCTTCATGCCCTCTGCTCCCAGTGTCAGTGCTGCCGTCTGTGATTCCTCAGGCCGAGCTCCGATTGTCAGTGTGTCAGTGGCACTGTCTGTTCTGTGATTCCTCAGGCCATCTGCTCCCAGTGTCAGTGCTACCATCTATGATTCCTCAGGCCCTCTGCTCCCAGTGTCAGTGCTGCTGTCTGTGAGTCCTCAAGTCCTGAGCTCCCAGTGTCAGTGCTGCGGTCCGTGATTCCTCAGGCCCTCTGCTCCCAGTGTCAGTGCTGCGGTCTGTGATTCCTCAGGCCCTATGCTCCCAGTGTCAGTGCTGTCTGTTCTGTGATTCCTCAGGCCCTTTGCTCCCAGTGTCAGTGTGTCAGTGCTGCTGTCTGATTCCTCAGGCCCTCTGTTCCCAGTGTCAGTGTGTCAGTGCTGCTGTCTGTGAGTCCTCATGCTCTCTGCTCCCAGTGTCAGTGCTGCTGTCTGTGACTCCTCAGGCCCTGCGCTCCCAGTGTCGGTATGTCAGTGCTGCCGTCTGTGATTCCTCAGGCCCTGAGCTCCCAGTGTCAGTGCTGCTGTCTCTGGTCCTGGGTGACTGGAGCACAGCTTCCTGTGTCTATGTTCCTCTGCTTCCTGCCAGGAGGAACTTCAGTGGACTTTCTCAGCCAGCAAATGCATAACAGCTCCAATGTTTAACAATTTCTCAGGTGGCACTAAATGTAGTTTCATACATCATGGAATCTGTGGGACAGCTTGTAATTTGCTCTGGATAATGCATGTTAGCTTGACTTGAAATGCATCTACAGAAAGAGCTATAATTATCCAGTACAATCAGATCCCCGAGCAGTAGTACTGTAGAAGGCATTTGTCCATTGACTGTATCTGTCCAAGGCCATTCCATTAAGTAAGTCACTTTAGCAGTTGTTTACAGGTGATGACTAAGGTAAGGACTATTTTCCCCTTGAAAGGGAGCTTTGATTAGTCACTTAGGCTCAGAAAGAGTGACCCCCCCCCCCCCCCTCCCACCCCCACCCCCACAGTACCTTGCTCATCAGCTCATCAGCGGCCAGGCTGTTGGCACACTGGCCTCAGGCAGCCTGTCTCCTTCATGGGACATTTTATGGGCCAATGGAGACCAGCAGAGCTGTTACTGATCACAGAACATGCAGTGGTACAGACCTCAGTTACTGATCACAGAACATGCAGTGGTACAGAGACTGGTACAAATGTACCCCTGCTCCTTCTTATATTTAAGCAGACATGTTACCCACCATCCATTTCAGAAGTTTCACTGGTTCCCCTAAACCCATTCCTTTGGCCAAATGTTTAGGGCCATGAGAGAGCTGTGACCGTCTGTGGCTGAGAGTCAAGGACAGTTTGTTTTGGGTGGAATCAGGGCAGTAGCATTCTCTCAGGGAGTCCCTTAACTGTGGGTTACTGGCAGACAGACCAACATTCAGTCACAGCCATTTACGGCCAGCTAGCAAACGCCATCTGTCAGGCACAGGGGGAAGACAGTACCCCTCCCATAAATGATGGCTTGATTCCTCTTCCCTTTGTATTTACAGGAAACTCAGCCCTCAAATGCAGACTAGAATCGCATGTAAGGCACAAACCAGCAGGCTGCTCCAGTATCTTGGGAATACGATCCTTCTCATTCTGTTCTTCAAATCATTTCAAAGAAATGAAACTGTAATTAGTGAAGGAACATACAGCCGTATGTGTTTTAGAATACATTTTGACATGTTAAATTATACATCATAATTGCACTGTGACAGTTCCATCTCCAGGTGAATCCAGGTAGAATCCATGTTCTGTTACAGAGATAATAACAGACAACAGAGATGAAGTGACACACAGGAAGTGTGAACAGCTCCAGCATGTCAAACATGAGCATTAACGACCACATATCAGCGGACAGAAGAACAAAACGAGGGTACCCCACAGCACAATCACTTCTACAGCCACACAGGAAGGATGCAAACCCCACAGAAAGGAACTACAATATGAAGATTCCTTTCACTTTCTATACATTTGTATGATGTATATGATTGGACACAAAACATACTTTTTAAGTTGACAAATCTGACAATTTTCCATCACACACACATGCACACACAGAGCTTTTCAGTTATAATATGCCTGGCTGTATTTCAGACATGTGCTCACCATTCAAATGTTAATAGTTTGTCATGTTTTTATAGACAGCAAAAGCAAGAGTAATCCATTGTTGCACCCGAGGACTCTGACAAGCTTATTTTGCTAGCTAGCAATCCATTTAAGTTTAATCCACAGTTCAATAACTAGCCAGTTTTACAGTTTTAAAATCTAAGAAGTATTCTGTAGTTAGGCTGTGCACTGCCAAACTCAGTCTACCATTCATCAGAATCTCTGCAATAATAGTAATTAATTATTATTATTATTATTGTTATTGTTATAAGAGGATTGCACAGAGCTATGCAATTATATTAATACTATGAATGACAACTACTAAATGATTTTGTACACCACTCATTTGCTGAGAATCTTTGGATAAATAATCTGCTTTTCTCAGAAATCAGGCTAAAGTGTGTCTGTAGGTATCTGAAATGCAATTACAAGCACGTCCTGGTGGTATTGCATAGCAAATCTGTTCTTTAAATATGGTGGTATCATTTCAAATACTTTTGGATACGAGAAAATGTATGCAAATTATATGCATTTATGAATCTCTCAGCGTAGGATTACAATATTGACTTCAAGGCTGGATTCAGTCTAATGAGGCCACAAACAGTCAAATATACACCGGAGTTTCTACCTCATTCATAACAACACAGGTGTGTTGTCGTGCACGTTTTATGCGCATTGATTCAATTGTCAAAACATTTAGCATTTGAATGTATTGATGATTGGATGTCATTATTGATGACAGAGTGCTATCCCTGTGAGACGTAAAAGCTGAAGCTGCACATCATTTCTTACCCATTTAAAACCACAACATTCTTTATTAAATGCATGTATCGTTACTGGTTATACGGTAAGACGGTACGAACTTCATTAAAAATGTAAGGAACGCTATTTTGTGTCTACATCACCTGAGGGAATATAAAACAGCTGCTTAATTTTATAAGGGGAAAAGTTAAATCGTTGTCCTGGTGTATTCATTTGTTTCTGTTCTGTCAATGCGTCCTGTCAAGCCCTCCACCCACCCACCCCCCGTAAAGATGTTAATCACTGAGCAATAACTGACACACTACTGCAAACAAATCAGTGAGTTTAGGAAAAGTCAGCTATCTGCCACCACGTCCGGACACAAAAAAGAGAGACCACCACAATTAACATGCAAATTGCCCACAACAATAATGGCTGTAGCAAAATGCTCTTATGATGGAAATATGCTTTCTGTTTTGGCTGTATGATGCAAACATTTGTCTATGAAATCAGCTGACGACGAGCCCGGGGCATTCCCGAGGGGGGGGGGGGGGGCGGTGAAATGGCTCATGCACCTGCCACCTAATTCAGCCACAGACAGAGAGAGCACAGAATCTAGGGAGCATAATGAACTGCCATCAGCCTGTCAGGGGAGTCAATAACTTATCCACCCAACCGCCTTTGTTCCGCAGGGCAGCGGCTCCTTCGACGCGGCCGACGCACTTATTCAACCGAAATTTATTTTCAATTGCAGCGCGCGGTTCTAACCCCGCACAAGCCAGCCTGTGACAGCAGTGCCTGCCCTTGGGCTACACGGGCATTGTTACTGACCATGTCCATTGTGAAACCTTTTGATGGGACTCTGAGCCTAACAAGGCCTCTCTCTCAAAGTGTAAAATCTCAAGTGTTCCCAGTAACAGGTGTGTCCTCTGAAGATGGCTAGCCATTTGTCAGAGCTGAAAACAAAAAGGCTACTTAGCAAAAAATAGTTGTTTTGTCCGCAGCCTTCAGGGAAATGTCCGTGAAGGCTTGATTTGAAATCACGGGGAACTCCCCTATATTGCCTCCGGTGACATTCCTGCGGGGCGCACAGGGAATCTGGCTCGCATTCAATGTTCTCCTGCAAACTGAAGTTAATCTAGAAATGGAGCGCCTGTTCCCCGTGTACCCGGAAAGACCGTGTTGGCTGAATTGGACTGAGCTCAGCAGCAAAGTTTCCACAACAAAAAAATCATATTGCATAATTGTGAATAACGTCCAGAAACTTAAAGCGATTGCTGCAGGCTGTTTATTTTTGCAAATTGAATCTGTTTTCTCAGTAAAATGGCTTTCAAGTTCCTGTTATACTCTAACATTTGTGCTGGGCACTTTATGGCAACAGGCTCAGTGTAACCAGAGACATTGTTATAACTGTCCTTCTAACAGAGTAAATCTGTTGGGATGGCATATGAAGGCAGGAACTTGGTGTTTGGCCACACCCACACCCATAGCAGTGTTCAATGTAAAATTAGCTATGATAGAACACGTTTAACTGTTATAGAGGAGCAGTGGTCCCTGTTGGGTTTGTGTAAACTATTGCTGAGTTTATCTAACGCGAATTTTGCTCTGTGATACATATTCAGAGCTAAGATGCTTTGATAAGAAATTAACTTTGAGCCAGTGTACTATTACGTTTATAGATCATCAAAACATTCAATATATACTTGGTTATATCTAACGGTGATTGCATATCAATTTCCTGGGACATTATTGTCTGAGCCAAAATGTAGTCTCAGTGCATTTTTCTCTTTTAAAGAATTTAAAAAGTGACAAAGCCCTGACCATCACCTACCAGCATGGCCTCCTCTTACTGTAAGTTGTAGCCCATATTTAAATCCTGTATTAGGCTATATTAAGACCCTGTGGTTATTCAAAAAAACTCACCGTGAATAGGCTAAGTAGCAACATTTAATTTTAACTAAAAAGACGAATTCATCTTACTGTCAATGAATGATGCGACATGAAACAGCTAGCCTATAGTAGCCTCATATTGTATTTAATAACAACATATGTTATTGTTGCTGTTTGGCATTTCCTACAAAGACTTACATATATAAAATACATGCTACAAATATATAGCTACATGTATCTTTAAAACATGTGATCACGTGATGTAAAACTTGTGATCAGTTTATATACCGGGGTATTTACAGACAAATAGAGCTGCGGTAAAATATCCCTGCCTTGCTCAAGGGTGATTTAATCATTCTTCCCATATTATTCTGTGATGCTTGTGATGTTATAAGCCCTGTTTCTTCACCAACGCGCCACATTAACGACTAGTTAAAATTTTCATATTAAGAATGAGAACGGGTTCTCAGAAAAAAAATTAGGTTAGGACAATCAGCATTTCTAATGAATCTCCAGCAGTGACGAGTTTTATTAACTACACAACTGTAATTAACGGAAACAACGGGAACAGCGTGGAGAGATTAAAAAACACGAACAATCATGTACTAGCAACCAAATTTATGCAATGGAGATCTTGTAATAAATTTTAATTTACACTGAATGTAACAAATATGCAATGAAAGAATCAGCCATAAAACTAAATATGAATTACAAACGATACAAAAAGCGTATTATTGATGATAAAATTATCTATAAATTAAGCCTACATTGTAAACTGTATTTAAAATATATAGGCTATACGTTACTGTATTGCAATTATGACCCGTTCAAGAAAATAACCATAGGCCTACTATAAAGGCTTTTTATTGCATTCAACATAGAAAATTATGAAATTAGGCTACTTCGGGTTTTATGATTATCCAATTGGACAAGCCAACGCGGCTATTATAACAAATGTAGATAAACGTAGCCTATATACAGACACTATTCACCGTCAGGTTTAGACTAGCCTACTCCTATCATGTAACTCTAAAAAATAATAGAGGTGGTTTATATGGCGTGGAAACATGAATCTCGATATGCATATTTAACAAGTAATCTCTAGTTATACCATCACTGTATTTTTCGTGGTTTGGTTGGAAACAGACCCGCTCCTCAGATTGGAACACCATGTTGCGCCTGAGGTCAGTGCTTCCTTTGAACGATAACGCACAATTGTCCTCGACTAAAGCCGTCAGCGCCGAATATGTTAAATAGTATCAAGAATAAAAGTAGGCTAGGCCACATAAATTGATTGGCTGATTGATCTATAAAATTAAAATGTCGCATTTAAGGCTTCGGATTTATTCAAATTATTTACCTGACCTTGTTTATTTACTCTCACAAAACACATCATTCCTTCATATTTGAGCATGTTCTTTAAAAAACCTGCAATATCCCTTCAAATGCAAGCCTTAATTTGTGTTCAGAGTTTATCACGTATAACCCGTCAAGAACCCAGTTGAATTTGTAGGCTCATAATAATTGATGGTTTACAAGCTTGGCAGGCTAAACCCAGAGGAGATTTCAGTGACACCCCGTGATAGTGTTGCACCCTTTTACTCCATTCCATCTGCCACGTTCTTTCTGTCTATGCTCAGTCTCTGTAACTGTGTGTACCCTAAAAAACAGTGTTAGACCAGCTCCGCCCTTTCAATCGCCCAACCGAGAGCAGTTACTTTCAGGAATGAACTTGAGCTTCACAACGAGAAAGTTACAAAAGGGGTTTTAATCCACGGGCTGATTTACATGTTTTAAGAACGAAGGCTGAATGCATTATCTCTGTCCTGTAATCCGAACATTCTCTCTGATGTGTTTTTTCCCTGTTCCCCCATGAACAATTAACTTGTAATCTCCACAAACATATATTCTGCTGCTGCCTATGTGATCTGCGGCGCGGCAGTGAAAGGGCCCTGGGGACAGGCTTACGGCTTTGTGTTTCCAACGTGTTTTACACACCTTTCACTTTCCGCCGTCTCCCCCACGTCCATCAAATTTAGAATTGCAGTAAGACGTTTGTTTAGAATTATCTTGAACTTATCATTGATAGTTACACTATTATCAGGGCTAAGACAATAATTATTTCCGGATTTCCGTGGCCTATAGCCACGCTGATAACTGTGGTTCCCCTGCTTGTTTCTAGGTCGCAAGGTGAATATTTAAAATGTTCTATGGCTGGCATACTGGAAACCTGAAGGCCTCCCCGAGTCGAACAGGTCCAATGAAGTAAATTGTTCTCGCCGCATTCAGAACTGGAGGAAGAAGCTCTACTACAAGCAATTCAACAGGCGATATTAGGGTTGTCAGAAGTTAAATTATCACAAAAGTTGCAGAAACTTTAGTCAGCCAAATCGCTTCCGTGTGTTTGCAAGTTGTGCACTTTTCAATATTGTGGGTTTTACCACTGGGAAAGGGGCGGACCGCCCAAAACTCACTCCACCAACTGGGGACAACTATCTAAAGGTGACTGGCATTTAGCCTTGATATCATTTTAAAAACTAAAAAAATGGGTCATGGTGTCTTCCAAGATCTTAATCAATTGTGTCAAATATGAGTTATTCAAAATGCGTTTAGGCCTACATGTATGAACGTAGGCCTATATATTGTATTCATCATTTTATTTCAGTCGAGCGATGGCCCGTATTCCCTTTGATATAATTACCAATTAATTGTGTTTTTACACGAATTCGCGAAGCCGACGGAACATCTTTTTCCACATATTAACTTGCAATATCTTTCTATTCAGCAGAAATCTTCCATTTTTATTTTATAAATTTCACACCTTTTAATATTTCTAAAAAGGTAACAATATATAAAGCCATCTTTGTTTTAAGTATTAACTGATTTTGTTATATAGTCTTACTCTGATACGGACCAATAGTAGCCTATACACAAGTTAGGCATATGTTGTCATAAGTTGTTATACGATGTTTTTAATATGAGAGGAGGCACTCTTAGTCTTTTATTTTACAGAAACTTTCTGTATGTTTTACATGAAAATGTAAGATTAATTATCAGACAGAATGAAACCATACAAGCTGACCATTTCACCACTTAAAGTAAAACAGATTTATGCTTGACAAAATTGAGCCTGCTAAATGGTTCCGTCCTGCCATTTTTAGTACAAAACAAGTAATTTGTATACTTTCATAAAAGCTTACACAATAGATGAAATGTAATGTATGTGCTAATAATTTTGCAGAGGACAGAGAGTCAGGGTCCTCGGCATCAAGTATAGGATAGTATGTATAGCTAAAATCCTAAGCTAAACGTCCTGGCGGGTGAGGGACAGCGAGTGCTTACTTATTGCGAGTAGGTAAGTGTTTCTCCCAAGTGGGAGCAGTATGCGAGGGTAGTAACCGTTCATAAGGATAAGTATCGGGATTTCAAATACCATTTACAATTCAATCAACATACCGAGCGTAATACATTATCAATTCAAGTGACTCGAAGATGAATCCTTGTCTTATTAGCGAAGACATGCAATGGAGTTCTCCCGCAAGGAGTTCGACCACAACAAATGCAACGAAGTCAAATAAATGATGCATTTTGTCATAACTTCTATAATATATTCGTGTATTCTCGAGCTGAAAGGAAAGACAGTTTTGTATCAGAAAGAACTGAACTAAACAAGTTTTAGGAATTAAAGCCGAACATTTTTTAGGGGGACATTAATGTAAAATCGGGATCCTAAATGGAAAGGGGTAATAAAATCACGTGTCAATCACATAATCTGCTAAAATAAATAAATAAAATTAAAAGTAGAAAGTTTTATTATAATAGTTTATTGAAACGTCATCCAGGAACACTGGGCAATAATAAATATATCAATAATCATCAACAATGTACAAAAATAAAGACCACAAGGTTGTCTCTGGGCGTAACAAAATCTTTCCAGAAAACGAAACATGCTTTGTAGCTACTTTAACCACAGAAGCCATGCTAAAATTGTTCAAATTATTTTAAAAAATTTAAATGGACACAGATTAACCTCACGTAGCTATAATAAAACTATTTTAGTACTGAAATAAACATTAAAGAAACAATATAATTTCACTGCAATTTTCTCAAACTGTATATATATATATATATATATATTTATATTTATATATGACCACAGAAATAAATCAACCCAATTCAGTCTTCATATTTAACAGTCCTTGTTACAAGGAACACAGGGCATCCGTCATTCTAGAAAATGATGAATTTTACCAAAAAGAAAGAAAAAAAAATCAATTTCAACCTGCATGCACCTTACTCCGACTTTTTGACACAACACCAAATATTTGTCTACTTTATCTTTAAAACAGCAGGTTTCTCGGAAAGTTAGCCCATTAGTAATTATGTCCAACAACATATTGAACGTGTATGATTGATTTTAATATGACAAAAATTATTTACATCGTGTGATGCCTCTCTGGAAACACAAAATAACCAGTGGATCAGTTACCTTGAAAATTGTCTTTTGACCAGATCCTTGTTACAAGGAAGAAAAAGTAGGTTTAACATGTAAAACTAATGAACAAACGAACGAACTGAAAGTTGCAGGCATGCATACAGTTTTGTTTCTTGTTGTCCATCTTAAAATCTCCTTCAGGAACATGAAATGATGCACTATACTTTGTGGCATAGTCAATTTATTGAAAGATGTTCAGCCCTACTTCATTACGTCCTTTTCGGATGAAAGTCTCGTGAGTCCGGCTGAAGTAATAGGAATGTGAGGAGGTGGGGGCACCTGGCAGATTGTACAAGGACACGGGTAAACCAGCCCAGTGCTGGAAACCACCCCCGAGCGGAAGTGGGGGCGCGGGGGCAGTCTTCAGCAGGGGGGTGGGGGGCTCGGATGGAGGTTAGTCCGGGTAAACTCGTTGAAAGAGTAGACGATGTGGTAGGAGGAAGTGCGCTTCCGAGTAACGGGTGCACCTGGTGGGTATTACCGGCGTGCACCGCGTGACTGCCAGAGTGACCAACTGCACTGCAATGAAACGCAGAGTGGTGCCCGCCATAAATTTCTCCAACCAGCCTCTTCATCTCGTCCAAGGAGCTCGTGAGCATCAAAATGTAATTTCTGGCGAGCAGAAGAGTGGCAATTTTGGACAACTTCCTCACGGACGGCCCGTGAGCGTAGGGCATCACCTCTCTAAGTCCGTCCATTGCCAGATTCAAGTCATGCATCCTCTTACGCTCTCGGCCGTTGATTTTCAGTCTGAGCTGCTGTAACCTCTTGCTCGGTGACCTGCTTCTTGAGTTTGTACTTGCTCCCTGCAGCCGATTTATCTCCGTGCCTGGAAAGGTGTTCGCTCGTCATCTTCTGTAGAATTTCGTTCTGAGTGGAAGACACGGAATTGAGTCGTCCGTCTTGCAGGTGGTCTCTGAGATAGATCTCGTCCATGTCTGGAGAGGAAGCTCTGCTCGAGCTGGAATCAGAATTCATTTTTATTCGTTCGGCTGGGTAGGAGGTCGCTTTCCCCTATGTCTCTGCCTCTATTTTTAAAGTGAGTCTTGTCTGATCACCTGATTTTTGCCGTCGGCGTGCTGTCTTTGGTTTTTCAAGGGTAGTTTATCAATATAAAGCGCTCTCCAGTCGCTGGCTTGGGTTGCTTTGTTTACTTTTATCTCGAGGGGTGCACCTCTTGGTCTGTAGCGAGGTAACAGAGGGATCTGCGTATTTATAGAGCTGCTTAAGAGTAGGGCACAAAGAAGCCCTCCTATTCATATGGTCTTGTTAGGATGACGTCCGCGTTATACGGGGCGGCGTGCTTTGACTGTCCCATTGACCAAGGAACATCTATTCATTACTCATTGTTTTGCCACCGTGGGGGACACTTCAGTCCTGGATCTTCTGAAACCAAGGCAACTTGAAAACACTCCTCAGCTCACTAGATATAATAACGGGTTCGTTTTTTTTCTCTGATTGTCTCGTCGGTTTATCTTATGCGCATCCCATACCCTGCTTTTGCTGTTCTGGTAAATTTAACACGCAGATTAATTGCAAACCTGCCTTCATCCATGCCAGAGGTAAACCGAATTAGTCGAATGGTACGGGAATATGGTTTCGGTATGGATATTTGAAATAGAATTGCATCGTTCTGAATTTAAAAACAAATCTTTAAAATAACAATTCCATATTAGCATTCAAATTTTCTACTAAAAATGTTCCACATTCCCTTTGTTGCCTTTTATTTATATCAACATATCAATTTCCTCCAGAGGTCAGAATGATATATATATATATATATATATATATATATATATATATATATATATACATATATATATATATAGTATATAGGCCTACACACGCGCGCGCGCACACACACACACACACACACACACACACACACACACACACACACACACACACACGGTACAATTACAATGCATAATGAGCTAAATGAAATAGACGACAGTTCACTGTGGCA
Organism: Synaphobranchus kaupii; assembly: GCA_029718625.1. Classification (NCBI taxonomy): domain Eukaryota; kingdom Metazoa; phylum Chordata; class Actinopteri; order Anguilliformes; family Synaphobranchidae; genus Synaphobranchus; species Synaphobranchus kaupii. The sequence goes on from CM056380.1 coordinate 67,925,627, forward strand.
AAGGCAAAGTAATTTGAAGCCACATTATACTTATTTACTTTCCAATGTATATTATATTTCATGAGTTGAACTACGTTGCATTGTGTGTGTTTGTGTGCCGGTGTGTGTGTGTGTGTGGGGGGGGGGGGGGGGGGGGGGGGGGGGGTTTGTGTATGAACTGCAGACAGTACACGTATAAATGTCGTCATCGCTTCTTTTTTTTTGACAAAGACCCAAATCAAAAACACTTTTTACCGGGAGTCGATCGAAGGGTTCAGAAGTTAGTTCAGTATACGATGATTGGTCGCAGCGTGAGAGAATTAGATTCTTATCCAGTCCAGAGCAGAACACGCATATACTGTTTCTGTCATAACAAAATAGACTAACCCTGGACACAACAGTCGCTTTTGATGAATGTGACTGAAGTGATTTTTTTTACTCAAGATATTATACTGCGAAATACCCAGTTATAGTATCAATTTTTTCCGCCGAACCCAAGTTGCGTAAATAAAAAAACTTTGTTGGATGCTAGACATTATTATTATGATTATTAATAATAATAATAATAATAATAATAATAATAATAATATAATAATAATAATAATAATAATAATAATAATAACATCTCTTTTAAAGTGCACTTGTACACTTTAACAATGCCAAAATCAAACAAAGTTTCTCTATTTTAGAAATGTGAACTGACATGGATTATGTCGAGTGTGGGATTTATAAAAATTAAGATTTCCTTTAAAGGGCGTCTACTTCTTCCAGCGATTTGTCATTCAAGACTTTTGCAATAAATTCTTGAATAACCTAAATTCCACCAATGCTAGGATATGTTGTTTTTCAGTGAAGTTCACGTGGTAGCTCAGTTTGCAGTTTGTCATTAGTAGATTAATCCCCAGATGCTACATTAGCCTATTAGATGCAAACATGTGCAATTGCTTTTTATTGCAGGGGATATTCGATGGTTTCACTTTATTTTGACAAATTTATACGCTTATTACCTCACCTCTGCTGGGGATAATAAACTATATATATTTTTTATTGTAACGTGTCTAAAATATTTGGAAAGGAATTATTCTTCATGTTATGCGGTCATTGTTAATAAAATATAACAAGCATGATTTGATGTCATTAATAGAATAATGATCGACATAATAAAAACGTCCAAAATAAATGAGCACTATACCTTATCAAGAGTTAATATTCAACATTTTTGCTGTGCACAGTATGATGATATTGCAAAACCACTGTAAATAATGGAGTTCTTGTTTACATATTCAAAGTAGCCCAATATGATATCGCGGTCGTTGTTACCATTGGGGTGAACTACGCAATTATAAACGAAAGGGTTTAAAACCATGGGAATGTGACTGGCTTCCTGAATGCTTTTAACTTTTTTTAACAAAACCAAAAATCTCAACATATGTGAAACGTGTCATTACGTAATAATAATAATAATAATAATTATTATTATTATTATTATTATTATTATTTAGTAATAGTAGCAATAATAGTACTAGTAGTAGTACGTGTAGTCTAACCCTTATGAACATTGTCCAATAATTCTAGTCTAGGAAAGATATCTGACCGTCATATACGTTCTACCGTTAAAGAAAATAACATAAAAACATTCATGCATGTGCAAATTATACGTATGTATCGTGAACTCCTTTCCACTTTTGGAATTTGGATAATGACATTTCATATAGAAAGGCTAGATAGATGCATGCATTTAGAACATGACACTTCTTTTTACGTCGTTTGCTGACACACACACACACACACACACACACACACACACACACACACACACACACACACACACACACAACACACACACACACACACACACACACACATACACACACACACACACACACACACAGTAATAGGTTTGTCAGGGATTTTTTTTTAAATATATATAGTTTACAGTGGTCACTTGTACAGCACAATTATTGGACATACACGAACTATAGCCCACATTTCATAAAATTATCACTTTCTAAAATTGCTGGGCATTAGCATTATTATTATTATTATTATTATTAATAATATAATTTAATTAACCAATATAATGCTCTATTGTCCTATTGGTAACTTAATAAATGGACAAACTAATGAGTAGGCTGACTATCATGCACAAAAATCCATAAAAAAACCAGGGTGCAACAGAGGACCCGGTTTAAGTAGCAGGGTCGTAAATCTGCGACAGAAAAAAAATATATATTTTAGAACAGGGGTTCCTCAAGGCCCTCTACAATGAACGCTCTGCGGCGGAAGACGCCGACTCGGTGCCCTGGGACCTGCAGCATCGCTCAGACTGAAACCGCAGTGGTAATTAATACACGCAGTTTTTGGGGGAAACTACTCTGAAAGCGTAGTTGTTCAAATCACTATAGTTCGACATAGTCAAGCTAAGCTTCGACTACAGCATAAAGAGAAATGTAGCTTGCGAAAATACAATTACTCAAAAAATGTAGCCTAGTTCAAACTACTTTGTAAAAAATTATCATAAACTTCAAAACGTAATACATAATATTTTTATTATAACAAATCTATACAAAATTAAGTGACTCAGAAAGGTACAATTAGTAGGCCGACAGCATTGGAAAACTCCAAGGCACTCAATCTCCATTTAAAAAAAGTTTTTAAAGCTTTTATGCGCACCAACGCACGTTGGCAACACATGCCTTTTATCAGGTGTTTATACTTGCATTATCCGACAGGAAACTGCAGGACATTTTTGTGCAGGGTCCCGTATCCTAAAGCGTACTTACTTGTTTAGTATTGTATTCCATTATAAACGCAGTTACATCACATATATTTTTATTGACTATCTTGTTGTCTGTGGTTACTTTAATATTAAACAGAACATGATATCATCCATTTAAAATGATGCGTTGAAGGCATGTAGGCTAATGTGATATTCATACTAAAGATAAAGAGAAGACAGTCCTGAAATTACAAACTGAAGCAACTGAAAGCGTTTTTATGCTGTAGTATTCGATTATTACCTGAATTCAATCAAAACTGTGGAGGTACATTCCCAGGATTCATTCAAGTGACTTTTTCCCCATCTACAATAATGATACTGCAGAGGAAATTAGACCTGGCTTATGAAAAAAAACGTTTCACGGACGATGGACATCGGTGACTGATTGGACATGCAATAGAAAACATACCTGCCTCTATACCACTAGCTGTGCCGTTTTATTGTGGGGAAGCATGGCTTTCGTTTACATCTTGTTCACACAACAAAAGGAAGATAACACACCCTTAAAAGAGATTGTCCTGACAAAACATAATTACATAATGATCATAATTAAAAAATAAACAAATACACATGGGGGGGGGGGGGGGGGGTTGTTGGAGTCCACAGCAGAAACAGCATCATCCAGGGTTTTAAGGTGCTGAGGAGCTCATTCCCAAGCATGAAAACATGACATTTTTCATTTTCATAAAGTGACCTATTAACATGATACCATTATAATAGCCTATGCAAACGTGAGTAATGTACTTAGGCTACTTATAATTCAAAACAAATTTGTTTCAGTTTGTTCCCAGTGTGCCTTTAATGATTTTACTGAATCTTGTGCCACAGCACTACCAAGAAGCTGACTGGATCCATATTTTGGGGGGGTGAGTGTTGGGTGAAGGCCTGTATGCGTTTGATGTAATATTTCAAATGTGTCTATGAAATTTACATGTGATGAATTTCATATTAGTGGGTATAACAACAGCATTTCCAATGATCAACTCAAACCCAGGACCTTTTGTTTACAAACCTACCAAGCCACATCTATACTTCCCAGAACTAATAAATGAATAAACAGACAACCCACTCATATTCATATACTTAGTTAAGTTATAAAAGTATACAAAAAGTTAATGAAAGTTATAAAAGTAAATTTAAAAAGTGCTATGTCAAGAATACTGATGGGCTGATTGCCTAAAACGGTGGTCCTCAGTACTGGTCCTGGAGAGCCCATGCTTTACCTGTTTGTAACTCTGTTGGCTGGCTTATTGTATTTACCTACCTAGGTCACTTGCAACTTTCCAAATGAAGTGACTGCACTCGCTTTTAAAATAACTGTACTTATTATTCTTCATATAGATTAATTTACACAGATGTATTGCCATTCTGTTATAGGCTACACACAAGTTTGACCTAACTTGGCAAGCAAACCCTTTTTTCAGTGTGCTATGGTTGCAGCATTATATAGGAAACTAGTGCTAAATGATGTAAAGTTTGATAACAAAAGCAGGAAGCAAATGCATGGCCTAAAAAAATAAAACCACACAATGTGGCATAAGTTAATTACAGGTGTAAAAACAAAGCCCTCTTGAATAGTCTTTAAAGCATGCATTATTTTTCTTTCCGGTATAACAGGGCAAAATACACTGTAGTTTGTTATGTATTTGAATGTATTATATATTTTTCTTTTACTCACTAATAAAGTTTACAGGTAAATGAAGGAAATTCGTCACTGCTTTTCAGGTCTTAGATATTGAATCCTTTGGTTTTGCAGTTCTCCTTCACTCCTCAGAGATGAAGAGATGCCCTCAGTACAGTGAGATTGGATCCATACACAAGCCTGGTACTTATGAACTGTAGAATGTCATTTATTGTTCTAGTTTAAGCTCATGTCCAGTAACTACTTCTGACAATGCTACTGTATTTAAACTTATGTCTTGATTATATGCGTCAACTATGATAGCATTTATCTGCAAAAAATGCAGTATCATGTTGGTCAGCTTAAAGCTTACAGTGGCACATTGTGCCATCTGGATGTTGGGGTAATACAGAATAATATAATGGTGTTTCCATTGCAGGTAACGTCAGATGATTGTTATCTTAATCAAATGTTGGGTCAAAATGCAAAAAACATTCAGATGGAAAATCCCCTTTAGAACTATTGGTATTCAGAGGAAATAATCAGACTTTAGCACAAGCAAATGCGTGTTACTTTTGTGCTATAAAATGTGAACTCTCTGATGATTGGTGGATGCCCTGTGTGACAAAAATGGACCAATGACAGGTAAGTGGATGTAAATATGAAACAAATGGGTTCATAATTGAATTTCGTGGAACAAGATGTGTGTACTGCAAAATGTAAATTTCAAATGAGACATTTACGTTCTCAGTAAAAGAGAGAAGAAGGAGAGTATGCAGAAAAAATCATGCCTTGTGACATCATTGGTGTATGACATGATCATGTACCACCCAGCTTTAAATTCAGTAAAAGTGATCTTATATTAATCAACTGGGATAACTAATTCAGACAGATTAATCAAAATATAAATAATTATTGTTGTCATCACCGCTGCTGTTGCATGAGATTCTGCACCTGTTTTTATTGGGGTATTTATTTCAATAACTTTGAGATGCACCTAGAAGCTGAATATAGATCATAAAAGTTTTGTGGAGCTGAAATCTACAAACCTTATACCCTAGCATAGTGATATGTTTTTGATGACTATCATTGTTAATAGTAATAGAATGCTTTTTTTGTCAAGTGAATCAAAGCAATCTTCAAATCAGTTGTTACAAAGGAAGATAAAATAAGTGCATAACAGAATGACATAAAAGGACCCGTGATGCATCATCCACCTATTAGAACCGATCACAAAATGCATCTCATATTCCAAGGCAATAAAAACCTCACAGAAAGAGAAGATGTATACCCAGAATGCCATTGTTTGGCTAAAAAAAAGAACCTTTCCTCATAAGGTGCAAGCAATGCTAAGAAAAGCTCTCAGCTTCTTTGCTCTCTCTTGGTGGCATTTGAAAGTGTAAAGCTTTGAATACCAATTGCTTGAACTGGACATATGTGAATCCCTTTTAATCCTACTAATCCTGTCTCCAAGTGTTTCTTTGTCTGTAGGGGCAACACACATAGATCTAAGTGAAAGTGTTCCTAATCCAGGCAATGTGGAAAAATGTCTCAGTATGCAAGAAGGGGAGAGGGAGGGGAGATGTAAGGAGAGGGCTTTATTGTCCTGTTGGCTGTAGGGGGGGTGAAGAAGGGGTTCTCTCACCTACTCAACTGTTAGGGGCAGGAAACCCACCCAGTAGGTTGGCCCGCCCGTTTCCCCAACACTTCTCCACCCTCCTGCCAGTCGCACCGAACTCCCCAAAACACCGGCACATTTCACCTCACCACACCCCCCCAGCCCCTCCGCCCACCGCCCCAATTCTGCATCGCCACATTTGCCCCTAAATTGAGTCTTTTTTATTTACTTGTCTTTATTCTGTGAGCAGTCCCAGCAGGTAGCTACCACTGCATCACATTCTGCTCTAAAGCCTCCAGCCTTTTCATGATCCAAACACTAACTGTCCTCCACATGAAAACCCAGTCCCACTGCCAATTTCATCAAATAAAATAAAAAGAAATATGTTAGGCATTGAAAGAAGCTTACATTTTCTTTAGAACAAAAACTTGTTCCATGGCTAGACTATAAACCAAAATATACAGACATTGTAACAGGAATAATGCATATTTAAAAATAGAGTGCTGAAAAATATATTTATGGAGCACAGTGTTAAAATAGTCAAAAAATGCTTTTAACAATACAGATGTTCATCATGGCTTCTGATTGTTGAACCTTATAGTTTATAATGCGGAATTGTAAATAAAACCAGTAATGTGTGAATATACTATTCCGTTTTTTAAAAACTGGTAACAGAGTGGATTACTTAAAGGATAATTCCACCGAAAAACAACATTAACCTTATTTAACAGATAAAGGCACAACTAATTACGTCTCTCTTTGGCTGGCCAAAATAATTTCTGCACTGAAATATCTGCAGATAAAGATGAAATTTTGGTAGAAGTATACGTCAAATGATGTATACCTCTACCTCTTCCGCAATTTTGAAAAACTACAGTGCAGTCAGGATAGTTGGATATTTGGATAGTTCATCCTTTATACCTACACATTTATAGATTTTTAGAATTAAAAACATCCTGAAACATTACAATCAGAATACTTGCAGCAGCTCAGAGTATTTTAGAGCAGCTCAGAGTATTACAGCCCCTGGCAAAAATTATGGAATCCCACACTTAGAAGATGTTCACCCAGCTTTTTTACTTCATAGCAAATAAACAAATCACAGATATGACACAAAACAATTTTGGTTTAATAGCTGAACATTCTGGCTTCGTGAAACACACCTCAAACAAATTCAATTTAATTATTTTAATTAATGCCATATTTTTTTCCGATCAAGTAGAGGTAAATATTATGGAATCACTTTCTATCGATGGGATGAGAAAAGTGTCCAAAATTTCAATGTACACCTGTGCATTGATTGTTGAGGTAATGATTGCCATCTCCCCTGGTTCGTTACCTAACATGCAACCCCATATCATAAATGATTGAGGAAATTTGATTGTTTTCTTCAGGCAGTCATCTTTATATGTTTCATTAGAACGGCACCAGACAAAAGTTCCAGCATCATCTCCTTGGCCAATGCAGATTTGTGATTCATCACTGAATATCACTTTCATCCAATCATCTACACTCCATGATTGCTTCTCTTTAGCCCAATGTAACCTTGTTTTCTTCTGTTTAGGTGTTAGTGCTGGTTTTCATTTGTCTTTTCTATATGTAAATCCCATTTCATTCAGCCGATTTCTTACAGTTCTGTCACAAACATTGACTCCTGTTTCCGCCCATTTGTTTTTCATTTGTTTTGTTGTGCATTTTCTATTTTCAAGGCATATTGCTTTGAGTTTTCTATCCTGATGCTTTAACGTCTGCCTTGGTCTACCCGTATGTTTTCCTTTTATAACCTTCATATTTTGTTTCTACTTGCACCAAATTTTAGACACAGCTCACTGGGAACAACCAACATCTTTTGCCACACTCCGTGTTGGATTTCCTTCTTGAAGGAGTTTTATAATCCTTTCCATTGTTTCAATTGACAACTCTCTTGTTGGGGCCATGTTTCCTTTCAATTAGCCAAGTCCAACAGCTCATTAAGGTCTGTAAAGCACTCTCTTTTAACTGCAGACTAATTAGCATTTTTAGACAAATAGTGCCGGTATTTGTTTTAGAAATGCAAATTACAAGGTGATTCCATAATTTTTTCCTCAACATTGAGTTATTTCATAATTTTTTCCTCTACTTGATCTGGAAAAAAATATGCCATTAATTAAAATAATTAAACTGAATTTGTTTGAGGTGTGTTTCACGAAGCCAGAATGTTCAGCTATTAAACAAAAATGGTTTTGCAGGTCTGACTATTCTTTAGCAGCTAAACCATTTTTTGGCACAGTATGTCAGTCAGCCTAAAAGATGGACATTTTCAGCACAGAGGCAGTGGAGCCACTTGGGACAAGTGACCATTGTGCAGTTCGTTTTGAGGTACTTTGGCAAATTAAGAGGGCCTCCTCTAAGTCCAGGATTTTAAATTTTAGGTGTGCCAACTTTAATAAGATACGAGCGTATTTAAGTAATATAGACTGGGCGCAACTTCTTGACTGCAAGACTGTGATTGAAAAGTGGGGCAGGTTCAAAAGGGTTATTCTTGATGCACAATGTAAATTAATTACAAAGGTAAATAAAGTAAAGAAATCTCCTGCAGTCTCCACAGTGGATGAATAAAGCTACACGGAAGAGTATGAGGGAAAAGAATAAACTTTATAAGATATATAATAAAGACAATAATGAGAGTAATAAGGCTAAATATTGTAATATTAATATGTGTGCTATGGTTAACCCTATTAACTTTGGCCCTCCAGAGGCAAGTCACACCTAGTTTCTACTAGTCTTATTTAATTGTCAATATCTCAAAAAGTATTCACTGAACATCCATGGTTTGAAGTTTGAATTGAAGAAGAGGCCGTATCATTCAGAAATTTGCAACAGATTACATTGATTTCAGAATAGTCACATGCAGTATATACAAAATCCCAATTCCAAAAATGTTTGGACAGTGTATAAAATGTAAATAAAAACAGAAAGCATACACTCATTCATTTTATGCCTACATCACCTTTTAACAACACGCAGTAATCTTTTGGGAACTGAGGACACTAACTGTTGTAGTTTTGAAAGCGGAAATTTTTCCCCATTCTTGCTTGATATAAGACTTCAGCTGCTCAACAGTCCGGGTCTCCATTGTCGTATTTTGCGCTTCATAATACGCCACGTGTTTTCAATGGAAGACTGGTCTGGACTGGTCTGGAGAGCACAACGTCCATTATTTCCAAAAACAATTTGAAAAGTGGACTGCACTGGACTCGTCAGACCACAGCACACGTTTCCACTTTGCGAACCTCAACCCATCCTTGCTCGTAAACGCCCAAGCCTTCGTGGATGGTCCTTTTATACCCAGTCATGATAGCACCACCTGTTGCCTAGTCGCTGGTTTACCTGTGGAATGTTCCAAACAAGTGTTTTTTAAACATTCCCCAACCTTCAGTCTTTTTTTTGCCCCTGTCCCAACTTTGTAGGAACTTGTTGCAGGCATCAAATTTGGAATTAGCGTATATTTACAAAAAACAATAAAGTTGATGAGGTAAAACTTTGAACTGTTTTCAATTAAATACTGTATATGTAAAAGAAAATTTACAAATGGCTGCTTTCTGCTTTTACATACTGTCCCAACCTTTTTGGGAATTTGGAATCAAGCATTGAGTATAAATCCAAGGAAGTTATGCTTATGTTATACAATACCTTTGTCAGACCACACTTGGAGTACTGTGTGCAGTTCTGGACACCGTATTACAAAAAAGATATAGAGGCTCTGGAAAAAGGTCCAAAGAAGGGCAACTAAATTTGTTCCTGGTATGAAAGATAATAGTTATGAGGAAAGACTTAGGAGACTTAATCTCTTTAAGCCAAGTAAAAGGAGACTTTGGGGTGATTTGATAGAGGCCTTTAAATTCATAAAAGGGATTAATAAAGTGAACTACAAGAGATTCTTCAGGTTGAGTTCTGTTAGTAGAATGAGGGGGCATAGATGGAAATTAGCAAAAGGTAAATTCCGTACAGACATTAGGAAGTACTTATTCACACAGAGATTAGTCGCTGTGTGGAATAGCTTGCTCGGTCATGTAGTAGAGGCAGAAACTCTGGGTGTTTTCAAGACCAGGCTTGATATGGTTCTGGATACTATCTAGTTTGTAGGGGAGCGCTAGGTACCCTTTAAAGGCAGGAAAATGGCAAGCATTGTTGGGCTGAATGGCCTGTTCTCGTCACTAAGTTATGTTATGTTTATGTTTAGAGTATTGTACGGCAGATCACTGTTTCTATAGCAACTCAAATTATTTATCAGCAGTAACACCGTATTCTACAGCCAGTCAGAGTATTCTACAGCAGGTTAGAGTATTCCACAACAACCCACAGAGTTTTACAGAAGCTCAGAGTATTCTACAGCAGCACAAGGAGTTTAATAGAGTATTGTGCAGAAGCTCACTCTATTCTACAGCAGCTCAGAGTACTCAACAACAGTCAGAGTATGCTATAGCAGCCTACAGTAGTCTACAGCAGCCCAGAGTATCGTACAGCACCTCAGAGTATTCTACAGCAGTTCATAGTTATACAGCAGGTCATTCTACAGATGTTCAGATTGCTTTACAGCAAATAAGTGTATTCTACAGCAGGTCAGTGTTTTCCACAACAGGCCAGAGTATGCTATATCAGGTCAGAGCATTCAACAGCAACACACGGTATTTGACAGCAGGTCAGAGTATTCCACAGCAGCTCTGTGTATTCTACAGCAGCTGAGAGTAATTCTACAGCAAAGAAGTGTATGCTACAGCAGCTCAGAGTATTCAACAGCAGCTCAGTGTATCCTAGAACAGTTCAGAATATTCAACAGCAACTCAGATTATTATCTAGCAAGCAACTGTATTCTACAGCACTTCAGAATATACACCAACTCAGATTATTCCACAGCAAAGACATTTATTCTACTGCAGTTCAGAGTATTCTACAGCAATTCATACTATTCTACAGCAGTTAGCATACTCCACAGCAGTTCAAAGCATTCTACAACAGATCAGAGTATTTCCTAGCACCTGGGAGTATTATACAGCAGTTCAGAGTAATCTATCGTAGCTCAGATTATTCTACAGCAGCTCAGAGAGTTTTACAGAAGTTTAGAGGGTTCTAGAGCAGCTCAGAGTTTTTCAGAAGGTCAGAGTATTGTACACAAGCACAGTGTTTCGTATAGAAGCTCAGAGTATTCTATGAGAAACAAGTGCATTCTACAGCAGATCAGAGTATTCTACAGCTCAGATTATTCTTCAGCAACTGAGAGTATGCCACAGCAGCTCAGTGTATTATTCAGCAGCTCAGAATATTCTACAACAGTTCATAGTATTTTACAGCAGCCCACAGAGTTTTACAGAAGCTCAGAGGATTCTAGAGCAGCACAAAGTTTTACAGAATGTCAGAGTATTGTATAGAAGCTCAATATATTCTACAGCATCCCAGAGTATCCTAGTAAGCTACAAGTAATTATACAACAACCGGAATATTCCAGAGCACCACAGAGTATTCTACAATAGTTCATAGTATTCTACAGCAGCTCAGAGAGTTCTAAAGAAGTTATTATTTCTGATTTTTTAATGAAGTTATTATTTAGAATGAACATTTCAGTATTCTACAGCAATACGATTATTCTACAGCACCTCAGGGTATTCTACAGTGGCTCAAAGTATTCTATAGCAGCGCAGTTTTACAGGAGCTCATTAGGATTCTACAGCAGCTCACAAAGTTTCATAGCACATCAGAATATTCTACAGCAGCTTAGATTATTATCTAGCAGCTCAGAATATTTCTACAGCAGTCAGAGTATTTCATAGCACATCAGAGTAAACTACAACAGTTCATGGTATTCTACATCAGTTCAGATTATTCTACAACAGCATGCCAAAGTAATTTCACAGCACCTCAGAGTATTCTATAACAGGCAGGTACTGTATATTCTACAATGCATTCAGTATTTGCATCATCTTAACTCAGTGTATTCTACAGCAGCTCTGAGTATCCTACAGTAGCTGACCATTTTATACAGCAGCTCAGTGTATTCTATCACAGTTTACCGTATTCTACAGCAGCTCAGAGTATTCTACAGCAGTGCAGAGTATTCTACAGCAGCTCAGAGTATTCTACAGCAGTGCAGAGTATTCTACAGCAGTGCAGAATATTCTACAGCAGCCCAGAAACTCCAACAGCAGCTAAGAGTAATTCTACAACAGTCAGAGTATTCTACAGGACCTCAGACCTATGCTACAACAGTTCAGTGTTCTCCAGTAGGTTAGGGTGTTATACAGCTGCTCAGAGTATTATACAGCAGCACAGAGTATTCTACAGGACCTCAGACCTATGCTACAACAGTTCAGTGTTCTCCAGTAGATTAGGGTGTTATACAGCTGCTCAGAGTATTATACAGCAGCACAGAGTATTCTACAGGACCTCAGACCTATGCTACAACAGTTCAGTGTTCTCCAGTAGGTTAGGGTGTTATACAGCTGCTCAGAGAATTGTACAGCAGCACAGAGTATTCTACAGCACATCAAAATAAATTGCACAGTTCCTATTGAACTCTACGGAAAGATTTTCCCATAGATTTCCATTCATATGCGGAGAGGTTATAGTACCACTTGTAAGAGTACCTAAATAGGTAACCTAAGATATCAAGAGTCATTTGATGTTGTTGGGTCATCAGAAAATCATCAGGTAGTCATGGCTTGCAAAGGATATGCAACCAATTATTAAATATGATGACTTCATTTAAGTTTACGTTAATTTGTCCAATTATGGGGGGGGGGGGGTGACGTTATGTATAAAAAGGGCTACAGTTCACCGATATGGATATAAATACACTCAAATTAAAGCTGAAAGTCTGCAAATTTAACCTCACTGTTCCATTTCAAATCCATTGTGCTGGAGTAGAGCCAAAACAACAAACAATGTGTCACTTTCCAAATAATTTTGGACTGCAATGCATATGCTCAGTTGATTCATAAGACGTTAAAAGGCATGAATAAGAGGTTACAATTTTGTCCATTATGTGAGAAATAAAACTAATACAGATTCTGAAAACCTAATTGATATTATTTTACAAAAGATTTGTCCTAAAAGGTTTTTAAAGTTATTTCATTTCATTCATACAAAAAAGAATTTGCCCCCTGCGGCAAACTGAATGGCAATATTACTGTGCAATTATATTTTGTGTTATCTTACCAATAAACAAACATTCAAATTAGAAATATTAAATTAACATTATGATCAAACAATAAAAGCTCACTAATTAAACAGTTCACAAGGAGGAACTACCACAAATTTATAGGTTCTAATTAATATTTTGAGGGATTTCTTTGTTCTAAGGACACATTCACATTAATTAGGCAAAACAAGAGAAATGAACATTTCAGTGGCATATATTTACCTTCATGTTCCACTTTGCATTCACAGGTTCAGAAACAGCTTCACTTTCTTAAGCTCTCTGAAGCATTAGTTTCAAAGGCTCTCACTTACTTTTTAAATCAGACTTATGCCCATTAGCGCACAGAAAAGATCCTCTGATCATTTACGGAAGAGTTCTCCAAACACTTTGTGGTAAAGACATTTGAACAGAATGTTCAGAAGTGTATCTGCATGTGGATAAACTGGTCTCATTAGATTATCTGCAAATGAGCCTGCAAGGGACTGTATTATTGGACTTTCGTTCATTTCAGTTCAAAAGAAGGTGATCTAGCGAAAGTGAATAGTGCCCATCAAAGGGCAGTGAGCATATCTTATATTAAATAAATGTGATATGTTGCTAAAAGAATGAGCCAGTCATTCAATTAAATTTTAGATTTTGTATTCTGAAGCCCTTCACAATGGCCCTTTCTCGTGTTATTATCCCTTATTCTGATGAAAAAAATAATTCATAAGTACAGAAAATATAACAGCGTCCAACTTGGCGCATGCATTTGCGACATGATTTGTTTATGATTTTGGAGCCGAAAGCCTGTGCAGCCTTTCTGTCGTGTAACCGTCTGCTTGCACCGAGTTTGGGGGGGGGGGGGGGGTTTATGGCTCCTCGCTCCCCTATCCCTGGCTGAGGCTCTGTTGGAGCAACAGCCTCTCCCCGCCTTGTTTTTTAACTGGCCCATTCAGCCTGGACAATTGTTCATCCCCGCCTGCCTCCTTTCAGGCTCTGTTTCAGGCTCTGTTTATCCTTTGGGCTTTGTGTGTTACTTAATGTCTGGTTCGGCCCCTTCCAATGGACTCAGGTGACCAGAAAATGAAGTTTTGGATGAGGGATCTCAGAGGAGGGCTGAGGGAGAGGGGATTAAGATGTAAGCTGGACAGATAAACTGAGGAGGAGGGGGGGTGGGAGTCTGCATTGTGCACACACACAGATACATGTAAGGAGTAGAGGGACGGCTTTTCTTTAGCGGCTACATGGCTGGTGGGATGCCCAGTCGCCATTGTGTGAGTGGATCTAACAGAGGTTGTTTCATTAATTACACATTAACCATTTCTGCTAAGTGGGAGGTAAAATGCAGATGTTTCAGCACCAAAAACAGGATGAAAAAAAGGGACAACACAATGGAACAAAGCAGCTTCATGGGTGTGAAAAATCATCTGTCTCTCTCTCTGAAATGATCTACCTCATCTACTGCCATCTACACCCATCTATCACCATCTACCCCTATCTACCTCCATCTACTGCCATCTCTCTCTGAAATGATCTACCCCATCTACACCCATCTATCACCATCTACCCCCATCTACCTCCATCTACTGCCATCTCTCTCTGAAATGATCTACCCCATCTACACCCATCTACCTCCATATACTGCCATCTATCACCATCTACCTCCATATACTGCCATCTATCACCATCTACCTCCATATACTGCCATCTATCACCATCTACCCCCATCTACTGCCATCTATCACCATCTACCTCCATATACTGCCATCTATCACCATCTACCCCCATCTACTGCCATCTATCACCATCTACCTCCATATACTGCCATCTATCACCATCTACCCCATCTACTGCCATCTATCACCATCTACCTCCATATACTGCCATCTATCACCATCTACCCCCATCTACTGTCATCTATCACCATCTACCCCCATCTACTGCCATCTATCACCATCTACCCCCATCTACTGCCATCTATCACCATCTACCCCCATCTACTGCCATCTATCACCATCTACCTCCATATACTGCCATCTATCACCATCTACCCCCATCTACTGCCATCTATCACCATCTACCTCCATATACTGCCATCTATCACCATCTACCCCCATCTACTGCCATCTATCACCATCTACCTCCATATACTGCCATCTATCACCATCTACCCCCATCTACTGCCATCTATCACCATCTACCTCCATATACTGCCATCTATCACCATCTACCCCCATCTACTGCCATCTATCACCATCTACCTCCATATACTGCCATCTATCACCATCTACCTCCATATACTGCCACCTAACAAACCTACACCTGTCCATCATCTATCGACATATACTCCATCTACCCTCAACTACCGCCATCTACCTACCCCCATTTACCCCTATCTACCCCAAACTACCACCATCTACTCCCATCTACGGCCATCCATAATGCCACAGGAGTTTAGACTCAGACAGCTTTGCCTCCTCTGGAAAACTTGGATATTTTTCCAAATCAGATATGTAACTCTGGAATGGGACTGGAGAGAGAGCAGCAGTATGTCTGCACTGCCATGGCAACATCAGTCATTGAGCTGTATTACTGTATACAGTGTAGAGTTCCCAGTTCAAGCTCGGGGAACTGCTGTTCACACATCTCTGAGAAATTTCCTCAAACATGTAAATGCGTTACCTGTATAATATATTTCAAATAAATGTCGATTTATTAAACGGAATCCTTGAGTTTCTACAAGTTTGCATTTACATAATTTTTTATCAACAAACAAGACATTTCTTTAGCAAAATCTCAATCACACAACTGTCAGTGATGACTCTTCCAGATTAGAATTCTAACAACAGATTCAATACATTCAGTTAGGAAATGGGAAGTCCCAAGAGAAATGACTGGATTCACTGCTACACAGTTTGGGGGTGCAGTCATGTTACTCGGAAAAAGCTGACTGTGAAACTACATGTGCAGCCAAACTTTTCTGCAACCTCCAGACCGTCTCATGAATCCCCATCCCCATAACCCCCCCCCCCCCCCCCCCTTTTTATCATATGCATACAGCAGACATTTATAGTGAAGCTCAAATATGCAACAACCAATGTTAGGATGTATGTGTGTGTGCGTGTATGTGTTTGTCTGTTACATTATTACATTCAAGCAATAGTGTGTGTATGCATGCGTCTGTGTGTGCGTGTGAGTGGCCCACGCATTTATGTGCGTTTTTGCGTGTCTGAGCATGTTTCTGTGCATCGGAGTGTGTGCGTGTGTGTGCGTGCGCGTGTGCGTGTGTGGCCCACGCATTTATGTGCATTTTTGCGTGTGAACATGTTTCTGTGCATCGGTTCGTGTGCGTGTGTGTGTGTGTGTGTGTGTGTGTGTCTGTGTTATCTTTTTTTAAGGGGGTGTTGAAGCTGGAGGAGCATGTGGCCCCTGCTTTTCCCTGTCAATCAAGAGTAACCTTGACATTGGGCAGCCAGTGGACTATGAGCAGCGTCATGCAGTCATTACAAGCAATAAACCCTCACATGAGAGGGAGCTCACCTCTCTCTCTAACACCTTACGGGTTGCTGTCAGCCCCCCTGGGAAGACTGAGCCCCCCCACAGAGCCAGTATCCCTCATTAACACCCCCTCGTCAAAGGCCATTAGCCTGTCAGGTACAGCCATTAGCTCATGGGGCTGGGGGGTGGGGACCAAGTTAAACTAATACTTATCCAATTAGCTGAAGGCACTGGCAGTCAGTAGGGAGTGTTATCCCATACACAGTGGAATATGGAGAGCCTAGCTGCTCCTGCTGACAGCAGAGCTCTCTGTCAGAGGCATTTGCGTTGGCTGTGATTAAAAAGCAGACTTTGTTTGAAAAGAAAGTGGGGAATAGAAGCGTTAAAGGTTCCATGGTGGGATTTACTTAACGACTGCAGCAAGCAGGCAAAGGAGCGCAGTAAAACTGAACGAGCTGACATCATCCGCTGTCAGTCATCTCGTTCATAAGACACCACCCCTAATACTTACGCCATCAGGAAAGTCCTGTATACCCTCTCAGGTACTGTACAATATTAAAGATGAAATTGGGCATGTTGTTAAACTTAGGTTACAGTGATGAAAGTGGAAACCTATACGTATGCGTGTGTGAGAGCACAAGCATACATGCATGTGTTGGAGTTTCACTGGACAGTGCCCTCCACTATTGCTGACACCCCTGGTAAAGATGAGTAAAAAGGGTTATAAAAAATTCACCGTTTGGTGAATTAGCTTAATGTCAGACTGTAAAAATGAGAAAAAATACAACCTTTAATTGAAGTAAATTTATTATGAGAAAAAAATGGACTAGATATGGATGGATAACTTGAAGGGTTTCTTCTCCTGACTTATTTTTCCATAGAGGAAAATTTGTCAGGAGAAACAACCATTCAAGTGATCCATCCATATCTACTGCATATCTGGCAGCAGAGTGATGGTTTGAGGCTCGTTTGATACCTCAGACCCTTGATGACTTACAGCCATTTTACCAACCATGTATTCCATACGGTTCCGGCATAATTTACAGCTAAATCTAGTCCCACCCCCCAATTCCCATAGAGATCCATTCAAATGCAGAGACGTTATAGTATCGCTTGTAAGAGTACCAGAAAATAAGATATCAAGAGTCTTTTGATGTTGTTGGGTCACAGACATCAGGAAGTCATGGCATGCAAAGGATATGCGACCAAATATAAAAAATTATTACTTTATTCTATGCAGGGGTGCCAATAATTGTGGCACATGTGGTTTTGTTAAAAATAATTATTTCTCGATGAGGGATTTTCTTTTTCATAATAAATTTACTTCAATTGAAGGTTGGATTTTTCTCATTTTTTCAGTGTGACATTAAGCTAATTCACCAAACTGTGAATTTTCTATAACCCTTTTTACTTATCTTTACCAGGGGTGCCAATAATAGTGGAGGGCACTGTATACATGTAGGCAAATATTAGGCATTATAAGTAGGGTTATCAAGCATATGAGATGTACACGCTCCGGTATTATCAGTATATGACACAGGCACTATCTGCTATTATCAAGTATATGACATATGCACTACAAATCCAGTATTATCATATATTGTGGTGGTTTCATAGGGAAATGCTCTAGATATTACATTGCTGTGGACACTCTTGTTAAACATGTATAATCTGTAGAAGGGTTTGTTCTTGGTTTTTAAGATTTATTAACTTATTCACATTGCAGTACCTGTTTCTTTGACCTGTTCTGAGACAGTTTTCATTATCAGCAGATGTGAAGTCTTGTCGGTGAAACACCCCCTGTTCCTTGTTCAGATGGCATCCATAAATAACCAAATAAATAAATATGCACATGAATAAATAATAAAAAAGAAAGCTAAATAGTCCTAGCCAATTCATTCATGGCCCTGTGTCGTTTGAACGAGGCCCATAAATGAATAATGGGCCTGTAACCGAGATGGTGGCAGTTTGAGACATCAGCCTGATCATTTGTCGCCAGCTCTTGTCAAAGTAAAATCGTCCCTTTTTTCTGCAGGGAAATGTTTCAAAGAAATTAATCATTAGCATTTATAAATGGGTCCCTCAGAGAGGGGGTGGAGGGGAGCAAAAGAATGCAAGGTAGCTGGCAAACCAGAGTCCAGTTGGTAAACACTACCCATGTCCCAGAATTCCAGACTGGAGGAGAAAAGGGTGAAAGGGAGGATTGTTTTGCCTCTCCGTATTTGGAAGGGGGGTAATTTAGTGGGTGTGGCTCCGCCCAGCGGATGGACAGGGAGTGGCGTGCGCTCCGCACTCAGGGCCTATGGTTTTGTACCGCTCTCAGCCCTGCATCTGTTTTGTCAGAGCATCAGCTAATGGGGAAAGTTAATTGTGTTGGTTGTAAGGCCACCTGTCACACAAGCCTCATTACCATACTAATGGGGTGAGAGGAGTACGGACAGCACGCCTCGTCTGCACACACACACACACACACACACACACACACACACACACACACACACACACACACACACACACACACACACCATACACACACACACAAACACACATGCATGCACTCCATACACACACACATACATATGCATGCACACACACACACACTGAGCAATAAAGGCTTAATACTGAAAAGCTGTATGTTGGAGCAATAATCCTTTTCAAAACTCTCCATAGGCTCCAGAACAGCCAGGAACAGCAGGATTTGAAGCAAACTTTGAAACATTCATACTTTTCCTCTCCCAAAAGAGCAGGCCATGGAGCACTACAGCACTGACCAGCCTGAACAGATGAACACAAAATAAACCGAGATACAGCAAACAACATCAGCACCTAGGAAAATTCACTGTGCTCACTTCGAGCCATTTCTGATGTTCAAACAAAATATGCAGAATGCACAGGATCCAAAAGCCTTTAACTGAGATTCATTTCCTGTTATTCTCTGTCCAATAGAACACACTTCTGTCTGGATCGTGCAGCGAATGACTGCAAATTAAAGTGTGTGAATAAAAGCATTGGATTTGAATGGTGTTCTTCACAGAGCCATCTGCATGGCCTGCTTTGTGTTGCAGTCTTACAGGGAATCTGGTGGCTCATCAATGGCAGTCTGTCACCCAACCCGACAGTCAGACCTGGTTACGTGTCATCTCTGACAAACAGCCGCCACTGGAATTAGACAGATGTCCTGGATCAACAGGATTAGCGACCTGGTCATTACCAAACTCACCAGTCCAGTACGCTGGCTCGCACAGAACATTCTGGTGATGTTTTTCTGCTTGGCACAAAAAGACTACCCTAATTCTACTCGCATTCCTACATCAAGCGACAGTGAAAAGTGTAAAATAAAGCATCCATCTTACCAAAAATTCCCAGTGCAAAATCCCAGAGATTCACAGGACATCCCTGAATTAATCAGATATGTGAAGGGTGTATAGGGAAGCAATAATGTGCATCTTGAGGGCTGCGAGTACATAGAAAGCTACTACTTCAACAACCATTGGTAGGCTGTGGGTTCAGTGGGTTTGCTTTGTGAAAGAATTACAAACACTTAGAGCATGGGTATTCAAATCTGGCCTTCAAATCCAAACCTGGTCCTGGTTTTCTTTTCTCCCAGGTAATTAACTGAACAATTACCACCACTGATTGGCCAGACTGTCTTCACACCTGACTCCCAGGTAAATGGAGGGTGGAAAACCAGCCGTTCTTGGCCTTCGAGGACTGTGATT
The DNA here is from genome assembly GCA_029718625.1 of Synaphobranchus kaupii. NCBI lineage: Eukaryota > Metazoa > Chordata > Actinopteri > Anguilliformes > Synaphobranchidae > Synaphobranchus > Synaphobranchus kaupii. The sequence goes on from CM056380.1 coordinate 67,945,997, forward strand.
TGAATAACAGGGACTTAATAACAGGATAGAGTACGATGAGTAAGGTCCAATGGCAAGAACCCCATGTTACAAAACATCATTTAAATCCAGCACTTGGCCAGAATAACCACATTTGTCTAGTATAAAAAAAACTGAAAGGTTGACAAATCAATTTTTTTCTTAGGCAGACCATGTGGGATTAGGTACTTTATGTAGTATATTTTCCATTCTAAATCCTACTAAATGCTTAATTTTCTCCTGATGAACAAACCGTCCATATGAATCTCTAATAGTCGGCTTGATGCACTGGGGACTTTATTGAAGGAGAAAGTAAATTAACTCATCTAATGCAAAGCAAGCGGAGGGTACATGACGTAGGGAGAAGCCACTATAGCCAAAGACTGGGCTGTAATACACTAAACTGTGCAGTAAGATTGTACTTTACACAACAATCCATATCAGAGGGAAGCCAATCAGCAGAAGCAAGTATACTTGCCTAAAATTAGAGAAGTTGGCTACTGAAATCAGCTGTGACACAACCTGGCTTTGAGCTGCAACCCCCACGGGCCAAGTCCAGGGACGCAGCGCTAGATCTGCTCTGGTGAAACTCCAGAAACTAATCTCAGGACTAAACAGTTAAATAGTGCGAGGTTTAAAAAGCCACCAGTGCAACATGCTTTTTTTTTTTAGTTTTCTGAGATGTACTGAAAATGCTAATTACTCCTTTATTATGCACTCTGTCAAATGCAAATTTTTGTTTTACAGCTGAAAAGTTAGGCCAACATCCTCATTACCATATCCTCTGCATGCAGCGGTGGAAGCAGTGCAGTGTGCGGTTTCTTTATCTGTGCAATAAATTACATTAACAGTTGAGTTGGATAAACAAGACAAAATGACGCCGCTATTAAGCACTGCGTGCGTATCGCACTCTGGGGTAATTGAAGGGGTCTGGCTTTAGTAGCATATGGTGCACGGGATCCTTGAAATCAACTCAATCCCAACACCAACTGGATGTGTCAAGCTCACACAACTGTTATTTTAACTATTGCGTAAATAAACTCTTAACGGTGCAGAATGAGACAGGTAACGCATCCGTGTAAATGACGTGAGAGAAAGGTATTCGCCATACGGCATGTCTGTCTACTGGATGCAGGCTCGGCTGGAATGCGCTTTCCCGCAGATATGTTACAGGCCGTTCTCTGCTTCCTGAAAGTCTCTAGCACTTTCACCATGTCACTGGTGCCCACTCACGGATCCACAGTTTCCCGCTCTCAGAACACACACATTTATGAGACAATACGGTAATGTCCAAAAGGAGAATTCAGGGAGTTGAGCATCTCACTCGGACACGACTCCCAAAGCAGTTGTTAGATTAATGGATATTATGGAGCAATATATTAATATCAATACGGATTATATGCTGAACTTCCTTGAATTCTGTGCGTGATTTTGTTCATACAATTCATGGCAGACTGACTTAAACGTGAGTATGAATTGTATTTTTTCCTTTTCTAATTAACGCTTCAAACATTTCCCACAGCACTGCATACAATTACATTACTTGATTAAACTTTACATTTTAGTGAGCAGTTAAAAGCGGTTATAAGTTTTTGGCAGCGATATCTATTTTGAGCTCCGTGGACAGAATTTGTCCTCTCGAGATGGAATGTTTGACATCCAGCAACAAGACCGCTTTAGAGAGGAATCCCTGTCAGTTTGCCTGAGACACAAGAGTTTTTTTTTTTTTCTCTGGCCTCGTGTTCATATCTCCATAAATATCTGAAACGTGGGGAGCATCATAGGTTGGGCATTCGTTCCCCTAAGAACTGATTCAGGATTAGCTTAATCCACCCTTGATTCGAACCCTAACCAAACCAACCCCAAGACTCAAGCAGTACACTGGAGCACCATCTAAGCCCCCCCATGTGGGCCAACTAAACTCCACCGCACCCCCCCTGCGTCACAGCCTCATATAAACACCCCCACTTGCCAGCGCTAACCTCCCCCCCGACTGACATAAGGCAGGGCCCGCAGCGGGCTGGTGACAGACGGGGAGGGGACTGGAGCATATGACCATATGACCGCAGCTCTGTCCCCCGCTGACTGCTCGCCTCTCTCTCTCTCCCTCTCTCCCTCTCTCCCCCTCGCTCTCCCTCCCCATCTGCAGCTAAAGACCCGCGTGCCCCTCACAATGAGGGGACCATGCCACCGCCGGCACACAAGCAGAGGGCTCCGGGCTGGGGAGGGAGGAGGGGGGTGGGGGACACATTAACAAGCAATAATCTCAACCGCCTTATCCATAATGCATTGTCTGGGCCAATTTACATGGTGTTGAACCCATTGGGGATAGAGACTCATCCATCACATTAGTTTATTAGCCCGTTCCCTCATTCCCTCTCCCTCTCCTGTTTTTTACCCAGGATTGTTGTGCAAAGCACAACTGGCCCCATAAAATCTCCAAACAGCTTAATTGCTGGGCTGTAAAAATTTGCATGTTTGTGACTCTTGGGCGGGGGAATTGGGCGGGTTTGTTATTTAGGGAGGGTGGGGGGGGTTGGCGTGGGGGGCGTTCTGAAGGCCTGTAAAACTGCTGCAAGGCCGTCATCAAACGCACTCGCGCTATTGTGCCCCTGAATGTATTCCCCCTTAGATCACAGGGCTGCGGCCCAATTACCAGCGTGGAATCTGCCGAGGTCGCTCCTGGCCCTCCGCAACATGCCTGGACTGCTGAACATTTCCATTACCAGGCTAGACAAAAAGGACAAAAACAACAGCAAGTGGTCAGGCCACCAATCACCCCTCACCACACTACTGCCAGCATCACATTTCAGATCCTACGGCCATTATTACAATACCAGCAACCAATACATTCATGTTTAAAATGGTTTTTATCGCACTTAACCAAAATTTTAAATGCAACAGAAAATTAACCGTGTTACATTATGTAAAAGGGGTGTACGACACAGGAGGAACGGGCTGCAGCGTTTAGCTTTGAATGGAATACTTAGAACCTGCACTTAACAGAAGTTAACAGTACCAATATCCAAACAGTACCATAACTTCATCATATCTTACTAATACCTTACTAGCTACAGCATACTATATAACAAGGTGTTATCACCAAAGACACAACTTAACTAAGCCTGTGTCAAGAGACAGGTGTGAAATATGAAAGTCAAACCACAGATCAAAGTACTGATACTGTATTTTACTGAAGTGTTTGTCAGTTCTGACAAACTGAATGTATAAACCCGTTGGTGCAGCTGTCTGGGGTTGTTCATGAAATAGGATTCCCAGCCAAACCTTAGTGAATGACTGTATTTACACAGCATAGTAGCCTACCTGTTAATATTACTTTAGCGCATACTATTAGCATATTTCCAACTACTTGTTTATTTTAAAACAATCCAAATATTAAACCAAATATTTTATATAATATGCGCCCCACAGCATAACAGAGCCTCACTGTTGGGGGTTTTCCATTAATTTGTCACCCGTCTGTATATAAAATTTTTGGTTTGAGTATGGATAATACCATTAATAGAATAAATTATTAATAATAATAATAATAATAATAATAATAATAATAATAATTTCTCCCTCAGCAGTAGCTACCACTTCAGGAACAGCAGAGGAGATAATTATGTACAGGAAAATGCTCAGGACTTTCAAAAACATACTACAAAATCTTTTAATACATTTTCAGCATGATTGGTGTGTTATTGCTTCTTGTTCTGATAACGATGCATTCGTTTCATTACCATGTTTATCATGTGGTAAATGTCAGAATATATTTCATTGAATAATAATTCTAACGGCAAGTGTTTTTATTGAACTTTATATCAAACAAAGACTGAACTGGTTATTAGTCATCTGTCAAACAAGATCCATTTAGACTGGCATGCAGGGCCCTCTTTTTGTACCAATATGTGAACTTTAAATCCAAAACCTTTAAGATGTTGCATGCGTGTCCAACTCACCTGTTTTTATGGCTGGAGAAGATGCGTCTGGTCATTCAACAGTATTTATTTTGCTATGATTTATTCATCATTCTGCTAGTGTCAATTGTCAATCCATGTATCCAGTAGCCCTGGGTCTTGCACCTTAGCTAGCATCCAATCTTTAAAATCTGGGAGACAAAAAAAAAAAAAAAAAACTAACATTGTTGGACAAACCTTCAGGAGTCAGTACAATGACCTTCGAAAAAGGACGATGAAGGTTTTCATGCAGGTCAGTTCTGTTGTATTCTAGAAATTAAGTTTGTGCAATGTAATTTCATGGAGGGAGGTATTAGATGCGTCTATTTTTCATAGCAAAAGCATGAATGATCATGAAATTATAAGATTTTTTTGTCATTAAAGGAACGTTCATAATTTTCAAGTTATCCTTTGAAGTAGCAAAGTATTGGCTTCTGTTAACCGCACTGGTCTCCTAGCGACACCCCCCCCCCCCCCATTCTCTTTACACCCTCCCTCTACGTATCTCCCTATTTTGCATCAGCGTGATGTTATTAAATGTATGACTCTCTTAAATTTACCTGTATGACTGAAATATTTTGCCTACAAAAAAAATAGACTTTAATACAAGAGTCGATTTTTTGTACCAATGGAGAGAGATTAATTATAAATATGTACACCGAATCAGCATTTGTTTTATATACAATCAATGCCGAGCAGTTATTTTTATAAAAGGTTAGCAGCATATTATAAAATGTTAGTTATGATGGCTGACAAAAATTTTTTTAAAATAATTATAATATTACAATATTTTATGGAAATGCAAGGCAACTGGCCTTCATGAATAGCAGAAAAAGTCGCTGGCACCAATTCACCAGCATAGAATTACAGGCAGAGTTATTTTTAATATTTACTTTCATTTCTCTTTCTGGATAACAATATGTTGCATATACCATTCATACATTGTGACTGAATAGACTGGTGTGAAAGAAGGTTTATTATCAAACCCAAAGCACAATAAATCATATATCAAAGGATTCCATGTGGCTGACTGCTGCAGCCCAGCACATTCACAATCTACAAACTGGACATTTATACCAAGAACAGAACATCATGTTCTATTATAGTGTGTATCACACAACTAACACATAATGGTTTCTTACAAAAATATAAAAGCTGAATGGAAATGAAGCCAGATGAAAGCATTCTGAGGACACTTTTCCCCCCTGCTTAATACAATTACATCTTATTTTTAGGAACTTACTCTTGTACATTTTTTAAAGAAAAAAGATCACCTTACAACACTGTAGAAAATGCTTGATGAGAGAGAAACCATGCCGGCATGTAAAAAAAACTCCCTTCAAGAGATCTCAAGCTTAACCACTCTGTTACATGCATTTGTTTATTCGGACGCAGAATAAACTATTAAGGACAATTAGTATATGGCCAGCTATAGCTATTGTGCTCTGAGTGTTTGTGATCTCACAGACATTAACAACAACAAGAGTGAAAGAGCCTTCACTCAAGACAGAATTCAAGCAGTTTTACACCCATTTTCAAAGCCAAAACAGTGAACTATCCATTTCAGTCAACATTACATTCATTTAAAGGACCTGTCCTGGCCTAGGTGACTTCAGGCAACTCAAGTCCAGACAGGAAATTTATCTGTGTGGCTTTGATTGATATATTACTATATATGGACCTGAAATGATAAAAAGCAATTGCATTAAATTGATAAGCCTATTATGCCATTTGGTGGAGCTGATTTGATCAAATGTACATCATTTTATCAGTTGTCAATGAATCAATCTGTTAATACATTCACTTGCATGTTATTAATTTCAAGAATCATTTTGTGGCTAAATTTCTGTCAGCTTCAATCAAAACACAAATGTGCCAGCAGACAAAAGAGGAGCTGCCGGTTACTCTCAAACCTGTGCTCCATCTCATGCTTCTCACGCACCACTGCCCGTAGTCTCCGACAAGATGGTGTGACTGAGAAACCATTTGCACAAAAGTGCTCAAGACTGGTCACAGTGGTGAATACAATACAAATAAAGTTAATAGACTCTTAAAATCTGGACGTTAAGAGCAAAAAAATAAAATACAAATAACTGAAGACTTCGAACACTTAGTTATTGGCTTGCTAGCTAGCCATCAACATCACTGTTAGCCATTCCCAGTGTACTTTCCATGCATTTCATATGATTTGTTTTTCTGCACAAGTCTTTTAAATAGAAAATATTTATGAGGACTGTAACATACTTCCTACTGATTTACCACTGTACCAAACTGCTTATGTCTCACCTCTGCCAAGATAACGTGATAAAACTGGTACAATTATGGCTTCTGAAAAAGCAGCCACCTGTAAATCTGAAATGTTACCCTTCCTGCCACATTTATTTCTTGAAATTAAGAGGAGGGTGCTTTGGCAAATTATGTAAACCACATTACAGGGGAAATGGTTACCTATGAGGACACAAGCAGTGCTCACAGCATTTCTTATTTAAATGAGCAGATATCAGACAGTCGTTAGCATCGTAGCATATAGCCAGACTCAGATATCATCATCGTGAGCATCTGTCCCTTACAGGGGCTGGATATTTCACTCTTACTTCTCACATAAGGAATATTAGCTTGATTAGGAGTCCTCCAGAATGCAGAAATACAAAGCTGTGTGTCTGTAGCATACGCTGCCAGGTTAGGGGAGGCCCGGGGGGTTACGGAAGGAGGCTCTTGCCGAGTTATGAAACGATCACAAAAAGGAGAGATTGTGTTTTTAAGAGATCGTTTTTTTGGGGTGAAAAAATCTGAAGACGTTTGTGTTTTAATTAACCTTTCGGAAAGCTCCTTGGTGGAGTAACTCAGTGCGCCATAATGTGACCTCAAATCAAATTTAATGCGTTTATTTAGTTCATTACAATAATGAATGATGAAACATTGCTCTGATCCATACCAAGAAAGGGTCCCCTTTGTGCAATTTGTAAGAAAGCTTATCCCTTTGGTTCTGTTGCAAGTTAACTCTTTTACACATAATTACCACCAATAAAATGGATGGATTGCATGTGAAACAAGTCGCGTGACCAGGGAGAGGGGCAGATCAGCTACTCCCTTAAACCATCAACATGGTGGTTTAATTGGTGGAGTGAAAAGCGCTAACTGTACACCTCACTCACTTACATCCCCCACTATCAATCAAGAGCACCAAAAAAAACAACCATCTGAAAAGGGGATTATAATTGCAATCATATATGTGAGGATTTAACATGCACGGCATACTGTACCATTAGTTATACAAATAAGTAATAATTTGCTAATGACAACATTATGTTGAGTCAGTTTAGGGGCAATTAAAGTGAGTGATATTTACATATGCCTAATGAATCATGGTGTGTGGCAGCTTGAGGGATTCTAATGAATATTCATCCCGGCATTCTCAACTGCCGCTGCAGTTTATAAACTGAATTATGGTTGATTTGCCCTTTTAAAGAATGAACATGGGCGCATCTCCTACAAGCAGGGAATGAACAATAAAGTCTGATTATAAAAATGTTTTAGTGGTAAACTGACGGTGGGAAGGCCGAAGGCTGATTTTTATAGACTTCCCCAGTTTTCATAAGGGATGTGCTGCTGTGCTGCGTTAAGAGAGTGGGGCCCATGTGATAGCCTACCGGCCTGGCTGCCTGCTCTGGGAGTAACTACACCACAGCGCTTTCAGCTTTAATCGTACATGTATGGTGGGTCTGCATTAATCCCTCAGGTTCTGGTTCGTAAGACTTCCAATGCAACATGCAACCCCATGTTGTTACATTGTCTCATGCACACTCTGCTGTAAACTCATAGTTTTTTTAGGAAGTGACCCAGCCATGGCATTCATTAAAGGACACTAGATGAGTATGTTATAATTGCCATGTTTTATCCAAGTTACTCCATGTGCGTTTGTGCTCAGTGTGAGTTAGGTAAACACCTAGCAAAGGATGTTCCATGAAGGTTATTTAAAGCACACAGAATATAACAAAGCAACTACCCCCCAATTCCCACTGAGCATTGTAACAGTGTGCAGTAACACCAGGGCTAACCTCCACATGTAGCAGCGTTGATACTGTCTGGGATGGCCATCACACCACTCACTCCGAGCACTCTGCCTGGCGCCGGGGAGCACTGCTTCAGTGCCTCACGCTAACACTAAAGAACTGGTGCTGAATGCCTCATTATTTTAAGATTTAAGCCCCCGTTACTCAAATCATGGTCCTCAAGGGCAGAGAACTGCTGGTTTTCTGCCCTCCCTTTACCTGGGAGTCAGGTGTGAAGACAGTCTAGCCAATCAGTAGCAGTAATTGCCCAGTTAATTACCTGGGAGAAAAGAAAATCAGGGCTGGGTTTCAGGGCTAGATTTGTGTATCCATGATTTAGGCCAGGGGTGTGCAACTCCAGTCCTGGGGGAGCCGGTGTGTACACAGGTTTTTGCTGCCACCAGTTACCCTGGCACAATAAGCTAATTAGTGACATACACCAACATCGATTTACTTGTAAATTAGACCACGATAAAACACAACAATACAGGCACAGGAACATTCATCAGCTTCTGTACATATCTGCGGAATGTAGCTAAAATATCAGATTATGTAAATTATTGGGCTACCCTGATTTCGGCACTGTGGGCAGAAACTGCGGGCATCAGTGGCCTACTCAAAGGGCAGTGTTTTTCTGACTTACCCTGGCACAGTTTCTGAAAGAGAGTACATCTGGGGTGCGCAATCTTTTCAGAAAAGGGCCGGTGTGGCTGCAGGTTTTTTTTTTTTTTAGCCCAGCACTACAACACCTGATACAACTAATTAACTAATCATGGTCGTCAAGACCTTGATAAGTTGAACTGGGTGTCATAGTGCTGGGCTAAAACAAACATCTGTACCCACCCTTTTCATATAAGATTGGACACCCATGGAGAATATCTTACTGCCCCACATACCACATAAAACAGGGTTTGCTATGAGGGACAATCCATTTTAGGATATCACAACAACTTATGCTCTTAATTAGCTTAATTGTTTACCCTAATCAATTTTTTGTTGAGAGATTATTGATAAACTACATCTGCAGGCTGCTTGTGTATCCTCAGTGAAAGTATTTTACTGTGGTCTGATACAGGGGTGAGCCACCACAGATGCACACAGATGTTTAGAACATGAGGCCACAATAATCGGTTAGAACAGAAACCAGAGATCTCACTTGCCTCCAAGACTAGAGCTTAGTGCCACTGCAATAAAGGAACAAACTTGGTGTCCGGTTTGGTTTCTTTTGACTCTGAGGAAGATGTTGTAGACCAGGGATCTCAAACTCAAATCCTGGAGGGCCGCTGTGTCTGCTGGTTTTCGATGTGTTCCTGCACTTAAGTGTTTAATTTAAGTCATTTATTGGCTAAAGAGTCTGCACACCTTGTTTCTAAGGCCTAAATTGGCTGCTGATTGAAAGGAAATCACAAAAACCAGCAGACACAGCGGCCCTCCAGGACTGGAGTTTGAGATCCCTGTTGTAGACGTTGAAATGTCAGACTCTCCTGTTCTATATATGTATTTTGCTCTGAGCTTTGTGTGCTCCAGCCAACCTTATTTCGTGTTAGTCGCTGTGAAGTTGTCCGGATAAGGAATCTTCTTTTCGTTTGTTCACCTACTTAGTCATCTTTTATATAGCCGGCCTGTAGCGCATCTGGGATTTCCTTTTTAACAGATTTGGTGTGTTCGGGTTAAAATAAAGTTAACCATTGAAATCATTTCTAGCACATCTCTCACCATTGCACAGACTAGCGCAGGGGTAGGGAACCCTGGTCCTGGAGAGCCGCAGGGTCTGCTGGTTTTAGTTGTTACTCCCCACTTAATTGATCAATTAAAGCAGTTGATTACACAGTTAACGTACCTCACCTGGTTTCTTTGGTCTAAGTAATTGCTGTATTTAAGGTGAAAACAAAAACCAGCAGACCCTGCAGCTCTCCAGGACCAGGGTTCCCTACCCCTCGACTAGCCAGCCACACAATGCAAAAACACCAGTGCAAGGCTGTGTTTCTCATTTTGCCCTTGGAGAGACACAGGGTGGGCAGCCTCTGTCTCTCAGCACTTAATTGACCAATTAAAGCATCTTATTACCCAGTTAGCGCACCTCACCTGCTTTAATTGCTCATTTTAAGGTAGAAACAAAAACTACCACAACCTGTGTCTGAAAATGACAAGGTTTTGTAACCCCTGGGGGGATACTTCACAAAGTGGGATTTTTTGGTGTGCGCTGATTTTAGGAATATTTTGAATTGGGTGAAATCAAATTGAACAAAATGTTGAGTTTTTTTTCCAAAATATTTGCAAATGTTAACCAACTCCTTAATCTCACTTTGTGAGATGCTCCTTACACTGTGTAAGTCAATGCACTGCCACCATGCACTGCACCTGATATCACGAGTGAGCTTACTTCCTGAACCAAGGAGGTAAAGTAATTAGTGAAATTGTGTATTGCTTGGTTAGTTCAAATACCTGCAGACACTGGGTGCCTCCTCATATTCTTCACTCCTCAACTCGGTTCTTCCATTCGTCTCTTCCACTCGTCTCCTAACTGGAAGTATGCAAAACTGCCTAAAGGACACAAAGGTTGGTTTCCAGGGCATGGAGAAGAGTAGGCTAGGTGGTAGTGGAGGAAAGGAGGATGCATTTTTCGAGTATTGTGACGCACTCACTGTGGCCCGCAGGACCTAGAGATGAGTAGCGCTTGTGTAAATGCACTATTGCACTATAACTGGGCATCGTAAAGATTATAATGTTAAATATTCTCTGGAATATAGCCTTCAGACATTGTACACAGAAGCAATAAATGTTTACTGGTTACCCCCCCCCCCCTATAAAAGCAGGAACAGGATAGTTTAATTCTGCCTCAGCACATAATACTTTTATTGAAGTCTTTGGTCTATGAATATTACTAGATTAACAGAGGTCTTTGTGGGAAGTAAATAACTACTGAATCAATAAATACAGAAAACATGTTTATCACTATAGAGACAGACTGCAGTAATGTGTTCCCTTCCAATCCATTTTTACCGTTTCAGCTGTCTATTACTGTTGTAAAGGCATTTAAAGTTAAATAATGCCAACTTTCAGTATAGCATCTCTCCTGTCTCGACCTTGAGATATTTTCTTCATAAAATACCCCACAACGTCTAGCTATGGTCAGTTCAGGTCAATAGTCTCCCATCAGCTCCACTGATAAATCTTACCACTGTGTATCTGTTGAGTTTGCCACCAGGTGATAATCAGTTTTCTTGTATGAGAACCTCAAATTTACACCTGAGTTACTCAGAGTCCATTTGGAATAGCTGGTCATCAGAGACGATACAAAAGTATGCGCCAAGACTGCCATTAACACGAGCCTGATGACTGCAGAGTACTAGTAGTAATATCAGTATGGAAGCACATAGGCTCCTCTTACCTTTTAAATAAAATCCTTTTTCATTCGCACCGTTGCAGTAAATGCCGGTGAAGCTGTGATTTTGGTCTTCTCTGTCTGTGTGGTGCACCTTAATTGAGTCTAAACTCCAATTAAATTATGAATACAGTATTTGTAGCTACGTATACGTAGTCATTTGAACCAGTCTCCACTGTTCTTAGCGTTATAGCATAACGTAAATCCATGGAGCGTGTCTGCCCCCTTGTGTAAGTAGCCTGTAACTGCATTGTGGTAAGTTACTCTAGAAATCTCGAAAATACCAGCAACAAAGTCTAAACTCCCCAAACAAAAGCTACCGAAACCCCGCTTGACGCCACATTAAGCTCCCTCGCTAGCTTTATAAGCTAACCTGACAGAAGTGTTCTTTTGAACCATTAGGCTACTTTTATGATTGCTCACATCTATAAAACTGGAGAGGTGTGCATATACAGCTGCATATACCCTAGCACCGTTAAACGCGTATGAAAATTTTGCCATTGAAACTGACTGGGAGACTGCGTACTTATGTAGTGCAATAGCCTAAATAATATGTCACAGACAGTCCTTAAAGCAATGTTTCCCAACCTTTTTTCTGCGATGGCACACTTTTTATGATATATAAAAAATTCCACATCACTATCCCATTAACCACTAAAACGTTACAAAATTTCATACACGTGTTCAATTGTGGTGGAATCTGAAAATTTCCCACGGCACGCCTGATACGCTCTAAAAAAACATTGCCTTAAAGGCTAGAAACCGGAAGAAAAAACTCTTTCCCTCAGCTTTATTAAGTGCAGAATTAACAGCTGACCACTGAGTGACGCTGTTGTCATACGTAGCCTAGTCTCCCAAAGTAAAATATATACAGCTGCTATTATTATTGTTGTTGTCGTTTGCATAACTCAGTAACTCAGTAGAATAATAATAATTTCGATTGATAATTGTACTTGTTTTTTATTTTTATTGCTTTAAATATCAACTTATTTATGGTTCCTGAGTGGAAGGTGAAGCAAGCATCCAGATCCATTGAATGTGTGCATGAGGGCAGGATGGGCCCTGAGCCTCTGCTGCTTTTTCAGCCAACAACCAAAAAAAAAAAAAGAAGTACTCAAAGCCCACCAGGGGGGTATACTACGAAGAAAGCTTAACATAGCCAAGGTTTCTTTGCGTTAGCTGGCTTCAGAAAGCCTAAACACCGCAATCTGGCTTAACCGGTACTACGAACGTGGTTAACAACTTGCTAAGAGAGCACGGGCTTGGTTCTATGTTCTATTCTATGAGAAAGAAACTAAACATGTGACATGTTTGGTTGTACATAGTAAGAACTGATAAGTGGCATTAACCATGTGTTTGGTAAATGTGTTTTTTTTCCCTGTTAAATGTCCTGTTAAAACCATTTCAATTGTCAGTTCGGTATGGACCTATATGTTAGATGATAGTTGAAAGATAAACTATACTTTTTCAGAGACTGGACAATAAAAAGTCTGATTTATTGCATATGGCAATCCGTTATAAATCGCAATTTAATATTTTTGGCACATTAACCGATGTTTTGCATTTGACATGGTAAGCAAACACTAGAGCTAGAGATTGGCAAAGACACAATCATATAAATGCCCCCATCCAGCTGCATGCCTCAAGACCAGGTCTTTCTTGAAATTGACCAGGTCTCTCTTGAAAAAGAGATTGTATCTCAATGAGACAACCTGGTAAAAAAAGGTTAAAGAAAACATGCAAAATCAAGGGTTGGTTAATGGTTAACCTCCAGACTTGTCATATATAAAGTTGTAGAGGCACTATCTTACCACAAGCCTGTTGCTCAGCTTCAGTCAACAGTAGTTTATGTACAGGGTCCACATAATGGGGCAATCCTGTGCCTTAGTACATAAACAGACACAGCTGGTGGATAATTCTGCAGCCTGTTAGTCTAAACTACGCACTCTGTTAGCCTGTAAGAAGAGACAATGCGCTCAAGTGCACAGCATGTCCCCTACAGAAGAACAGTCTCCACGATCATTGATGCTCCACAAGTTCCCCTATTGTGCTAGCGTTAGCATCATGGGCATAAGTGCCATCATTTAGCAGTGAGGGTGTATGTATGCACATAGAAAACTTCTCAGGGTTATGTAGGTCTACATGCATGTGTATTCAAATAAGGGGCGGGGAATTCATATGTTTTTCTGGATTTACAGCCAACTTCCACAGCTAATTAGTGTTATGGATCCGAGAAGGGACTGGACTCAAATGCACAACTCTGAGACAGAAATTGCAATAATTCAATAATTTATTACTCCGTCCAAAACTCCAGAAGTATAGGGAGAGATAAGGGTAGGGACTGGATCCTGGAATGGCATTAGCAGGGGTAGAATGGGAGTGGGAGTAGGCAAGGGGCTGGATGGTGGCTGAATCCTGGGTTGGTGTAGCAGAAGAGGAGCGGGATGCGGGAGACAGGGGCTGCGTGGAGTGGTGCTAGGATAGCTGCAGGCTGGCAGACAGGCAGAGCAGAACAAGGCATTAAACACAGCAAGGCATGAACAAAATAAGTACCGGCAGCATTAATTCACTAGGCAAGGCAAGACTTAGAAGCAGCAAAAGCAAGACAAGGCAAGGCTTAAATTCTTGATACGAGGCTAGACAAGACAAGAGTTATTTCGACAACAAGACTTAACAAACTGGCACAAGACAATGGAAACCGGGAGAATATATAAGAGAGTTAATGAGCTAATGACTGCATGCAGCGTGAAAATGTATGCGAGAGTGATTAACAGAGAAGAGAGCGTGAGGAATGCAAAATGCAAGCGGGAGAAAAGGAATGAGATATGCAGAGAAAATGCAAGGGGAAATGAGTGACACAAAGAGGGAAAACCACGCCCAGCCTGCAGCACGAGGAAGACAAACAGGACACATGAAAACATACAAGAAACGTGAGGGAAAAGGGAAAAACAAGGAGCACAACGGGAACGGGAATGGAGAGTGTCACAGTATCCCCCCCCCCTAAGGAACGCCTCCTGGCATGCCCCCCAGTCTGATCTTCTGGGAGTGGCGTCTGCGGAACTCCCGGATGAGGGAGGGGTCCAGGATGAGTTTCTTGGACAGCCAAGACCGCTCTTCTGGGCGGAGCCCTCCCAGTCCACCAAATACTGGTATCCATGGCCCCTGCAGTGGATATCCAAGACCAAACGGACGGTGTATGCTGGGGTGTCATAAATAATCCGGGGGGGTGGGGGGGCATCAACGGGAGCACTGAGGGGACTGGAGGAGACAGGCTTGACCTGACTGACGTGGAAGGTGGGGTGGATCTTGAGTGAAGCGTGAAGGCGAAGTTGACTGTGACTGGGTTGAGGACCATGAGGATGGGGTAGGGAATTGACGGGAATTGAGGCATTTGGCGGATTTGATGTATTCCAGGTTGCGGTGGTCAGTCAGGACAAGAAATGGTTTACCTGCCCCCTCCAGCCAGTGCCGCCACTCCTCCAAGGCGAGCTTAATCGCTAATAACTCCCGGTCCCCGACGTCGTAATTGTGTTGGGGCGGGGTGAGTCGATGGGAGAAGAAGGCGCAGGGGTGCATCTTCTGGTCCTGGGCGGAGCGTTGCGAGAGGACGGCCCCAACGCCAGTGTCAGAGGCATCTACCTCGAACAAACTGACGGCTGGGGTCCGGGTGGCAGAGGATAGGGGCCGTGGAGAACTTAGTTTGACAAAGGCATAGTTTGCCTCGGGGTTCCAATTGAAGGGAATGGAAGTGGAGGTAAGGTTAGTTAATGGGGCAGCGATTTGGCTGTAATTGCGAATAAACCGCCTATAGAAATTTGCAAAGCCCAGGAATTGGAGTAAATGCTTATGGGAGGCCGATTGAGACCAGTCAGTGACGGCTTAGATCTTTGCAGGGTCAGCCCGGATCTTCCCTTCCTCAATAATAAAACCCAGGAATGGAACGGAAGGGGTATGAAAACTGCATTTTTCTGCTTTCACAAAAAGCTTGTTCTCCAGCAGCCTCTGGAGAACCTGGCGGACATGCTTGACATGATCTTGGGGGGTTTTTGAAAAAATCTAAATGTCGTCGATGTAAACGAATACAGACCGTCCGAGGAGGTCACGTAGGACATCGTTCACCAGGGACTGGAAGACCGGTGGGGTGTTAGTAAGGCCGAAGGGGACCACCAGGTACTCGAAGTGTCAGAGGGGGGTGTTGAATGCCGTCTTCCATTCATCTCCCTCCCGGATTCGGACGAGGTGGTAGGCGTTGCGGAGATCCAGTTTCGTAAAGATGGTGGAATCATGCAGGGGTTCAAAAACAGAGTTGATTAGGGGCAGAGGATACTTGTTGCGTACAGTTATGGCATTGAGACCCCGGTAATCAATACATGGACGGAGCGATCCGTTTTTCTTTGCCACAAAGAAAAACCCCGCTCCCACCGGTAATGAAGAGGGTCCAATAATACCTTACGCCAGGGAATCGTGAATGTAGGCTTCCATTGAAGCCTTCTCGGGACCAGACAGGCTGTAGAGGCGACTTGACGGGAGTTTTGCTCCTGCCAGCAGATCAATACAGCAATCGTAGGGTCTATGGGGAGGTAAAGACACAGCACAGGATTTACAAAACACTTGTGATAGGTCATGATATTGCTGAGGTACACAAGACAAGTCTGGCTCCGGAGCTATGGCAGAGGCCCTGGCGGCCCCAGATGGAGGTAGGGCTGAGCGAAGACAATCAGCATGGCATTGAGAGCTCCAGTCCTGGACCTGAGATGTTCGCCAGTTAATGTGAGGATTGTGAATGCAAAGCCAGGGTTGGCCTAGAACCAGCGGAGACTGGGCTGAGTGGATAATATAGAACCGAATAGTCTCACGGTGGTTACCCGACAATACGAGTTGGAGAGGAATGGTGGAGTGAGTAACCCGGGCCAGGATATTTCCATTCAAGGCATGGACATTGAGCGGGGCAGACAGCGGCTCGACAGGAATTCCCGACCTCTTGACTAGACTTGAATCGACGAAGTTGGCGTCAGCTCCCGAGTCGACCAGGGCTAACAATGAGGTAGATTGAGTGCCCCAAAAAAGGGTAGCCTTCAGTTGGACACGGGACTGAGCAGAGTGAGCAGTGGAGATAGGGCTCGCTAGTAGGCCCAGTTTTACCGGCGAGCCATCCCTTCTTCGGCAAATGGGACAGGAGGCCACGAGATGGCCCGGATGGCCACAATAGAAGCAGAAACCGGAGACCACTCTTCGGCGACGTTCGCCGACATTGATAGTGGCGCGGTTCAACTGCATAGGTTTCTCCTCCGGTGGGCCCAGCATCGAAGGAGAACGGTTACTTGGAGGTGATGAGACTCATGAACATGGTGGGTAAGGAGATGCACTCTGTCGGCCCTTCCTCTCCCGGGCTCGGGCCCGGAGTCGGTTGTCAATGGAGATGGTGAGTGTGATTAGACTGTTCAGAGAACTGGACTCATTGCGGGTCACCAGCTCGTCTTTCAGTTCGTCACTGAGGGCTTGGAGGAAGGTTCCTTGGAGAGCTGTGTCGTTCCACCCTGATTCAGCTGCCAAGGTGCGGAATTGGACTGCCATTTCTGCCCTGACGCAGTTGGAGTAGGCGTTGGGTAGCATCGCGCCCACAGACTGGATGGTCGAACACCCGACGAAGTGAAGGAGGCGAAATGGAAACAGGCGGGTAGCTGGCTGTCCCACATAGCCGTTGCCCACTCCCGTGCGCTCCCTCCCAGACAGGCCATTACAAAGGCAACTTTACTTGCATCAGAGGCGTAGGAGGCAGGCTGTAGGCAGAACACTATGTCGCACTGGAGTAGGAAACTTCGGCATTTTACCAGGTCCCACAGCTAGCGCTCTGGATGTGGCACGCGTGGTTCTCTGCCAGGAAGAGGCGGTGACGCTGCAGGCTGCGGTTCCGGGGTTGGGGGTGCAGCACTGGCAAGGACCCTCGGGAGAGGTAGATGAACCGCCAGCTGGCCAATCACAGTGCCCATCTGACTCACTTAGTCCGAGACGGTCTTCAGAGTCTCCTGGACGTCTTCCAGGCGGTGGCAGTGTTGATCGATGACAGCGCCCTGGCAGGCAAGGGTGTGGTGAATCTGCTCAGAGTCGGCTGAGTCCATAATTAGGCCAGTTCATTCTGTTATGGATCTGAGAAGGGACTGGACTCAAATGCACGACTCTGAGACAGAAATTGCAATAATTCAATAATTTATTACTTCGTCCAAAACTCCAGAAGTATAGGGAGAGATAAGGGTAGGGACTGGATCCTGGAATGGCGTTAGCAGTGGTAGAACGGGAGTGGGAGTAGGCAAGGGGCTGGATGGTGGCGGAATCCTGGGTTGGTGTTGCAGAGGAGGAGCAGGATGCAGGAGACAGGGGCTGCATGGAGTGGTGCTAGGATAGCTGCAGGATGGCAGACAGGCAGAGCAGAACAAGGCGTTAAACACAGCAAGGCATGAACAAAGTAAGTAGCGTTAATTCGCTAGGCAAGGCAAGACTTAGAAGCAGCAAAAGCAAGACAAGGCAAGGCTTATATTCTTGATATGAGGCTAGACAAGACGAGTTATTTCAACAACAAGACTTAACAAACTGGCACAAGACAACGAAAACCGGGAGAATATATAAGAGAGTTAATGAGCTAATTACTGCGTGCAGCGTGAGAATGTATGCGAGAGTGATTAACAGAGAAGAGAAGATGAGGAATGCAAGCGGGGGAAAAGGAATGAGATAGGCTGAGAAAATGCAAGGGGAAATGAGTGACACAAAGAGAGAAAACCACGCCCAGCCTGCAGCACGAGGAAGACAAACAGGACACATGAAAACATACAAGAAACGTGAGGGAAAAGGGAAAAACAAGGAGCACAACGGGGACGGGAATGGAGAGTGTCACAATTAGCTCTATTCATTTTCTGATTTCATTGAAGATTATACCACAGTAAAACGTTTTATGCTGGGAGTTTATCAATAAATAAAGCTAAAATATTATATTATGTTAATTCCTGTACTAATTTAGAAAAATTAAAAGTGGAAGTTGGCATGAAACCCAGAAATGTATTTCCAGCAGGAAAGTTCCCAACCCTGATTTAGTTTGCCAAAGATCATTCATTTTTAATATTTTAGTGCAATTTTCCTTGCCCTTGGTTTTCAAGAACTTTTCTACAGTATATAGTTTAGTTCATAGTTAACGGGAAGCTTATTATTATTATTATTATTATTATTATTTATTTATTTATTTATTTTTTACAAATTTCCAGTGAAACCTCCCCTTTTCAAATTTGTTTATCACTTTCTATCCAACTCCTCATTAACTTTATGTTTAATTTTTAATATGCATTTCTATAGAATTATATAGACACGTCTTTTAGTCATGTTTCACTGCGAGTTGTAAAGTCATGGAGATGTTGCAATGACTTTACTTGAATTTAGCACGCGCCCCTATCCAGTGTGACTCACTTTATGAAGGGCATAGGCTGCGTGCATTCAGACAGGATCGTTTCGACAGCTGTAGCACGGAACAGCAATAGACAGTAGCCTACAGGTTAGCAGGAAATCACATAACCAGCCTGTGCCATCCGTGCAGTCTTCGCGCTATTTTAGTTGTTTTGTTTTGAAAGGAATACAGAAAACAAACAAGTTTGATATGAATAAAATTTAGACTTAAAATGGAACATTAGTTTTACAAAAAACTGTACTCATTTCAGTAATATCTAGCTTACCGTGTGGTTTTTCTGTGTTATTGTTTCACTGTTCATATTTAGATATGATTTTGTGAACATCACATGTCCAGTTTTTTTCTTTACATGCCTATTTGGGTATTTTAAATATATCATATCGGAATCTACATGAAGCGCATATAACTGAAACTCCCTGAGTTTTGAATGGGCATTTTTTATTCCCTGTGTGAGATGAGTAAGAGTAATGCTATTACAGGTAACTGGCAGAATACCGCAGTTGATAAAATGACGTAAGGGTCTATGTAGACAGTGGGTGGGGCTATTGGTTTCCCTGTGCCCTGCATCCGCCTGCATCCCACGACAAGACACAAAAGACTGCCGTGACGTCACTGTGAACGTGTGCCCCTAGCGTTCACTCACAACAATCCTCTTTTGGAACAGGGTTGTGAAAGCTCTGGAAAGTCCCGTAGACGGAAATCCCCGTAGTCTGGGGTTTTTTTTCTTCCTCTGACCATATATAAAAAAAACCTTTGTACACAAAGTGAAAAGCATTGGGCACACACACGCACGCACGCCCACACAGCGAGCTAAAAGCCTATCGATAACGTTACCGAACACGATGGAGCGGATCGGATTGTGAAGCCTTAATGGCGGTCTGCATCGATTTGGTTATTCTGGCTAAAGGGACAGCAGGATCGCCTGGCCATCGTTGAGGGACTGTTGTTGATAACAACATCTTTTACAGGTACGAACGCGTAACGTTATGCTTGACAGTTTACCGAACGAGCTTGATAACTGCGTGTAGCATTATTTTTTTTATACATATATAAATGATATAACGTCAGATTAAGCACAATAGCGAATCACAGTAGCTAATGCTTACATTGGTGTTTCAAGGGACAGTCTAATGATGTGCTCGCCGCTAAAATGTTTCTTGACGACCACCATCCTTTTAGAACAGGCGCTGCATAATGCTATATCGACTATAACGTTAGCTAATGTTAGGCTACTCTTGCTTAGATGACATTTCTGAGTAATCGTAGGTGTAGGCCTACACTGTCAGCTCATTCAGGTCACATACATATGAACGTTACAACTGTTTCCCGAGTGGTGCCAGTGGACAGACAGCATTCCTTTGACAGATGCTTGACAATTTTTTGCAGGGAGGAAGCTCGTTAGCTGATACTGAATGTATAGTTCATTCGGGCGGCCTAATTGTGCGTATGTTACGTTCAGCAACGACGGTGATTCATTGTAATAGCCTAAGTATTTGGATTTATTTTGAAGAGGATTGCTTACCTGGTGCCAGAAACCGATGTGGTCTTATATAACGTTAAATGTCTACTGCAAGCAATAACCCTGTCAACATGTTGTGTTATTATTATTATTATTATTATTATTGTAGGAGTAGTAAACCCGACAGTGTACATTGTGCCCACCTCAGAAGAGTGTCTGCATGATAACATGATCATGAGCCAGAAGCATATGGGTCAATTCTCCAGTGTTAAAGGATGATATGTCATATTTGTACCCTCTTATATGAATTCAGTCCTGTCAGATAGTGAGACGGATTGTTGAATATGGACTGATTGTTGAATAAGGCGTGACAGGATTTGTCAGTTCTCAGGTATTATAGAGCTGGGGAAGTTAAATTGTAGATGGCAGGGGACATCATTTCTGATGTGTAAGCCATGACCTCTCATTTTTGAAAAATCTAATAGACGGTTAGAGCATGTGCAACACAGGAAATATTTTTGCTGAAGCATTGTGTGTGTGAAAGGTTTTGAGTTTGGGGTGTACGTGAAAGAGGGGACTGAGCATTGTGCGCTAGGCCGTTCGGTGTGGGGAAATTCTTACTACGCAATAATTATAAAAGGGGCTGGATATTGTGTTTTTTGCATTATTTCAGTGCTGAGGGTCATACATTTGGTTATTAGTGAGTTGTTAGTGTGTTACTAGTTGCCACTAAAGCCACGTGCATGTATGTTCTCCTCCAGTTTCCATTGGTACTAATATACAACGGTACGCAGGATGTCCCAGGGGCACAACTTCCTGCCGAAGTTCCTGTTTGTCAGCAACCTTCTGAAGGCCATGAAGATCCGGGAGCAGGTGCCGAACGACGTGGTGAAGCCGGCCAGCAGCGGCGGCGTGATTCACCACCTCCGCACCCTGCACCGCCACACCGTGGAGATGCTGCCCACGGGCCACTTCCCCCAGGCCTTCGGCCAGCTGGTCCAGGACGTTCTGCTGGACCGGGCCATGCAGACCTCTCTGGAGCAGGAGAAGAAGCTCAACTGGTGCCGAGAGGCAAAGAGTCTGGTGCCATTGCGGACCAACGGTGAGGCTCCGGGCCTTTGGCCTCTCTCCTCACAGCAGAGTAGACACACGCCGTGAACAGAGATCAGCCAGCTTTCTGCCCATTTGATCAGCACAGGAGCAGTCCGCACAGGATCAGCGCAGCGAAATCATTTTCAGGAGAGAACTTTCTGTGCCGTATTTGTCTTGATAGCGCAGCAGATAAAGTTCCTCTTACAATTGCCATTAAAATACTAAAATTACACTCTTAACCCAACAAAGTTTCCTGTGCTAAAAAAAAAAAGATTTTGCTTTGTAAAAAGATGTTTTCTGATGGGACCCTGTCAGCTCTTACATGTACACTGTGCCTGCCCTGCGCCTGGTTGCGCCCTGGGTTCTGTATTTACTGAGAAAGGGGGAGGCAGGTAGCACAGCGGCATTAGAAACACTTTATTGGCAGATTATGGCCCTGTCATTCTGAGGCTTGGCTGTGACTCCAGGGCTACAGCTTAACGCAGGTTGTGTGTCATAAGAACATTTCACATTTAATTGTTGGAAACTCCAGTAACCTCATAAGATGTTTCCTACCTCTTTCTTAAGTAAACATTAGAGGTTGCTGAAGTGCTTGTTGGTGTGTGGACTGGGTTTTACCTGCTTTCTCAGAGTTGGAGGTCTGGTGATAACCACTCTTTCCTTATGAGTAACCTGGAGGGTGAGATCTGCTGTGTGTGTGTGTGTGTGTGTGTGTGTGTGTGTGTGTGTGTGTGTGTGTGTGTGTGTGTGTGTGTGTGTGTGTGTGTGTGTGTGTGTGTGTGTGTGTGTGTGTGTGTGTGTGTGTGTGTGTGTGTGTGTGTGTGTGTGTGTGTGCATTACTGACATGCAACCTGTAAAAAACACATTCAGAGTCATTTCAGAGAAATTAGGTGTTTTTTTAGGTACATTTTTATTTTTGTAATAACAATAAAGCCATTTATACAATTAATTGAGGCTTTTCAAAAGACAGATAGAAACGCTGACTAGATGCTGATAGATTGATTAGATACTGATAGTCTGACTGGATGCTGATGGTTTGACTCGATGCTGGTAGTTTGATTAGATGCTGATAGCTTGACTAGATGCTGATAGTTTGTAAAGTAGTGGATATTTCCTGTTTCCTGTATCTCAGATCTTCCCATATGTGTTTCTTGTAAAGCGGTATGTGAAAGTCCAGAAAACTGTGATGTGACACGCTTCCTTCCCTTTCGGCCTACTGGGAATTTCCTCTTTGGAGTAAAGTACTGGGTGTGTGTGAGCAAGCGAGCGGGAACACCATTTCAGATGGTTCTTACGAAATGCGGACAAACCTTCCCTGAATGAGCGGGGCGCTGAGGGTCACATGACTCAGTTCTGACCGTTTGAACCTCTGCCTGATGGACGCTCTTACGTGTCAGTAATTCAGCATACTGACTGATATTACCCAGACATTACCTTCCATTATGCTCAGAAAAATGAGAAAATGATATTGTTTAATTGTGATACCATTGGAAAGAGGGAAAATAAATCTTTAACTAACTAACTAACTAATTTTTGAAAAAAATAATTTCACAATTATTGGTGTCCCTGTATATATTACTTTGTACACCCTCCCTTTGCTTGGGTCCCAACAGCATTGGGTCTTCTCCTCTAATGTTTGATGCGGTTGGAGAACACATAGCAAGGGATTTGAGATTATTCCTCCATGCAGAATCTTTCCAGATCCTTCAGAGTCCTTGGTCCTCTCTTGTGGACTCTCCTCTTCTGCTCACTCCACAGATTTTCAATGGGGTTCAGGTCAGGGGACTGAGATGGCCTTTGCAAAACCTTGATTTTGTGGTCAGTGAACCATTCTTTCGTAGATTTTGAAGTATGCTTTGGGTCATTGTCCTGCTGAAGGATCCAACTACGACCCACTTTTAGCCTTCTGGCAGAGGCAGCCAGATTTCTGTCTAAAATCTCCTGGCATTTGAAGAAATCCATGATGAAAATATCCTAACAAGGTTCCCAAGGCCTTTGGAGGAAAAACAGCCCCACAACATCACAGATCCACCACCATACTTCACAGTGGGGATAAGACTCTTTTCTGCATAACAATGTCTCTTATTATGCCAAACCCACCCTTGGTATTTATTGCCAAAAAGCTAAATTTTGTCTCGTCTGACCATAGCACCCGGTTCCAATACAAATTCCAGTAGCATTTAGCAAACTCCAGCCATTTACGTTTGTGGTATTATGACAGCAGAGCCTTTCTTTTGACAAGCCTTCTAAATAGGTTGTAGGCATAGAGGTGGCGTCTAATTGTACTTTTGAAGACTTGGTGACCCCAGGATACAACCAACTTCTGAAATTCTGTGATCCTTGGAGAAATATTTGCCTCTCGAAACAATCCTCCTCACTGTCCATGGGGGCAAACTACACTTGCGTCCTCTTCCAGGTTCATCACAGCTCCATTTGGTTGAAACTTCTTAATTATTGCCCTACTGGTGGAAATGGGTAGTTTCAGACATTAAGCTATTTTTCTATAGTCATTGCCTGATTAATGAAGGTCAACAACCTTTTGTCTCATATCATTTGTGTGTTCTCTGATCTTCCCCATGTTGTTGGATGACTAAGAATGATCACATAATAGTTCCCAAAGACTGGTGTGCTTAAAAAAAGTAAAATATGCATGGGAATATAGGCTACTTCAATTAGGTTTTGTTTCTAGCATTACCAATGTTTCAATGCATTGCACATGTTTTTTTTTGATAGACTTTTTTTCTTTGAATGTTTTTACCAAAAGTAAAGATTAGATTTCTCATATTTTGAGTGTAAGGTCATTCTGATGAATGACAAAAACATTTATTTACAGCCCGCATAGCAGCCCTCATTTTTCCCTCATATTTTCCAGGGGTGCCATTAAGTCTGGTGGTGTATGTATCTGTGCTTGGGTATATCTTCTTTATACTCATTTAAAAACATTTTTGTGCCATGTGATGCCTCATGGGCCTGAATTCGCTGCGTGAATCAGGAGGAGGTGTTTTTCCCTCAAAAAAGGAATCCAGACTTTTTTATTGCCTACTGGAGAAGACCGTACAGGCATTCCTGCAAGGCCACGCCCCCCTGGAAAGTCCGCTACTAATTCCCAGCTTTGATATCCAGGTCAGATACAGATACTTAGTCAGATACAGCCTCACTGGAGTGCCCCCCCCCCCCCCAGCACTTAGTCAGATACAGTCTCACTGGAGTAGCCCCCCCCCCAGCACTTAGTCAGATGCAGCCTCACTGGAGTGCCCCCCCCCCCAGCACTTAGTCAGATACAGCCTCACTGGAGTGCCCCCCCCCCTCCCCCCCCCAGCACTTAGTCAGATACAGCCTCACTGGAGTGCCCCCCCCCCAGCACTTAGTCAGATACAGTCTCACTGGAGTAGCCCCCCCCCCCCAGCACTTAGTCAGATGCAGTCTCACTGGAGTAGCCCCCCCCCCCCCAGCACTTAGTCAGATGCAGCCTCACTGGAGTGCCCCCCCCCCCCCAGCTCTTAGTCAGATACAGCCTCACTGGAGTAGCCCCCCCCCCCCCAGCTCTTAGTCAGATACAGTCTCACTGGAGTAGCCCCCCCCCCCCCCAAGCTCTTAGTCAGATACAGCCTCACTGGAGTGCCCCCCCCCCCCAGCTCTTAGTCAGATACAGCCTCACTGGAGTGCCCCCCCCCCCCCCCCAGCACTTAGTCAGATACAGCCTCACTGGAGTGCCCCCCCCCCCAGCTCTTAGTCAGATACAGCCTCACTGGAGTGCCACCCCCCCCCCAGCTCTTAGTCAGATGCAGCCTCACTGGAGTGCCACCCCCCCCCCCCAGCTCTTAGTCAGATACAGCCTCACTGGAGTGCCACCCCCCCCCCAGCTCTTAGTCAGATACAGCCTCACTGGAGTGCCCCCCCCCCCCAGCTCTTAGTTAGATACAGCCTCACTGGAGTAGCCCCCCCAGCACTTAGTCAGATACAGCCTCACTGGAGTGCCCCCCCCCCAGCTCTTAGTTAGATACAGCCTCACTGGAGTAGCCCCCCCCCCCAGCTCTTAGTCAGATACAGCCTCACTGGAGTGCCACCCCCCCCCAGCTCTTAGTCAGATACAGCCTCACTGGAGTGCCCCCCCCCAGCTCTTAGTTAGATACAGCCTCACTGGAGTAGCCCCCCCCCCCAGCTCTTAGTCAGATACAGCCTCACTGGAGTAGCCCCCCCCCCCCCCCCCCCAGCACTTAGTCAGATACAGCCTCACTGGAGTGCCCCCCCCCCCCCCCCCCCCCCAGCACTTAGTCAGATACAGCCTCACTGGAGTGCCCCCCCCCCAGCTCTTAGTCAGATACAGCCTCACTGGAGTAGCCCCCCCCCCCCCCCCCAGCACTTAGTCAGATACAGCCTCACTGGAGTGCCCCTCCCCCCCCCCCCCCAGCACTTAGTCAGATACAGCCTCACTGGAGTGCCCCTAACCCCCCCTCCCCCCCAGCACTTAGTCAGATACAGCCTCACTGGAGTGCCCCCCCTACAGCACTTAGTCAGATACAGCCTCACTGGAGTGCCCCCCCTACAGCACTTAGTCAGATACAGCCTCACTGGAGTGCCCCCCCTACAGCACTTAGTCAGATACAGCCTCACTGGAGTGCCCCCCCTACAGCACTTAGTCAGATACAGCCTCACTGGAGTGCTGCCCCCCCCTCCCCCCCTCACAGAACTTAGTAGGGTACAACCTCACTCAGGGGAATTCCTTTGTTTCACATCCAGTCCTGTCTGTACATGATGTTCACATGAACAAGTTTCAGAATCTCACCACAGGTATGTTCCAAGGCCATCAGGGCCTGGTTAAAGTTCACAGGGTTAATGTTTTTTTCATTTTTATAGTGCATCTAATATTCCCTGCAGGTGTGCAGCACAAATGCTGGGCTATATTTGAGCTGTTGCCACAGGACGTAGATCATTTCTCACTTCTCCTATATATGTTTTATTTATGCCACTGTAACACTGAACAGAGATCAGTGTGTTTAACTCTTAGCTTGTGCACTCTTTCTAACTGTCTAACCCGGAGTTTTGAGCCTTCATGAGTGATCTATCAAATTGTTGCAGAAAACATAGTTGGTGCCAACTGTGTTTGGAAAATCAGCAGGATACACAATAAGTTTCATTAAGAGACTGCAGAGGTCCATGGACTTGTGTAGTTGTCTTTGCATTAATGTTTAAATGTTTCTTGTGTCTGTCGGAGGCCTCTTCCTGTTTTCAGTGGTCAGGCGCTGATGACATCTGCAGTTATGTGGAAATCCCCTCTTTTCCTCTTTATCCCATGTTTTGACTGCTCTAGTGGCTTGTAATTAATTATTATATCTGGTTGTGCTGCATTTTTGTCCAGATTATCATAAAATCTAGCAATAGCAGTGTTTTATAAAACAGTGCTTGATGAAATGGTCTGATGTTAGAAAGTGTGGTTTATTAGACAGTATAGTGTTGCATATTGTGTATAAGCTTTGAATGTAACTCAAGTAATCTCCCTGTTGCAGGTGATGGTAACTGCCTGCTGCATGCCGCGTCACAGTACATTCTGGGAGTGCAGGACACAGACCTGGTCCTGCGTAAGGCGCTATACGGAGCCCTGAAGGACACAGACACACGCAACTTCCGCATGCGATTCCAGACACAACTGCTGCATTCACAGGAATTCACACAAACGGGGCTGCGGTACAACACACAAGTGAGTATTGTACATTACAGCACACTAGTGAGTATCACACATTACAGAACACAAGTGTGTATCACACTTTACAGCACAATAGTGAATATCAGTGTTACAGCTCCCTTGTGAGTGTCACAGTGTTACAGTACACTAGTGAGAATCTCAGTGTTACAGTGCACTAGTGAGTATCACGATGTTACAGCGCACTGGTAGTGTGTGTCATGGTGTTACAGCACACTGTTAGTGTGAGTGTCATGGTGTTACAGTACACTGTTAGTGTGAGTGTCATGGTGTTACAGCGCAATGTTAGTGTGAGTGTCATGGTGTTACAGCACAATGTTAGTGTGAGTGTCATGGTGTTACAGTACACTGTTAGTGTGAGTGTCATGGTGTTACAGTACACTGTTAGTGTGAGTGTCATGGTGTTACAGTACACTGTTAGTGTGAGTGTCATGGTGTTACAGCACAATGTTAGTGTGAGTGTCATGGTGTTACAGCACAATGTTAGTGTGAGTGTCATGGTGTTACAGTACACTGTTAGTGTGAGTGTCATGGTGTTACAGCACACTGTTAGTGTGAGTGTCATGGTGTTACAGTACACTGTTAGTGCGAGTGTCATGGTATTAAAGCGCACTGTTAGTGTGAGTGTCATGGTGTTACAGCACACTGTTAGTGTGAGTGTCATGGGGTCCTATCTTGGCGATCTTGGCGCTTAGTCTAAGCGCATGGCGTAAAGTCCATTTTGGGCGTGTCCAAGTCCACTTTTGCTATTTTAACGGCGTGTTTTTTTAGCGCTAAGCACGGCGCAAGGTGCAACTGGCTGAACCTAGTCGCTTCATTAATTATAGGTGTGTCTTGGGCGTGACATGCAATAAACCAATCAAAATGTCATATCCCATTCCCTTTAAAAGCCTGCTTTTCCACCTTGGCGGATTGCTTGATGGCGAAACAGACATGCTCGTGCGTGTTTAGTGTGATCAAGGAATAGGCTAAATGGAGTATGATCAATATTATTCGGACTAACCATTAGCCTATGAGTTCCCGGTAATTCCAGACAGGGCTGTTATTTTACAAAATATATGCGGTTAAATTTCGTTAAAAGGACCTGCGACAGCTGAGAATAAGCTATCAATGGCTTCAGTCTCACCTTAGAAAACGCCAAATTAGCCTGCTTGTTCAGAGAATTTTGTTTGATTATGCACTGAAAGTGTCAAACATCAATTCCAAGAGGCTGTTCTCATGGAGTTCTCGAAGTTCAAGCTTCATCCAAAGTTCATTAGGCTACCTGCATAGTAGGCTAATATTGATTAATAACATACATACCGTTATTTTGCCTTAATGATGACACTAAATAGCCTACAATAAAGCTGTCAGGTTCGCAACCCATATGTTCACGCATATTTCCCCTTGTTTAATAATGTCCTGTTTATGGAAATGTGACCAACCTGTTTTACTCGTAGCGTAATCCTTTAAAACAACCCACTTTCCCAGGAAGACCGTGAAACGTGCGACTTACAGCAAGGGAAACAGAGAACATGCAGCGCACGTGCAGAGAATGGCATTAAAATTAATTGTGAATTAATTGTGTAACGTGCTGCAAATTTGTTTTAGTTTCTAATTAGACGCTTAGTTCTCTTTAAAATCGTTTTGTTCAGTTATGGAATAATGGGTGAAATCAGCTGGGTTTTAAACGGTGAGAGTATGGAAACCTGGTCACTGTAATTTAAAAAATATGAAGGGCGAAGAATAGCTAAGGTTACAATTTAGTTAACATGGTGACATCTTAACCATAGTCTATCGAAAAAAACCTTATGCACAGCGAATCCGCTGTAGCCTAGGCTATTTGAAAAACAATAAATGCAATATTCACTGGACAAGGTTTTGAACTTTTTTCAGTCACAAACCATTTTATTTACTTACAGGCTGTATTCATAGATAAACAGAGCTGTATTGTAATGACATCTGAAGCGCATTTTCAGAACTTAAATGTCCGTCTATTGCCGTGCGCGAGTTTTCCATTGAATGACAATTCATGCATTAGGTGTAAATGACAATTCGCGCATTAGGCTTGATATAGGTGTTATCAGCTGCTTTTTAATGGATAGCCATTGTCCCGTACCATCGCACATCGCCTGGATGTTGATGGAGTGGGCTGAAAGCAATTTAATGTGCATGGCATTCCCCTTCGCTGAGGGAAAGGTAGGCTATGGACCCTATTATTAATATGCATTTTTTGATATAGGCTACACAATAATACTATTTCACATTGTAATCTTGATATTTTAATCATGCTTGTGCGCGCCCCTGTGTGTAACAGACAGGAGGGTACGCGCATTGTGCACACGCCTTTGTAGACGCACTTATATGCGCCGTTAAAATAACATGTATACAACTGCGACATGACTTTAGACCAGGTTAGTGGTGGTTCTAGCGCAAGCGCTTTCTGCTGGCTCAAGATAGCAATACGCCAAAAAGAATCCTGGCCACTCCTCATCT
Organism: Synaphobranchus kaupii; assembly: GCA_029718625.1. Taxonomy (NCBI): domain Eukaryota; kingdom Metazoa; phylum Chordata; class Actinopteri; order Anguilliformes; family Synaphobranchidae; genus Synaphobranchus; species Synaphobranchus kaupii. The sequence goes on from CM056380.1 coordinate 67,975,567, forward strand.
TAAGACCAACACGCCCAAACGGCGCAAGAGTACATGCTAGTTAAACGGCGTGAGCGTTAGGCGTTATAATGAACCTACCGCCGGGTGTAAGATAGCAAAGACACTTGCGTTTGGGGTTAGCGCCACTTTGCGCCGGGTGTAAGATAGGGCCCATGGTGTTAAAGCGCACTGTTATTGTGAGTATCACGGTGTTACAGCGCACTGTTAGTGTGAGTGTCATGGTGTTAAAGCGAACTGTTATTGTGAGTATCATGGTATTACAGCGCACTGTTAGTGTGAGTGTCATAGTGTTACAGCACACTGTTAGTGTGAGTGTCATGGTGTTAAAGCGCACTGTTATTGTGAGTATCACGGTGTTACAGCGCACTGTTAGTGTGAGTGTCATAGTGTTACAGCACACTGTTAGTGTGAGTATCACGGTGTTACAGCGCACTGTTATTGTGAGTGTCATGGTGTTAAAGCGAACTGTTATTGTGAGTATCATGGTGTTACAGCGCACTGTTAGTGTGAGTGTCATGGTGTTACAGCACACTGTTAGTGTGAGTGTCATGGTGTTAAAGCGCACTGTTATTGTGAGTATCACGGTGTTACAGCGCACTGTTAGTGTGAGTGTCATGGTGTTTACAGCACACTTATTGTGAGTATCACGGTGTTACAGCGCACTGTTATTGTGAGTATCACGGTGTTACAGTACACTTAGTGTGAGTGTCATGGTGTTACAGCACACTGTTAGTATGAGTATCACGGTGTTACAGCACACTGTTAGTGTGAGTGTCATGGTGTTAAAGCGCACTGTTATTGTGAGTATCATGGTGTTACAGCGCACTGTTAGTGTGAGTGTCATGGTGTTACAGCACACTGTTAGTGTGAGTGTCATGGTGTTAAAGCGCACTGTTATTGTGAGTATCAAGGTGTTACAGCGCACTGTTAGTGTGAGTGTCATGGTGTTACAGCACACTTATTGTGAGTATCACGGTGTTACAGCGCACTGTTATTGTGAGTATCACGGTGTTACAGTACACTTAGTGTGAGTGTCATGGTGTTACAGCACACTGTTAGTATGAGTATCACGGTGTTACAGCACACTGTTAGTGTGATTGTCATGGTGTTAAAGCGCACTGTTAGTGTGAGTGTCATGGTGTTGCAGTGCACTGTTAGTGTAAGTGTCATGGTGTTACAGCGCACTGGTAGTGTGAGTGTCATAGTGTTACAGCACACTGTTAGTGTGAGTGTCATGGTGTTACAGCACACTGTTAGTGTGAGTGTCATGGTGTTACAGCACACTGTTAGTGTGAGTGTCATGGTGTTACAGCGCACTGTTAGGGTGAGTGTCATGGTGTTACAGCACACTGTTAGTGTGAGTATCATGGTGTTACAGCGCACTGGTAGTGTGAGTGTCATAGTGTTACAGCGCACTGTTAGTGTGAGTGTCATAGTGTTACAGCACACTGTTAGTGTGAGTGTCATAGTGTTACAGCACACTGTTAGTGTGAGTATCATGGTGTTACAACGCACAGGTAGTGTGAGTGTCATAGTGTTACAGCACACTGTTAGTGTGAGTGTCATGGTGTTACAGCGCACTGTTAGTGTGAGTGTCATGGTGTTACAGCACACTGTTAGTGTGAGTGTCATGGGTGTTACAGCGCACTGGTAGTGTGAGTGTCATAGTGTTACAGCACACTGTTAGTGTGAGTGTCATGGTGTTACAGCACACTGTTAGTGTGAGTGTCATGGTGTTACAGCACACTGTTAGTGTGAGTGTCATGGTGTTACAGCGCACTGTTAGGGTGAGTGTCATGGTGTTACAGCACACTGTTAGTGTGAGTATCATGGTGTTACAGCGCACTGGTAGTGTGAGTGTCATAGTGTTACAGCGCACTGTTAGTGTGAGTGTCATAGTGTTACAGCACACTGTTAGTGTGAGTGTCATAGTGTTACAGCACACTGTTAGTGTGAGTGTCATGGTGTTACAGCGCACTGTTAGAGTGAGTGTCATAGTGTTACAGCACACTGTTAGCGCACTGTTAGAGTGAGTGTCATAGTGTTACAGCACACTGTTAGTGTGAGTGTCATAGTGTTACAGCACACTGTTAGTGTGAGTGTCATGGTGTTACAGCGCACTGTTAGTGTGAGTGTACATGGTGTTACAGCGCACTGTTAGTGTGAGTGTCATAGTGTTACAGCACACTGTTAGTGTGAGTGTCATGGTGTTACAGCGCACTGTTAGTGTGAGTGTCATGGTGTTACAGCGCACTGTTAGTGTGAGTGTGTAGGCAGGTTGGGGCTGCTGTGCTCAGCTGTGCCCTGTGTTGGTGTTTTGCTCAGAACTGGGAGGAGGAGTGGGAGAAGGTGGTGAAGATGGCATCTCCAGGATCCAGCCGCAGCGGTCTGCAGTACGACTCGCTTGAGGATATTCACATCTTTGTCCTTTCCAACATCCTCCGTAGACCCATCATCGTCATCGCAGGTACAGCACGTTTCAACGTTACATTTTATATTTAGGTGTTTAACAGACGCTTCTATCCTGAGACACTTCAGCTGACAACGTCAGTTTAGGTTCCAAATCTAACAACAAAGCCAAGTTATCAATGCCAAGCAGTAGTAGCAGTCAGCACATAACCACACAACATAAAGTTTAGGTACAATAGGGAATGTAGTTACTATGTTTGAAATGGGTTTATGGATATAGTGTTAAATGGAGCATAACCGTTTTAAACCCAGAGTAAATTATCAGAGTTCTGTGTTTGTGAAGAAAGATGCAGTTTAAACAGGAATATTTTCAGTGCCACAGACTAAAGACAGCTTGAGAAAATGAAACGTCTGTGTGGACTTGTGCATGTGTGTGTGAGATGTGTATCTTTGTTGTTTGCTTTAGTGTAAGTTGAGTGACTCTGTGTTTGCTTGGATCACCAGATGAGGTCCTGAGGAGCATGGAGTCTGGATCCTCTCTCTCCCCCCCTCAGCGTGGGGGGCATCTACCTCCCTCTACACTGGCCCCCCAGGGAGTGCTACAAGCATCCCATAGTGCTCGGGTACCACTCTCAACACTTTGCACCGCTCCTGACCGTCAGAGACAGTGGCCCAGGTGAGCAGGGCTCTGCACCATCATGTGTGCACAATGGGACACGGGCACACACACACACACACACACACGCACACACACATATACATGCACGCGCGCACATATACGTACATACCACACATGCACACAGATACCACACATGCACACGCGCACACACACACACACACACATACCACACATGCACATGCACACGCACACACACACACACACACACACACACACACACACATGCACGTGCACGCACACATACACAAGAGTACAAATGTATTCGGAACAGGTAGGTGTGAATGAGGCTCGTGCTGTGCATTGCAGAGATCCGAGCCGTGCCATTGGCCAGCCCAGGAAGGGGCGGTTTTGAGGAGCTGAAGGCCCACTTCCTGCTGGAGAAAGAGCAGCAACAGAGCAGCAGGCTGATTGCTGATTACCTGGCCCTAACCGAGATATCCGTCAGCAGACTGGGGCTCAACACCACCGAGACCATCCATGCAGCCAGGTGTGTTTGCACAGAGAGATCATTATTCCACATTCATTCACTAATTCCTTAATTTATTCATTCAGTCACTCCTTCATTCATTCATTCATTCTTAACATAGGTTACATTCAGTGCACCAGTATTAACGTTATTGCAAATATAATTAATATTGATGTGCAGTAATGTTGATTTATGTATTATTTTACAAAGTGGCAGAATAGTTTGCTCACATTACGAAATTATAAGGCCAAGCTTTTACACTTGACAATGTGGTTCTGTATTACTTGCAAGCATATTGCTTGGGATTGCAATGGATGACATCATACCAGCCTCAGATATTTTAAACTGGCTGGACTGTGTTGCTATGCAGAGTGACTGGCTGTAGAGACCCAGGGGGGTGTGATTGGCTGTAGAGACCCAGGGGGGTGTGATTGGCTGTAGAGACCCAGGGGGGTGTGACTGGCTGTAGAGACCCAGAGAGGTGTGATTGGCTGTAGAGAACAGGGTGATGTGATTGGCTGTAGAGACCCAGGTTGATATGATTGGCTGTAAAGACCCAGGAGGGTGTGGTTGGCTGTAAAGACCCAGGGGGGTGTGATTGGCTGTAGAGACCCAGGGAGGTGTCATTGGCTGTAGAGACCCAGGGGGTGTGATTGGCTTTAGATACCCAGGGAGGTGTGATTAGCTGTAGAGGTGTAGTGACTGTTCTCCTGTTGGTTGTGGCAGGTTGGATGAAGGGAACCTTCCGGAAGACATGGACCTGATGGAAGACTACCTGCAGCTGGTCAACCACGAGTACAAGCGCTGGGAAGAGGACAAAGAGCCCACCTGGGAGCCCCGCCCCCAGCGGCCGCCGCCCTTCTCCGTCTCCCAGCTGTCGCTAGTGGAGATCCGCTGTGCTACGCCCAGGTGTTCCTACTACGTCTCCGTGGATACGCAGCCCCACTGTCATGAGTGCTTTGAGAGGAGGCGGGCCGGCGAGCAGGCTGGGATATGCCTGGAGCCTGGAGTAAAGCCACTGCCCCCGGGCTCCACCCTCCTGCCAAGCCCCCGCTCAGCCCCGCCCACAGCCCCCAGCCTCAGCCTGTACAGTGAAACTCACGCCATGAAGTGCAAGACGGCGGGCTGCCTGTTCACGCTCCGTGTGGAGCGGGAGGGGCTATGCGAACGCTGCTACGCCGCGCGACAGAGCGGCCCGCCCCCCCCCACGCCCCCCCCCAGGACCCCCCCGCTCACGACTGGGCCCAGCGCTGCTCTCTCTGCCAGCAGGAGGCCCCCAGGACGTTTAATGGGCTCTGTCCCTCCTGCATTCAGTGGGGCTCCAGAGAGAAGACGGGGCCCGTGTCCGAACCCGCCCACACGCGGGCCGACTCCAGCCTCTCCGCCCTGCACCGCCAGAGCTCCACGGGACGGCCCTGCAAGAGGGTGGGCTGCCAGTATTTTGGGACCCCCCGAAAACCTGGGCTTTTGCACCATCTGCTACATGGACTACCAGACCAACCACCGTAAGTACCGCCACCGTTCTGCTCTCAGTACCGCGGAACACAGGTACATCACACCTGGGGGGGACAGGAGTTAGGTCACCACCTGAGTATGGAGCTGTAATCACCATCTTCTCACTGATCATTATTATTCTGGGTATTGTGCTATTATTCAAAATACTTTTTAAATATAGCCTTGCTGTGAGTATGGGGATGATGTGTGTGAGTATGGGGGTGTTGTGTGTGTGAGTATGGGGGTGTTGTGTGTGTGAGTTTGGGGGTGTTGTGTGTGTGAGTTTGGGGGTGTTGTGTGTGTGAGTATGGGGGTGTTGTGTGTGTGAGTATGGGGGTGTTGTGTGTGAATATGGTAGTGATGTGTGTGAGTTTGGGGGTGTTGTGTGTGAGTATGGGGGTGTTGTGTGTGAGTATGTGGGTGTTGTGTGTGAGTTTGGGGGTGTTGTGTGTGAGTTTAGGGGTGTTGTGTGTGAGTTTGGGGGTGTTGTGTATGAGTATGACGGTGATGTGTGTGAGTATGGGGGTGATGTGTGTGAGTATGGGGGTGATGTGTATGAGTATGGGGGTGATGTGTGTGAGTATGGGGGTGATGAGTATGAGGGTGATGTGTGTGAGTATGGGGGTGATGTGTGTGAGTATGGGGGTGATGTGTGTGAGTATGGGGGTGATGTGTGTGAGTATGGGGGTGATGTGTATGAGTATGGGGGTGATGTGTATGAGTATGGGGGTGATGTGTATGAGTATGGGGGTGATGTGTATGAGTATGGGGGTGATGTGTGTGAGTAATGGGGGTGATGTGTGTGAGTATGAGGGTGATGTGTGTGAGTATGGGGGTGATGTGTATGAGTAATGGGGGTGATGTGTGTGAGTATGGGGGTGATGTGTATGAGTATGGGGGTGATGTGTGTGAGTATGGGGGTGATGTGTATGAGTATGAGGGTGATGTGTATGAGTATGAGGGTGATGTGTGTGAGTATGGGGGTGATGTGTGTGAGTATGGGGGTGATGTGTATGAGTATGGGGGTGATGTGTATGAGTATGGGGGTGATGTGTATGAGTATGGGGGTGATGTGTGTGAGTAATGGGGGTGATGTGTGTGAGTATGAGGGTGATGTGTGTGAGTATGGGGGTGATGTGTATGAGTAATGGGGGTGATGTGTGTGAGTATGGGGGTGATGTGTATGAGTATGGGGGTGATGTGTGTGAGTATGGGGGTGATGTGTATGAGTATGAGGGTGATGTGTGTGAGTATGGGGGTGATGTGTGTGAGTATGGGGGTGATGTGTATGAGTATGGGGGTGATGTGTGTGAGTGTGAGGGTGATGTGTATGAGTATGAGAGTGATGTGTTTGAGTATGGGGGTGATGTGTGTGAGTATGAGGGTGATGTGTGTGAGGGTGATGTGTATGAGTATGAGGGTGATGTGAGTGAGTATGAGGGTGATGTGTGTGAGTATGGGGGTGATGTGTGTGAGTATGGGGGTGATGTGTGTGAGTATGGGGGTGATGTGTATGAGTATGAGGGTGATGTGTATGAGTATGAGGGTGATGTGTATGAGTATGAGGGTGATGTGTGTGAGTATGGGGGTGATGTGTATGAGTAATGGGGGTGATGTGTGTGAGTATGGGGGTGATGTGTATGAGTATGGGGGTGATGTGTATGAGTATGAGGGTGATGTGTATGAGTATGGGGGTGATGTGTATGAGTAATGGGGGTGATGTGTATGAGTATGGGGGTGATATGTATGAGTATGGGGGTGATGTGTATGAGTATGGGGGTGATGTGTATGAGTAATGGGGGTGATGTGTATGAGTATGAGGGTGATGTGTATGTGTATGAGTATGAGGGTGATGTGTATGAGTAATGGGGGTGATGTGTATGAGTAATGGGGGTGATGTGTATGAGTATGGCGGTGATGTGTATGAGTATGGGGGTGATGTGTATGAGTATGGGGGTGATGTGTATGAGTATGGGGGTGATGTGTATGAGTAATGGGGGTGATGTGTATGAGTATGAGGGTGATGTGTATGAGTAATGGGGGGTGATGTGTATGAGTATGAGGGTGATGTGTATGAGTATGAGGGTGATGTATATGAGTAATGGGGGTGATGTGTATGAGTATGAGGGTGATGTGTATGAGTAATGGGGGTGATGTGTATGAGTAATGGGGGTGATGTGTATGAGTACGGCCCATTGGTGACAGCAGACTCATCTGGAATGTTCCAGGGCCGGACACCGTAGTGACGCAGCGCGTGGCCCCCTCGTCAGGCGAGGCCCGCTCAGAGGCAGGCTTGCACAGCGCCCCCCGGTGCCTGGGAGCAGGCTGCAGTGCACAGGGCCTGCCCGTGTATGAGGGGTACTGCAGCAGGTGCTTTGTTAGGGAGCAGGGCCTGAGGCTGAACAGGGCTGGCCCCCGGGCCCTCAGGGGCCACCCGTCCCCTCCGCTGGTAATTATAAGTGACGCTTTTATCGTTTTTTAACTTTGACTTCATGAATAGATGTCTTGGTTACTGATTGTGCTCTTTACTGAAGTGTTGGAGCACACACAAGTCTCCTCCTGCCGGCAGACCGATCTGATCTTGTGTCTTCCTGTTAGCGAGCTGCGCATCCGAGGCAGACGCAGACGCAGACGCAGACGAGGCTGCAGTGCAGCCGGAGCAGCTGTAGGAACGCGTCCCCCGGCTGCACAGAGCTGTGTGTGGAGTGCCAGGCTAGGGGCCCCAGGGACAGCCGCAGGACTCAGGCACCTAAAGAGGGCCCTAAACACAGCTGCAGGACCCAGGGCTGCGACCACTTCGCCAACCAGGAGAAGCACGGCTACTGCAATGAATGTGACCACTTTAAACAGGTCTACAGAGCCTGATCTGAGGGGCGGGGGATGGAGGAGGCTGGTGCAATCCAATCACATCCACACACATCCACATTCAACCACATACATCCATATTCAACATCCAGACACATCCACATTCAAACAGTCCACCTGAACTGCATGCAAAAGAGCAGAATGGCTTCTCTTTTCCCCAGTGAAATTTGATTGGCTGTTATCACTTTTGTACAAACAGATTGCACTATTGACTAAAAGAACTGGGCATAACTAGAAGGATGAGCCAAAGCAAGGGTTTGGGGGAAGGGAAGAAAGGGTTTGACATGAGCAGCTGTGTGTGGTGCAGAGGCATTGAGGTGTGTGTGTGTGTGTGTGTGTGCGTGCGTGCGTGCGTGCGTGCGTGTGTGCGTGCGTGCGTGCGTGCGTGCGTGTGTGCGCGTGTGTGAGCGACATGAGTTTGGGCACTACTGTTTCAGTAAAGTAAATTCTCAGCACACTGCTGCTGGTTCAGTTCTGAGTTAAATACTGACAGCCAGTGATTTATTTGAGTTGAATTTCTTTTACAGGAGTCTGTCTGATGTAGCTTCACTGTCCAAGTGCCTTTGCGCACTTCCTGTGAAATCGTTTTAGATATGATGAAAAACAAAACAAACACACACGGTCTCTCACACACACACACACACACACACACACACACACACACACACACATTCATTATAAAATAAGTCTCTGTTACTAAATATGACCTGTTCTCTGATATAAGCAAAACTATTTAATGTAAAGTCACACACATTCATTATAAAATAAGTCTCTGTTACTAAATATGACCTGTTCTCTGATATAAGCAAAACTATTTAATGTAAAGTGCATGCTAATGCTCAGTAGTGTTAGTATCCAGCTACCAGATTAGATGCCATAAAAAATTCAGCTGCTGATTTTTGAAACAGGGAGAACAGTTTCAAGTTTTAAGGTCCCTGCTCTGCATCCTCTGTGTGGCTCACTGTTGACTACTGTCAGCAATGGTCTGCTTGGGCTCCAGATGTAGTTGGTGTATGGTTGTGTTTTTATTTTCATTATTGGCCAGATTTTTGTCGAAGCAGAGCAACAAATGTACTTTAAGAGCTTTGAGAAGGCCGTTTCCAGCCCAAGCCTGCTGCCAGGCCTGGCCGTGCCATCTACAACATATACACGCCCGTAGTTTTTCGCATTTGTGTCGAAATGGCTCCTACATTCCAAGAACCCCGCAGTCACAGATGTAGAAATGAGTATCATTAAATGATGGCAGGCAGCCGTGTCCACAGGACTGAGCCTGACAGGGAGAAAACAGAGGGAGTGCCAGACGGAGCCACTGCGCATCATACATCTCACTGGAAACTTAGAAAGTGCTTATAGGACCTGGCACAGCAAGTGCATTTTTATAGGCTTAGACTGCAATTAATCTCATCACCATAAAAATCATAATCACTTAAGGGAATTGCCCACATCAAATGCGTGTGAAACTCCCTTTTTTTTCTGAAAGCAAGCCTCAGTGGAATCCCCCTCAGCGCCTAACAGCCACCAGAGAGCTGCGCAATCGGAACATAAACACTCCTTAGCGAGGGCCACCTCCTCCCCCTTCTCCTCCTCCTGCTGGCGGCCTCGGTAGCCGCTCCTCTGCACAGTGCCTGTGTTCACACCACGCTTTTGCTGCAGTTGCACAAACTGAACTGGTTTTGTAATCCTGTGTTTTTGTGATTATTCATTATTTGATGTCGCAGTGACTGCCAAAAATATTGACGGAGATAACTTGTTTGTGAGTCGTCATGGAGAATTGAAAAACATTACACGTGTAAAATTTGTATCTCCAGAACACAGATTATGTTGTTAAAATGTTTCTAGTTTTGTCTTATTTACAAGAATGAAAAATGTGGATAAACACACGTGTGCTTTTGCCAAAGTGAGCACACAGAAAGGCAGTTCTGTCTCATCGAGGTATTTAAAATATTCACACTTACGGCTTTGAACTCAGTTCAAAGTCACAGTCTCAATATTGCACAATACTTTAATAAGCTGTTGTGGTGTACATGATGGTACTTAATTTAAACCCGGAACCTTCCAGGGACAAACATGGTCATCAACCTTAAATAAAACGTTGAGAAACTATTTTCTTTTTTTTCTTTCCAGTTTAACAGTGTATAATTAAACCTGTATTGTTAAGTATTTATTCATTTTAAAAATAATCAGTTCTGTGTCTATCAATAATTTATACATTGTCTTGAAAATAAATTATTTTTAATAATACACATTGTCTTGTGATTATCTTTAGATCCATCAACTCTTGATATCCATTTTAAAACTAGGCCATTGTTTCATGCTCTTCTATTTTTACAGTGCATTTTAAAATCATGGAACTGTACAAAAAGGCAGCATTTCTTGGCATAGGAAACTGACAGGTGTCTGGGGAACAGCTTACATTTACACTTTTTATCCAAACATCTGGATAACCACACTATCCCCTCCGCTACCTACTGCCTTCATCAACAACGGCCTGATTAATACTAAAGAAACTTCAGTTTAAATTGAACTCTTAACAGACTGAGTCCATTGGGAATAAAATGTAATCTAAAGTAAATTGTACTTGTAAATGCAATTAATGTAACAATGACACATTTTACGGTGATCTGTATTATACTTCTATTCATACCAATCTCTTTTTTTATTTTAAATATGACCCTATGATTTATAAATGCATGTTCCTTGTCAGACCAGTACACCAACATTGTGGTCATGTGTGGGATGTTTGGGTTAAAGGTGTGGAAGGGCTTTGTGATTAATGTTATCAAACTCTGACTGGATTAGGTTTCTGATGCATTTTTGATCTCCTCTAGTACAATAAATAGAGCCCTGTGCCAATACTGACTGGCAGAGGTGGAAATCCAGGGGACATAAAGTAAAAGTCCTACCATGTGTTTCTTCCACCCATAGTCTCAGCCAGCTGATTTCACTAATTAGTTCTACCTCCCCTGAAGAATTATGTTAATTAGCAAATTCAGGTGATTGGAGCAAAATACTGGGGAGGACTTTTACTTTATGTCCCCTGGATTTCCACCTCTGCTGACAGGGTAGGTTTGGAGCTCCTCTAATACAGTTTAAATAGAGCCCTGTGCCAGCACTGACTGGGGGTTGACTTGTAGATGCTCATGTCTGCTCTGGTGCTCTTCAGCAGTGGTTCCCAACGTCGGTCCTCGGGGACCACTGTGTATGCTGGTTTTCGTTCCAACCACAATTGCAATCCCGGAATTTTAACAAGCTGTCAATTGTTCTTAATTAGGTGTTTGTCATATTTAGAGGGATTATTTACCTTCTTAAGCCACATTATGTTAGCAATAGCTATGCATGTCATGAATAATAAAAGTCCAATATTATCATTGTTTATTGTCCTATATTGCAAATAATTACAAAAAGAGGGGCAAAAAAAACAATTTTTTAACTGATTAAAATTAAAGACTGAGGTGAATCAATATGCTCCTAATTGGTGAAATTGTGGACACATGGCCACTAAAACGAACCATTTGATAAATAATGAAGAAAAGACAAAGAGAATGATAATGAGCCAAACCTGCATTGTGTTAATACATTTAAGAAACAAATGATGAGGGAACTTAAACGCACACGTGTTCAACTACCTAATTAGGAGCCAATTGATTCACCCCAGTCTTTAATTTGATCATTTAAAAAAAAGTTACCTATTTGCAATATAGCCCAATAAGCACATTAGGAACACAAGAAGTTTATTCTTGATGGCATGCTTAGCTATTTCTGACATGATGTGGCTTAAGAGGGTAAATAGGCTAATCCCTCTAAACATGAAAAGCAACTAATTAAGAAAAATTAACAGCTTGTTAGAATTTTGGGATTGCAATTGTGGTTGGAACGAAAACCAGCATACACAGTGGTCCCCGAGGACCGAGTTTGGGAACCACTGCTCTTCAGGAAGGAACAATATATGAGGAAGAAACGATAGATGAGAGGAGTAGTGAGCGCTGAGTCCTCTTTCAGGTAACAGCACAGAACTCTAGCTCATTAACTCTTTCATGGGAGATTTATGACATCTATTCAGGTATTCAATGTCTTCATTTGATCAGGGCAATTCTGAGAGTCACCTGCTAAAATCGGCAAGAGACCAGGCAAAGACCCCGCCCGGGCGCTCCACCCCCACACGTGACCCACATGACATGAAGGAAGGGCCTTTTCAGAGCTTCTTTTAGGGTGGGGATGTTTGTGGTAGGGAAGTGGTGACATTTTAGGCATGCAGAGGATGGGTTGTGTTTAAGGGGGTGGGGGACAGATATGGCCTTTCTGAAAATAACTCAGAACTGTGTGTGGAGGCACTGAAGAAGTACACCAGGAGTCACACCCACAGGTAGCAGATTTTTAAAACATTTTAATCTAAAATGCAAACATAGCTTACATTTACAAGCATCTGGATAACCACACTATCCTCTCCGAGACACCAGGAGTCACACTCACAGGTAGCAGATTTTCTAAACATTTTATTAGTTTGTTTATTTTTCCCCCCAAGCAATTGAGAATTCAGCTGTGTATTATTCAGCTATGCAACAGCTTGTGTATCCATGGAAATTGTTTAGATCTGGCAGAGAAGGGTAATGGAACATTGATCAGGGATGTAGACCCACCACTCATTAAAATAGTGAAATAAAAATGCCCTCGGCCCATGGGGAGAATAACCTAGAATAAGCCCATTAGGGGGGGTTTGATTGCACAGCATCACCATCTATGAGACACATATTGCTCTGCCAGGCACAGCTAAAGCCCTTCTCTATGAGACCAGCATCTGGGTCAAACTCACTACTCAACTTAAACACCCATCTACCCACCCAATGCCACTGTGTTATGGACCAAAGTTTGATTACAATCAGAGGCTGACCACGTATCAGTACCAGGATATCAGGGCACATTGTATTCTATCAGACATTACTCACAATGATGTAATGTCTAATAGCTTTGTGTGGCAAAGAAACCGAAACGAAACAAGACAAATCAAAGGCGAGTCAGGACCACCCTGCAATAGGATGTCGGGCCAAAGGTCTCCCTCACCTAAAAAAGTGAAACTAGATCAAAGTAAAACAAAAACTTAAAAGTGCACTGCCCAGCCACCTTCCACAAACCTACATACAGACCCTCCCTGAGTAAAGTGAGGACTTTCCAAACCTACACCAGAACAACCAGTGGAACAGCATGACAGGCAGTGCTGAGCAGACAGCAGCTGCCAAGTGAGGTTTTTACCCATGCTGGAGTCTCCAGTCAGGTGAGTATCCAGTAATGTGAGGCGAGACTCATAATTAAAGGACAGGGAGACCTGGGAAACCTGGAACACATAAGCCTTCCATGGGTCAGCAGTTAGAGAGCTATGCCACAGCCACAGGTGCATAACTACAGGTGACTGAATACAATTATTGAAAACAATCCATGTTTTCTGTGTGCTTCTCATGTTCTCATAAAGGATTCCTGAACGGCTGTTTCCAGCTGGCTTAAAAGTTACCAAACTACAAATGAGTCTTTAAAAATGAGAAAATGCCTGCATGACTGGATTTCTGTGAGGGGGGCAGCACCTGCAGATTCAACTCCAGTCCTGATCTCTCCAGGTTGTGAGAGGTATATTCAGTGCACCGGTTGCCTGACAGGCTTTATCAGCAGGTGAACTTATATGTGGATTGCAGTGCAATAGTTTGGGATTATCTATTATTGTTTTCACTTTTGGAAAGATAATTGGTTCTGTTCTGGCATGATGATGAGGTCACCCTGTCACTGCAACTTCCTGCTCTAATAACAGGTAACTTCCAGTTATGACCCGACAATCTGTGCAGGGGAATACGTCAATATTCCAAAGGGGTTTCAAACACCATTCCGCTGGAAAGCACCCCACCACAGACTTGAGTGGAGTCTGCCAGCCCATCAACAAAATCAAAAACCTGAACAAAACAAAACTGAAAAGGACGACATTTGAGAAATTGTTTAATAGGTACAGTATATACATGAAGACTTATGACTGTGAGTTAATCTTCTTCCTCTCCCCCTGGATACTTGTTGAACCGGTGTTTTCAGAGAATGACAGTCTATCTCGAGTGATTCGGACCTGAGAGAGGAAAGGAAAGCAAATGAAAGGAACAGCACAAAAGGTGTGATTTGCATGTCGGTGTTCACATGAGAAGCAGTCAGAACTCAAAATGCTCACTCGTGGGAAAGTATCTGCAGGAGAGATCCTGAAAACCCCACTCTTCTCTGACCCTGCCTACAGTTGTAGGTTTTGACTTCAGGGGTTTGTCCCTAATTTGTTTGGAGAAGGGACTAAAGAAGTCAACACTTGCCCTTTGTCGCCATTATCTATTGTCGAGTTTCCCCCTGGGAGAGAAGATTCCGATGTTGCTTTGTGTCAATGATGCACAGACAAGATCCAAGGACTCCATTAGAAACACTTTCTAGCAACAGTATTTTCAAATCGCTCAGTTACTTTGGCCCAAACTCTACCATTATAATGGGGTATATGAAAAATGTGGTCTTGGCCAGATTAACTATCTGAAAATTCATCCATGGCAGTGGAATTCACTCTTATCCTTGAAGATCGGTTTTTATTTTATTCTAAAATCAGCAACCAATTCAGTCCTCAGAAACCAGTTGCAGTTATTTGTGTTATCAACTGTTTTAGTTGCACAGTAACTACAAAAACCTGCTCATCCTGTGATGCAAAAAGGGCAGTATTGATGACTCTGCAGATAATGAAGGTTAGACTTGGTCCACTGCTTGATCTCAGCTTCAGCCACGGAGTGACACGTCTCTTTAGCCAATGAAAATGAAGACCGAAGAACAAAGCCCTTTCCTCCCCAACAAATTCAAAAGTAAGATGTGTACAGATTAGACAGTACCCTAAATGTCATAATCCCTTAATTCATAACTCTCGGTAAGATCCACTTTTTCAGTACAAGCCAATTATAAATCTTGCTACTGTGACCCATAATTAGCTGAGAATTATTTGTGTTTATCTGATATCTAGTGATCAGGGGGAAAAAAGTCCCTTCTGGACCATGGATGAAAATAGTCAAATTAAATCCTGTCCATGCATTTAATCATGCCATGGTTGTCATATGCAATCATAAAGGCATCTTCAATGTGTTTGTTTTTCTCCCATATGACTGACTGGTTTCATGAGATATATACCATAAACCATAAATATTTTTTATGGTTTTGCATTCAAAATGTATTTTGCTTTTACTTTTGTATATGTTTATGCAAAGTATCGCAGTAACACCCCAATAAGCAATCAGCGACCATTTAACATCATTTATGGTAGGGGTCAGAAACACCCCATGAATATAGTTTTTTTTTTTTAGTTACCATTGTAGCACTGGACATTATACTGAACTGGACAATATGAGTTCAATTTGCTCTAAATTTACTGCAAATGGCTGGAAAAGTGTGACTGATAATCCACAAATTTACCAGTTGCACTTTTACACTTTTTGAATAATCCTAGGCATTTGAGAATCCATTATGAGCAAATAAATAAATGCATTTATTTTCCCAACCAGTGCACAGTGAAGTACACTTCTGAGCTCAAGTTCAGAACCCAACTTTCGAATGTTACTCATTCTTTTAAACGCTGACTTATTTCTGTATAAAGACTGCCACCTAGTGTTTACGTGAGAATAACATTAAAAAACCAACGCAAAAAGATGACTTAAACTTGTGCTAAATTACACAGGACAAGGGCATTTTCATTCAAAACAAAAAGCAAGTATGGTTTATTTTTATTTATTACATTCTCTCCATGGTATGCTCAGCTTGTGAAAAGAAGAAAGAAAGTCTTGCCTTCTATACACAGAAATGGCTTCCCAGTTCCCAGTTATTTTTTAAATGTAAAGGCTAAGATTGCTATATCTTATTTGTGTTCCACTATGGTTCAAAAATTCACAGTGTGGTTTTATAAAAAGTGAAACCTGAAATCTCCCAAAATAATTTTTTTTAGAATCTTCAAGGCCGCGTTGTCTACAAATCCTCCCAAATAACTCTCTGACGACTTTGAGAGTCATTTGTTGTTTGTGGTTAGATTTTGACTGACATTTGTAAAATAGAATGCAATCTTCTTCTGGTATTTCCAGTGTGAGGTTTATGGCCGTTGGTTTCTGTTGGCATTATGTACTGGTCTCTATTTGCCTATCCCAGTGCATCATGGGAGAGAAGTGTTCACTGTACAGTCAAGTACACATTCTTTGCAATCAAGCCTGTAATTTGAGGTAATGGGTGAGGGTGGGAACCACCATCTAAGCTTTTAGGATTTTTATTTTAATTGTTTGTGGTTATAAGATTATTCAAACAGATATACATCTTTGGTACATTTATTATTGTTATTTTGACCCTTATAAACTGGCTGTGACAACACACATAGTAAAATGCTCATTGTCCATTTAACTCTAAACAGTCAGATAGGGATAAAATGTAATCTATCATGTTTACTCGGAGTTTGTAGTGTTAAGGGAATTCAGAAACTGTGAGTGTAGCCACTGTTTCAAGCTCTCTTGACCTTTGTCTCTCTTGACCTTTGTGTCATGAGCAGAGCAGCATTTTCATTTTCTCTTCAAACCTTTCCCATCCAAAAGCACTGGAAAAAAAACATACGTAGGATATTTCCTGTGCTGTAGACATGGATGAATTTGGATTCAGCCATTTGGGGGCACCAAGGAGTGAATGCATAAGAAAAACACCAGTTCAGGTGAAATTAAATTAAAAACCAGACATTTATAACACCAGTGACAAAAGCAGTAAAAACCATCCTGTGTGTTCCTGTACCTGTCATGAGCAAATGTGTTAAAAAATTTTCATCATCAAAATATGATCTGGAACCCATTTTGTAACATTATTAGACCATCCGCTTTTAAATGAGAAGGGTTCAGTCAAGGCAAAAAGGAACAACGTGCTGAACCAACATCCCCCCTTTCCCCAAGCGGACAGGTAGGGGATAATAGATGCATTAGGTTTAGCATGCTGTGCAGCAATATGCCAATACAACTTGGCTAAACTCAGACCCATCATATACCTGAATAGAATAGGCTTTCCTGCTTGTTAGACAGTCACCAAATTTACACAATGCTACTTTACGATCTTAACAAACAGGAAATAGTGTAGTGGCACAGTTTTCCCAAACCCCAGCTGATTAGGAAAGTCAGTGTACCGGTTCCAACCTTATATAGAAGAAACAAAGGATACAATATTTACTCAGGAAAATATGTTATGACTTTTGGTATTAACGAACAAACGCCTCTTCAATATATATTAAAGAACAAATAAGGCACAGGTGTCTCTTCTGTTCAGAAGGAAACTAAATATTTCTTTGTAGTTTTTTTTATCCCTTTCCCTTCATAATTTACCATCTCTTCTCTATTCAACAGAAAATGATTAAATGTGTATTTAGGAGGGATTTGGAGTAACTTAAATAAAACATAAATCATGCAGGGCTAGGCAATTATTTAAGCAAGCCACAATGCTAGGCTGGTCAGCCACTCTAGCGCAGGTGACCCAGGCAAGGTGTTTATTTTATATTATTATTTTAAATACAACACCCTTAAAATAGCTAGGCTACCTACTACTACTACATGTGTCTGACAACTAAAGCAAAGAACCCCAAATTAACATCCTACAGCAAAAGACTAGAAAAGTTTCCAGCCAAAATAAAGGGCTGTTGCCATGAGGAGTGTAGCAAAAGATGATAGTACCAAAATTGAATGTAAACATGCAACGTCCTACCTCTTTTAATCCCAACAGGAAGGGCGTTGTCACATCTTGATTGGACAAGAGAAGAATACACAACAGCTGATCTCAATGACTAATTAAGTCTCCTTGACACTGATCAACAGCCAATCAACAAAGCCCTACAATGAACTACTGAGTCAGAGGAATTTCAAGTCAGTAAGAAACCGAGAAGAAATATCGAACTACGCAAAAAACTAAATAACACGCACTGAAGGAAACTAACTAGCAAGCACCATAGGCTATGGGTGACTGTTACAATTGGGAAGGATCACACCTGAACCCCCATACAATTCCTTGCATGCTGGTTTTTTTGGCATTCAGTCTTTCCCAATTTTCTATTCTGTAATATTTTTTGTCTTTGTGACAGCATCATCGTAAAACGTGCTACACACAAATTGAAATGCAATTGAATTCAATCAGGGTATTTCTTGGAATTTTCTGTGGAAGGAATTAATCAAACATTAATTTATAATAAATTGCTCTGGATAAAAGCATCTGCTAAATTCCTAAAGTGTTATAACATTTATGTGTTAAATCAGCAGATTAAACTATGTTCTCATTGACATGTACATATACAAATTAAATAAGATTCAATAAATACTACAACATAATTCTGTTTTATTTTCCTTCAAAACCTACTTTTAGTCACACATGAATCACTATGGATAATTGACAGGTTTAGTACACACCCTTTCATGAGAAAAAAAACGGATTAAGGCTATTAAAATGTGAAGCTACCGGTTTTTCTTATGGGGTGTTTTTCCCAGACTCATTTTAGCAAGTTCTTCCATGCAAACATGACTGAAACAACCATGTGAGGATATTCAGGCTGTCATGAGCCAGAAAGGATTTCTAAACAATATTCAACCATTTCACAATGATTTTCCATAGGAAAATAATTCACATTATTTCACAAATGTATATTCACGCACGCACGCACGCACGCACGCACACACACGCACGCACACATGCTGTAATATTAGGACCAAAACAAATGAGATTCAAAAGTCAGTTTTTAATTATTTATTGCTTTAAAAAAACACATAACACATTGCACATTAGATCTCTGTACATTGTTATAGCAATAACACATCTGTTATGCATTGTAAATATATGTATTCTAAGCAACACAACAGGAATACATGTATATAGGAGTTGCACGTGATATTTTGGTCATTTAATAAAATAATCCTCCTTTTATGGTGCTCTAAATGCACATTAAGGCACATTTATGTTATAGGTTTTTATCCTGAGATATTGATCAAACATTCAGTTGTTGATGGGTTTGCTTTACAGTCCCTAACAGCAATAATCAATATTCTTATTGCATTTAGATTATGCTATGGACTATTTTAATCAATATACATTTTCTGTCTTATTGTACAATTGATTGCAACTATAACACCACAGAGAATACATTTCAATATAAATCAATTTGTGAAAGTATTATGAATGAAGAACTAATATTATGTTTGTGTAACCATATCTTTTTGTCGTTCTAATCAGAAAAGTATCACCGCTTACTTTGTCAAGCCTGGAAAAAATGTCCTCTTTCCTTTGTATGGGACTTTAGGTTTGGCACACGCTGCAAACTGAACAATTAGTCTTGCTTTAACCACATTTTCAAGCACGACCATTTGTAACACAAGCCGAAAAATAAAATGGTTACTGTTCTCAAACCTCTTTGACTACAAGCATAATCATGGTCTCTTCTGTAAAGCAACCCTTTAGGAATTTGTAATTACTCTATGTATTACAGAAACAAAGTAACAGAAGCTCAAACACACTGGAAGTGTACGTTCTATTTCTCACCTAAAAAATGTATTATTATTATTATTATTATTCATTAGTATTATTATTAGCCAGAATCTGATGTTCATTCATCTTTTGAATGAAGTGTATGTTGCTTTCTCTAACACACTCTGCTTATGGGAGAACACACACACAACATTTTAAAGATCCACTAGGCTAAGCATAAAAGCATTTCATGTTATGACAGAGGCTGAAAAACACTTTCATATCAAACCATAAGAAGAACAAAGGGAGATTAAAACACAATCCGAGTTTCAACAGTTTTCCAGTTTGTTAAAAATAATTTCACTCTTAAAAACCATGACCTGCTTGTATTAGTTTGTATCACACAGTAAGCTGATAAACTTATTTTCCATATCACAGCCTGCCAGTGGGATGAACACGGTTAGGCGACGGGATTACCCAGAATCCCAGTGGAGCTGTGGGAATACCGGGCATTAAGAGCACTTTAGAGGATGATATTCCCAGCAGTCCACTTTAAAGAAAGGGTCCACGGAAGGATTCAGAAAGAGAATGAAAAACAAACCAACATTCAGAATCAAAATATTAAATACTGAAAAACCTTCTCACAGATTTTCCCTTTTTTTGTCTTGTTCTTCTGGGATACCGAGTTGTTATTGGTATATATTATTCCATATTCAACACTAAAACCAGCAAACTGACAATGAATGCAAAATGAGGGCCTATCCCTTAAAATTATTTTTTAAATGTCATTACATAGGTGAACCAAAAGAGAGAATATGAGGGCAAGGATGGTGTTTAACACACAAGAGTGAGACCATGATGAGGAGACTCTTCAGCGGAAATGACAGCTGTAGTGCAGAGACCAGGGTCTGCCCTGGGTAGCTGCAGTGTGAGTCTGGGGCCTCTAGGCTGACGTGTAGAGGTACTTGGTCTTGGTCAGGCCGAGCATATTGTCCTCGTATTGTGGAAGGCAGCAGAAGAGCACGCTGCAGCCAATCATCAGCAGGGTGGCCCCCCAGCCAAAGCCGTAGGCCCAGGTGTAGTTGTAGTGTCCCTCGAAGATAAGCTCGTTGAATTTGACAGGGTAGATGATCAGAGCGATCACCTGCAGGATCACTGCAATGAGAGAAAAAGGGTTTGTTACTGGGGGGGCGGAGGTTTTTTCGGGGTCCTGCGATTCGTGTGGCCTATGGATTTCCGTGGAACACACAGAATGTACGTTTTGTCGTCATTTTGATTGAGCCAGTTGTGTGTCATGTTACAAAATAAGAAACCGTTGTTGCTATAACATTGGGATTGTAAAATAGTTTCTAGAGCTAGAATTGTGAGTTTTAACACTTTCAAATGGTACATTGTGTGACCAGATCATTTAAAAAATTCACCATAAAAAAACAAAACGCAATGAATGCAAATAAACTAAACCACGTCCAGTCCAAATACGGGCCGGCGCTTGTTAAGGGGTTAATTCACTGCACATATGCACAGGTAACACAGGGTAAAAACAGACTGGGCATTCAGGATTGGCTGTGAGTAGGGGCAGCGTAAACCCACAGCTGTATAAACAGCAAATGGGTGTAAAATGTGGATTCCATCCAAGTACTAAAAACGTTTTTGCAACGCTGTGAGTCAGCTATTTGTCACAGTGGTGTCAGCTGGTTGGAGGAGGGTTGGGTCAGTATAATGAAAATAGTCGCAGCTCATCTTGCAATAGCATAAATCCAGAGTGGCAACATTTCCCCACATCTGCAGGCTCAGTGTTCAGTGTATGACTGTGGCAGTTCCACAGGGCCCTTTATACCTTCATACAGCAGGGAGAGTTGCACTCAGACCACTGATCACACTGCTGGTCACTGTAAACATTCCAGGAGGAACACAAAGGAATTAACTGCTTCCATTTGCCATAGGCGCACCTTCGGGCGTCGCCCCGCGCCGTTCCGGCAGGCGACGGCGGGGGTGGGAGGGTGTGGACGCGGTGGGGGAGGGGCAGTAATGACCGCGCAGCTGCCTGGGCTTAGCATCAAGGTGACTCCTCACTGTTCCCATGGCAACACCATGCCAAAGCTGCGTTTCCCAGGCACCCCCCCCATACTTCTCCTTGGCAGGCACAGGGCCCACAGAAGGCAGCAGGAGGGTTCAATATGTCAAAACTGTTGCCAAGCAACAGCGTGGAGCTTTGGGGGATTAAACGAAACCACAGGATACAACTAAAAAAAGAAGAACCGCTCTCCTTCGCCGTTCCTGTTACGTCTCTCACAGAACCCCCTCCCCACACCGTGCTTATAAAGGGACATTAACTGATCATTAAGATGGAGACAATCAATGTCCACGCAATGTGGCAAAATCTGTGGCTGCACAGTCACATTCATCAACAGACAGACAGCTGAAGAACAAAGGGAGATTTCCATCATAAGAGCCTAACAGCAACGATGCAAAGTAAATGAAGATAAAAATATGGGCTGCTATAAATTTAATGTACAGATTGTTTCTTGGGCTCACACCCATTATGTAGCATCTTGTGAAGGTGCACAGATTTCTTCACAATGCATGGTGTGGGGCTGCCAGGTGATAAGAAGGACTTACGTAAGAGAATACAAACATAGGAAGTAGCGGCTGACCCCAATCCTTCGGAGGAGAGCACATGCTCACTTCCCAATTGGATAGTAGAGGTCACAGAAATGAGCGCTGGTGATAAATATGATTGGGCATTCCAAAATTTGCAAGAAAAAGGTGGGAAAGCATTTTCTAAAATGCAGAGTTATCTAAGAGTTATCAGAGAGTTATCTGTACAGTTGTCTAAGTGCGGCATCATTTAAGACTGTGCAAACCATGGGAACAGGATGGCTATGGATGGCGACTCTGATCTGAAGTGTCCTATTGTCATTCAGAATTTGAGAAGAGGGGACAGTCTGAGCCTGCAGCAATGAGGATGAGGAAGAGGACGGCCTTACCGGCGATGATGAGCAGGATCCCAATGAGAGGCAGCAGGGTGGAGTTGACTGTAGGGCAGAGGGCAACGCAAGACATGATGAAGGCCACGATGAGGATGAGGAGACCCAAGATCATCAGAGCTGCTACTGCCTGGGCCCAGGCTGCACGCACATGAACGCAGAGGGAGACAGAGAGAGAAAGAGAGATATGTTAGTAAGGCGTGTCATAGAACAGGATTTTCCTGTCTGTCTCAGGGCGTGTTGGCCACAGTCTTTCTTTGTGGTGTTCAGGACCAAACTGTCAGACAAAATGCATTGCAACACATTCATAAACATGTGCAGGGAATCTGATCATATGACCATATTTTTCATGAAAAAAAGAAAAGAAAACAGCAGAATAAAATCCATTAGTATAAAACATATATAGCACAATCCTTAGTAATAATGCTTTAATACACAATCATAAATTGCTGATGTGTCACTTGGCTGTCATGAGAGATGATCAATGTCCGTTCATATGATAAACAATCCATGAGGTAAACCAATTACTTCACCAAAACCACACCCACTGACTAAACCCACCCACCAACCGAAACCATCAATCCTACCCACCCTAGGCCCACCCAAAACACACCCACTGTGCCCACCCAAACCACACCCAACCTAACACCAGACCAGCATGCAGAGCTGAATCAGGCTGGTATTTTCACTCTCACACTGAACCATACTGACTCCAGGCAGTCTGGAAATGCATCCATTTACATATTTTAACTTCCCTCTGGACGTTCACCTGCAGCAGAAATACTGATAGTGTTATGCAGTCCTCAAACAGCTGGAAGGCTGGATAGGGTATGCAGGCTAAATTAGGACTGCCAGATAACAGTCCTCAAACAGCTGGAAGGCTGGATAGGGTATGCAGACTGAGGACTTTTACCTACCAATCCTAATTCAAACAGAATGGAAGGCTGGATAGGGTATGCAGACTGAGGACTTTTACCTACCAATCCTAATTCAAACAGCTGGAAGGCTGGATAGGGTATGCAGACTGAGGACTTTTATCTACCAATCCTAATTCAAACAGCTGGAAGGCTGGATAGGGTATGCAGACTGAGGACTTTTATCTACCAATCCTAATTCAAACAGCTGGAAGGCTGGATAGGGTATGCTGACTGAGGACTTTTATCTACCAATCCTAATTCAAACAGCTGGAAGGCTGGATAGGGTATGCAGACTGAGGACTTTTATCTACCAATCCTAATTCAAACAGCTGGAAGGCTGGATAGGGTATGCAGACTGAGGACTTTTATCTACCAATCCTAATTCAAACAGCTGGAAGGCTGGATAGGGTATGCAGACTGAGGACTTTTATCTACCAATCCTAATTCAAACAGCTGGAAGGCTGGATAGGGTATGCTGACTGGGGACTTTTATCTACCAATCCTAATTCAAACTGCTGGAAGGCTGGATAGGGTATGCAGACTGAGGACTTTTATCTACCAATCCTAATTCAAACAGCTGGAAGGCTGGATAGGGTATGCAGGCTGAATTAGGACTGGCAGATAACAAAGGGGGGGGGGGGATGATAAATTAAGAAAGGGTGCATAATGTACAGGGGCCTCATTTATAAACGGTGCATACACACAAAAAAGATTCCCCGCGGACTCTATAAGGCCTCCCTGATGGCATAAGCTGAAACTTTGAATGCAACACATGGGAGGGGTCACCGGGGATATTATTGTTTTTTGGACAGTCTGAATGCTTAAATATGGACTTTCAGGCTAACACCAAAAAGACAAACTATTTATTCCTGGATTTTCCTTTGGCAAAGGATGTGATTATTAGAGGGCTGTGTATTTTCATATGAAGTGAGAGGGATTGAGTGAAACGTCTCACTACTTTGCCATCGGAGTTGCCAATTCTCACAGTCTCCAAACTGTGGTTACACGAGGGTCATAGTTTGCGTAAACAAGCGTATGTTTTGATGTCAAGTTTGTTTTTATAACTCCCAAATCAGTGGGGAAAGTGGCGTACGCATCTTTGTGCATACGCACCATTTATAAATGAGGCCCCAGGTCAGATACAATGCTACCAGTATTGGCGAGAAACCCATGATCTCATATTACACCCCCTCCCACAAAAAGAAAACAGATAACAGAAAACAGGTTTTTAAATGCAAACATTGTCATATAGTTATCTTAAGGTAGAAAACAGCACAATTTTCTCAGCACAAAGGGAGAAAAAGCATTTCTGTGACAGAAACTGAGCACTGAAACTAGAAAAGTTTGCACTGGCCATTCAGTGTACAGGAGCCTTTAAGTAGGAAGAATTTGGTCCCTCTTGTGTTGAAGTTTCACCAGCGTTTGTTTAATGCTCCTGGGAATATGGTGTTGAGTTTCCTAATCCAATGTCTTTCTGTCCTACGTCTGTCCTCATGTGTCCATTTAATGTCTGAATGGAGGCCCGATATTTCTACAGCTTCAAGTCCATGGTGTAGGAAATGAGCCACTAGGTGTGTGTCTGTTTTTCTATGATTTTTTATGTTATATATGTGTTGTGCCAATCTGGTCTTAATTGTGTTTCCTGTCTCTCCTACATATTTTCTGTCACAGTGTTTGCACTTTATGACATATATTATGCAGTTAAATGTGTTAACTGTGAGTGTTTGTAGTGTTGTTTTTCACTGTAGTGGCCTGTTTGTAAAATATCGGGCCTTGTGAGGGTAAAATGTTGATTACCGGCAGTTTAGATAGTTTAGATAGTATAAGTGAGTTAAGAGTTCTAAAGAGATATTTTTGGTGAGTTAAGAGAGATGCATTTGTCATTCCCTTGTGGTATCTGCTGCATAGTAGCCATATTCCCAGAGATAACCGTTCTGATTCACATTGCTTTCACATGTCAAAACTGCAACTTAAAAACACACCAGAGACTGTCATTAGCCTGCGTGTTAACAAACACATTCGCCAGGACACAATATGCCCCAACACACCATGGACAGGTGCTGGCCTGCAGCTAATAAAGATCAGATCAAAAACGTCTACGACGTAAAAAAAGCCAAGTTACTCACGCATAGCCTACATAGCGCTGTCCATAACTTCTTAATTCCAACTTGTAAAAACTAGGCCTGCCTTTAAAAGTCTTGATATCAAAATATGGCCAAGTTACAACTACCAATATTGCCTATCGTAGCTCACACTAAATAAACTAGCTCTATTCCAAAGCAATGCTATCCAAACTTTCCTAAATTATTTAATGCAACTTGGCCCTGTGTTTCTTCATCTTTGCATGTGAAGAGATTGTGCCTCATGGAACAACATATGATTTCAATGAATGTTTTTAACAGTTGATGAATAATTACACTCCAGAAAGGATATGATTGTACTTTGTTGGCAAGTTTACTTTAGAAAATGTACAGGTTTTAAAATGTTAACTGCTGCTACAGCATTCTTTACAATTCACAAACAGACATTTATATGAAGAAACATCATGTACAATAGTGAAAGGGGTGATGAATAAATAAATGCAGATAAAAATGATGATGATATTTGCAAACAGAATTTTGTGAACACAAGGATATCTATGTTCTGTAGGACCACACAGGTTTTGATAGAAATCCAAATAAATAAATAAATAAATACATAATAATTATTATTATTATAATAATAACAATACATTTTATTCATTCTGTGCTATTCATAGACCCAAAGCAGTGGATGCAGACAATAGAGTATTTCCACTATAAATTATTTTGATTTTGCAGTTTGATGTGGCACATACAGTTTCATTGACCACATTCTCTTGAGGTAAGGTGAAGAAACACAGGGCCAAGTTGCATTAAATAATTTAGGAAAGTTTGGATAGCATTGCTTTGGAATAGAGCTAGTTTATTTAGTGTGAGCTACGATAGGCAACATTGGTATTTGCAACTTGGCCACATTTTGATATCAAGACTTTTAAAGGCAGGCCTAGTTTTTGCAAGTTGGAATTAAGAACTTATGGACAGCGCTATGTAGGCTATGCGTGAGTAACTTGGCTTTTTTTTACGTCGTAGACGTTTTTGATCTGATATCACTTATTTTTTATAGCTAACTAATGATGAATAATGCATGAAGATAAACACAGAGAGAGACATGCATTCCAAAGAAATGTATGCAGACATTCGCTTAACCATAACGCCCTCTATTGACAAGAATGAGAACAGTTATCCTATTACAGACAGCAAACAATTACATTAAAAGAGTTTGTAGATGAGCAGTATTTAATGTGTAATGAAATACAATGAACAGAACCACCTGAGCTATGGATCATGAAGAAGCATTTAAATTAATGAACCAAGTCTACATGGAGACATACATGCACAATGGGCTAGACGCAAACACATTCTCGCTGAAAGACATACAGCCTAAATAGCTAGTACAGCCTAAATAGTTTGCATCAGTAAAATATGGAAATACAGTTTTAAAATAGGGCTATTAGTATTCTATGAAATACATTTAACGTTAGGCTATTCAACACTGGATTGCCGGTTTTTTTTCCGGTAGTGTAGAACGTTACCTGCGGGAAATGTTTTGGTACCGGACAGCTAGGTTTATTTTCGTTTTCTGTAGTGCAATGAATGTAGGCTATAATGCATGTTGATTCGCTTTGTAGTAGCCTAGCTTGTTTCTGCTTCCTGACGAGAAGCAGGAAGTAACGTTGGCGAACAAGCTTAATTGGACAACGCATATTTCCCAGGAATCTTAGCCAGAAAGAAAACAGTAGATACTACTAAGAAAGTACATACCAGAGATTCTTCTTCTTCTTATTATTATTATTATAATAATAATTAAAAGTGTTTGCAGTAAGCTACATTTTCAGCAGAGTAGCATAGATTAGAGCCACATTCGGAGGCTATCTATTTATTTATAAGTGACTAACCATGAATCAGATATGTTTGGGGAATTGGTGGTTTATAAATCCGATCGCTTAAAGGCTTGCACCTTAAAAGAGGCTATCCTCAATTCTTAATGTAGGCTATTATCGTAAATTCTTAATTTTCCTAGTAGTTAATTTTATGGTGACCTTGTGTTATGTGTGAAAAGGATAAAGTGAACAGAGCTGAAGTGAAGAAATTAATGAATAAAGAAATGTTGGCCAAGGCAAGGGGTTTCCACAGTCAGTCAGTCATGACCGCAAGAGCAGAGCGTAACACCCTCCCCAAACCAGACAAAAGCGAGCGTCCGGTTTGGGGAGGGTGTGATATAATACAAGTGAAACATTGAACAGTTAATATTGTAAACCTCTTTTGCCTTTGCAATAAAAATACGTTAATGTGTCAATGTGAAAATAATAACAGTCTAAGAAATGAAAAGTACTTAACAGTTGCACATTGTTTTTGTTTTTGGAAAATACACATGTGCCCTGCTGGGCTCAAACCCACTATCCACTGTGTGAGAGACTGCAGTTTTAACCACTAAGCCACAGTAGCTTCTTGGAAAGCATGAAGCCAGTAGCTACGTTAACATTAAAAAACATTAGTATGAAGCGTTTTTATTGGACGATAAGCTTGATGAGCAGGTATACGGACCATACCCTCAAATAATAATTCTCCCCATTGGATAACATCACGACGGAGGCAGGCAGTTTGGCAGGAAAATGGGAAGAAGAAGGAGAAGAAGTGGAAGAGGAAGGAGAAAAACGGCAAAATAACCCAAGTTTGGGGCTTTATTGTGTGGATGTGTGAAGTTGTATCTGAATGCTGTGCGGTTACATGAGGTCAGAACACAGAAGTTAATGTTTTAAGGGCTGAGAGTCTATGGTCATTGTGCTTACTTCTGTAGGAAACCCTGAAAAGTGCCAAACTCTCTGTGCTGTATAGGTATGGAGTGGCAGTGTGGGCGGCAGTGTGGTATAATGGTTAAGGAACTGGCCTTGTAACCGAAAGGTTGCAGGTTCGATTCCCAGGTAGGACACTGCCGTTGTACCCTTGAGCAAGGTACTTAACCTGAATTGCTTCAGTATATATCCAGCTGTATAAATGGATAATATGTAAAACATGGTAAAAAAAAAAGTTGTGTAAGTCGCTCTGGATAAGAGCGTCTGCTAAATGCCTATAATGTAATGTATGGGGCATGCCCCACCAAGCCGTAACTTGGCGGATGGCATACCTGCCATCCCAATCAGTATAATTAATAAGAATGCAGAGCAAACTACTGTCTGCATATAGTGCTCACCTTTAATTATTTAGTTTGCCATTGTGCCAGGATCAAACGGGGAGCCTAGCCATGCCCTCGGGCCCAGAGCCGTCCCAGAACAAGACACAGCCTGACGGTCTTAATGCATTTTGAGGTCATGTATCAACTTGAAATGTTTCAGATTCATCGGTAGAGAGACAGAACTTTCTGTAATAAGAGCGGTGAGTGAAGTATCTGGTGGGTGTATAAAATCTGTGGCAGGTGCAGTGTGGCTTCCCAGCAGCTATCCATTAGCTGAGGGGGAAGAAGACTTTGTGTGTAAAGCCAGAGTCAGACATCCACCAGCTGCTACACCCACACAGCTGTGCTAGAACATCTGCCTCTTTCAATCAACAGCCAATCAAAATACTAGCAATGATGCAAGAAAAAACTTCTATTTTCTACCAAATGCTGGACTACATTAGTGGCCTGAAAACACAGCCAATCAGCAGCAAGGCCTTGCAGCTTCCATGTGAATGACAAAAACATATCACATGATGACATGGAAGCTGTATGACCTTGCTGTTGATTGGCTGTCTTATCAATACCCAGTAGATGTCAGTGGTGATTTTCTTTTTTTCTGGAAGCATTTCATGTGGCCTCTGATGTTCAGATGTTTACAACTGCATCAGGTATAATTAAAAAACTTCTAATAAAAAAAGATGCAAAGAAAGGAAATACATCACATTGTGGTGATGATCATTATTGCACTCAAAAAATATTTTTGATAATTTTCGAACGAGTATAACGCCCAGCCCTAGTCTGACAGAATGACATTTTCCACACAAGCTCTCCTCAGTACATATACAGTGGTGATCAGATCTGGGGCTCCACTGTTCTGGGTCTCCATGGCTTCTGGGTGTCAGTCAGCAACAGTAACAGTGTTGTTAGGAAGCTGAATTTACTCTGCAGGGATTACTAAACAGTGGACAGTCTAGTTGCTGGCTCTGTGTGACGCAGTGCAGTCTCTTCTGTGCAGAAGGTGAATTTATCCATCCGCAGGATTATCCGAAGAGCTATACAATTTAAGAAGCTTTTCTAATCTGAGCTACCTTTTTAGTCTGAAGACACTTGAGCAGATAGAGTGGTGTAGAGTGGTTTTCCTGAATGGCTTGCCATCTGTGGCATTTATATTCTCTTACCAACTTGCAGCAGGCACATGGAGACTAAATATAGGGGTGATCACATTCCCAACAACATGAGGAATCTAGACAACAGCTACACAGTCTGAGCCAGGCACACAGTCTTTATGGCTACAATCCCCAACAAAGTACAGGGCTCCAAGATCCGATCCAGTGTCTTTCTTCCTTCCATTACATAAAGATCAATATGCTTAATTATATCAATCCCAAAATCAAATGCAGTGTAATTATTGTAAACCTGGGAGTACAAGACTTTGGTGAGAAAGAAGTGAGAAGTTGAATGAAGTCGATATGAATATATAATTAAATATAATATTTCTCATATATTTTCTCTAGGATATGGGCATTCTAAGGCACTCTCTGTAGGATACGGCCATTCTAAGGCACTCTCTGTAGGATACGGGCATTCTAAGGCACTCTCTGTAGGATACGGGCATTCTAAGGCACTCTCTGTAGGATACGGCCATTCTAAGGCACTCTCTGTAGGATACGGCCATTCTAAGGCACTCTCTGTAGGATACGGCCATTCTAAGGCACTCTCTGTAGGATACGGCCATTCTAAGGCACTCTCTGTAGGATACGGCCATTCTAAGGCACTCTCTGTAGGATACGGTCATTCTAAGGCACTCTCTGTAGGATACGGCCATTCTAAGGCACTCTCTGTAGGATACGGCCATTCTAAGGCACTCTCTGTAGGATACGGCCATTCTAAGGCACTCTCTGTAGGATACGGCCATTCTAAGGCACTCTCTGTAGGATACGGCCATTCTAAGGCACTCTCTGTAGGATACGGCCATTCTAAGGCACTCTCTGTAGGATACGGTATTCTCATGCCCCTTTCCACAGAGACTAACCACAAGAATGTGGGAAAGTGGGTCAGAACCAGGGCCTTTGGAAAAATAGCCCCGCATATAACAGTGTTTAGACCAGGTCCATCAGAGTTGCGCCTCTTCACTTTATGAGTTTCAGTCTTGAAACGTATTTCACAGTTGACTCGCATCACAAGGTGACATCAACATATGTTTTGAAAAAGATCTGGATGAGGGGTCCAGCCCTGACTCTGACTGGCTGAATGAAAGACTAAATAAGAGGCCAGGTGTGTCTTATTATGCTAGATCCCCTAAAGCCACTTGAGTCAGAGGAGACACATTTTATGTAGGTGTATATCCATGCTTAAAGTGATGCATTCTGAATCTGTAGGTCATGGCGGGTTCAAGTTCCATTCAAAAGCCTATTGCTATAGCTATCACTGAATGACAAGAGCTACGTGAAAGATTACACAGCAGACTGCTAAACCCACCCGTTTCACTGACAAACAATGAGTCACATGAGAATCAGACCAGACTAGACCTGCTGCAGTTTTTTACATCAGTTTAGTTCCTACCTGCCAGGGAGTTTTTACAATGGCTGTATTTTGAACAGAAGCCACAGACTTTCGGCTGACTTGTGAGAACAGAGACCACAAAGTTGTTTAAAAAAACATTCAATGTAAATTGGTAATGAATGAGTAATAATGCTTTTGTAACGAGGTTTACTCATCTTTCTGTAAACACTGCATGACTAAACCATTAACCAACACACCTTCCTAATCTATACACCATCCTAACCTACACACCTTCATACTATACACACCATCCTAACCTACACACATTCATACTCTACACACCATCCTAACCTACACACATTCATACTCTACACACCATCCTAACCTACACACATTCATACTCTACACACCATCCAAACCTACACACATTCATACTCTACACACCTTCCTAACATACACACCATCCTAACCTACACACATTCATACTCTACACACCATCCTAACCTACACACATTCATACTCTACACACCATCCTAATCTATGCACCATCCTAACCTACACACCATTCTAACCTACACACCTTCCTAATCTACAGTACACACCATCCTAACCTACAAACCTTCCTAACCTACACACCTTCCTTATCTACACACCATCCTAATCTACACAATTTGACAGCAAAAAGGAGATGAAACTTGACAAAGTGATTTAATTGTTTTAGAATTCTGATTCCTTTGTGCTTCAAACTTAGTGTGTATGGCAGAAGATCCAAGTAGGTCTGGGTGGTAATTTATTTTATCCTTTCAGCATCACTGGCGGATCTCTACCTGCAGGTACATGTCAGGCTGGTGGGCAGAGGTGTGAACACCTTTACTGTTCACCCAGCTCTATGAAACCGCACATAAAAACAAATTGTCTCATTCCCTTAAAGAATAATGATACTCATTTGAGAGTCTCACTTGCCCAGTTTGTGGAAATCCTAAATGAGTTACGTATAATAGTGGAATATATGCAATATTAACCCATGTACACAGCATTCTGGATTAATACATGCAAACTCAAGAGCGATTTAAGAACTCCCTCCCTATCCCTCTTAGCTGATGTGTGCTGAGAGCTCTGGCACAAAATGGCTGCCATGCATCACCCAGGTGGGGGCTACACATTGGTGGTGGTGGTGCTGGTGGTTGAGGTGAGTTCCACCCCCCCCCCCACACACACACACACACACACATCCACCCCCACCCCCCCTTCACTTTGAATGGTTCTAACATTTTGAAAACACTATATAAATGCAATGCAATCCATTACTATTAGCAGAGGTATTTTCAAACCCTTGCCCAATACACTCTGAATGGAATGTAGCTAAGGGGCTGGTCTCCATTGGGGCTCAAATCTATCTGGATCTTACCTGCATGTTCTGTTATGTCCAGCTGTATCCTCCTTTTACAGACTGCTTAGCTCATTTCTGTATGGGCTGTGTGCATTAATGCCTAAAACTAAAAACTGCACTTGCTGTGTAGGCAATAACCATCAGACACATGCCAACACCCGCATTTAAAGGCTGAGTTAAACACCCTAGCGACACTCGCAGAAATTACATTTCACATTAACAGATGGACTCTCCACTGAAGACCCAATGTGTTTTAGTGTCCTGCAGATATCTTAAATATTCATGGAAAATTAAATCTGCATGGCTGAGACTGTATGCTGGGGGAATGCTAATGTCATGACATCTGATGATTTCTGGTTCAAGTGCATTCACAGCACACAGTGGTTACAGAAGCCAGCACACTCTCATAAAGCAAGTGTTTATATCCAACACACTTTTTTTGTTAGTACTTTTGTGTTACTTTAAACACATTTTTGTCACAGTTACTAATTTTGTATTACTTTCAACACATTTTGTTACACAAGTTACACAATTTACATATTAAAAAGGGAGACTTTTTTGCCACAGACTATGTTGAAAAATAACACAAAATGTGTTGTCCTTAAAAACCTATCTAGACATGGAGGTGTGTTAAGAACAACACACAACGTGTCATTTAACACATCTGTTTTAAGAGTGCAACCAGAGCACCTAGTCACATAGTGGCTTTTCAGAATAATACCACAGTGCCCATATAGAGTCAAGCCGGAAAGTCTGCACACCCCTTTCACCTTCTCCATGTTTTATTACATTACAGACTTAAACTACAATAGATTGAGTTCATTTTTTGTCTCAAACATCTACACACAATAGCTAATAATGACGAAGTGAAAACAAGTTTTTAGAAAATATGCAATTTTATTTTACTGACAAAAATAGGTTATTTAGGGGTTACATATCTGTACACACCCTTAGCCTAATACTTGGTTGCTGCACCTTTGGCAGCGATTACAGCTTCAAGGCGTCTTGGGAAAGAAGCTACGAGCTTGGCACACTTGTTTCTGGACATTTTTGCCCATTCCTCTTGGCATATCCTTGCAAGCTCCGTCAGGTTGGATGGGGAGCGTCGGTACACAGCCATTTTCAGCTCTTTCCACAGATGTTCAATTGGATTCAGGTCTGGGCTCTGGCCAGGCCACTCAAGGACATGCACAGACTTTCTCCGAAGCCACTCCTTTGTTCTCTTGGCTGTGTGCTTCGGGTCGTTGTCATGTTGGAAGGTAAACTTTCGCCCCAGTCTGAGGTCCTGAGCGCTCTGGAGCAGGTTTTCTTCAAGGATCTCGGTGTACTTAGCTGCATTCATCTTTCCCTCTATCAGGACTAGTCGCCCTGTTCCCGCTGCTGAAAAACATCCCCACATCATGATGCTGCCACCGCCATGCTTCACTGTAGGGATGGTATTAGCCAGGTGATGAGCGGTGCCTGGTTTCCTCCAGACGTGACGCTTGGTATTCAGGCCAAAAAGTTCAATTTTGGTTTCATCAGACCAGAGAATCTTGATCTTTGCCTTTTGGCAAACTCCAAGCGGGCTGTGATGTGCCTTTTACTAAGGAGGGGCTTCCGTCTGGCCACTCTACCATAAAGGCCTGATTGGTGGAGTGCTGCCTGGATGGTTGATCTTCTGAAAGGTTCTCCCATCTCCACAAGGATACGCTGGAGCTCTGTGAGAGTGACCCTCAGGTTCCTGCTCACCTCCCTGGCCAAGGCCCGTCTTCCCCGATTGCTCAGTTTGGCCGGGCGGCCAGGTCTAGGAAGATTCTTGGTGGTTCCAAACTTCTTCCATTTACGAATGATGGTGGCCACTGTGCTCTTTGGGACCTGTAAAGCTGCAGAGATTTTTCCGTACCCTTCTCCAGATCTATGCCTTGACACAATCCTGTTTCTGAGGTCTGCAGATAATTCCTTTGACCCCATGGCTGGGAGTTTGCTCTGACATGCACTGTCAACTGTGGGACCTTATATAGGCTGGTGTTGGCAATCCCCAATCATGTCCAATCAATTGAATTTATCACAGGTGGACTCCAATTAAGTTGTAGAAACATCTCAAGCAGTATCAGTGGAAACAAAATGCACCTCAGCTCACTTTTGGGTGTCATATCAAAGGGTGTGCACACTTGTGTACATATGATATTTTACATTTTGATTTTTAATAAATTAGCACAAATGTCTAAAAACCTGTTTTCACTTTGTCATTATGGGCTATTTTGTGTAGAATTTTGAGACAAAAAATGAACTCAATCTATTGTAGAATATGTCTGTAACGTAAAAAAACGTGGAGAAGGTGAACGGCTTGACTGTATGCATGTAGCTGACACCTGTCATAAACCGAAACAGCAATGCACAGCAATGCATCCTTTCTCCAATAAAATCATATCAGCAAATGAACACTTATAATAGATCACACCAGAATTACAGACGTTATTACTGTGCTGTTAAATCAGGGCCCCGTTTCCCAAAAGCATCTTACAGTTAAGATCATATTAGAGTGTTTTGTGTTTGTGCTTTATTAATTTTATGATTAAAATGATTCTAATTGACTGACATTGCATTAAAAAAAGATAATAAGAATAAAGGGAGAAAGACAAAAAATAAATGACGAAAAACAAACAATGAAATCTTTATCTAAGATCCTTTTGGGAAATGGGGCTCTGGTCATTTCTGAAGTGCAGGATCAATTCCAATTTACCAAGAGCTGTTTTGCCTTCATTCACTTTCAATTTTTCTAAATTACTGGCAATGTAGAAAGGGTTGCAAAAATGATGTAAAATGATTTGATCATTTTCTACATTTGAAGGCTGCTGCAGAATTGATCAGTTACACAGTTCCATTTGTACCTCGGACTCATTTCTCCTTAGACCAGTGGTCCCCCAACCCTGTTCCTCGAGATCTATCGTCCAGAAGGTTTTCACTTGAACCCTAACAAAGCACACCTCTTTCAACAGGTAGAGATCTTGTTGAGCTGCTAAAATCAGGTGTGCCAAATTAGGACTGAAATGAAAACCTACAGGATGGTAGATCTCCAGGAACAGGGTTGGGGACCACTGAACTAGAAAATACAACTAAATACAGATTTATTTTTGGCTAAGATGCTCCTGAGGGAATTTGGCCGAAAATCTGAGGGGGCATAAAAATTTACATTGTACATTTTCACCTTCAAAAAAAGGTTTTTGTCTGGCAAAAACAAATGACTAGCCAAATTATCCCCCGTCGACATTTGAAAGATAACTATCGTACAGCTTAACACAAATACATTGATCACCATTTCCCTGTGACAATAAATGAGATCACTTTTCCTATAAAGGTTCCAGTGGAATAAATCTCACAAATTAGATTGTGAGTGAGCCACATTAAATGTCAATATTCACGACAGTAGAAACATTAAGTAAATTTGTTGAGATTAAATTTGGTGCAATATATTTATGAAGGAAGAAAATTAAGTGAGGGTAATCAAATGAGCCGCTTGTTCTGCAAAAATCGATCTATTCACTTTAAAAAAAAAAGTGAAACAGTAAATGTTATCTTTGGTAGATAAAGTCTAGAAATTTAGTAATTTCAAAGCGCAGCATTTTTTCGGTACTCAAGAGTGCTGAAAAATCTCTTTACAACAGGCATTCATCAGATGCTCTTATGCCATAGGCCTACAGAGCGCCTAACATAAATGTTTATGTTAAGTAAGTCATTCGACCAGGCTTTACAATATTTTTTATTTAGTGAAAGTTAAGTGACGTCACATGCTTGTGTAGTTTTATCCTGCTCGAGCCTAGTTTGTTAGCGCCTAGTGGACCAATGCTATATCCTGGACAGTATCCTAATACTACGCTTCGTTAGGGATTATTATTATTATTATTAGTCCCATCTGAATGAACGCAGTATCAGGAATGCGTAAAATCACACGCCCTGTAGGTTAAAAAACAAAACAACGACTTTGTACTCCGCACTCCGAACTTAGGCCATAAAAGCTCGGTTAATTTAGTTAAGGACAACGCAGAAATGGAAATGTCCAGAATAGCAGGTGGGGAAAAAGTAGCACACAGCTTTATACCAGTAGGCTACCAAATTTTGTTTAATAGACAAACGTTAAGCGCTCTGACACAGCCGTCCCGAGGTCTAGGCTACATTTCACCTCGCCAACATAAAATGACATGAATTGGCTAGGCCTAAATATAAGATTCACTTACATAAAACAATGCAGCGAAAAGTAAAGTGTTGCAGTTAATGTGTTTTTAATTCCATCTTATATTTTAAATGTTTCCAATTGAAACATTACTTATCCAGACCCATTTTACCGTGAACGGTAACGTAACACGTCAACTGAACGGTAAACTATAATGCATTAACCAACCATCTCAAGCGCTGTAATAGCCTATGTGTCTTGCTCCGAATTAATTTGAATTTGGTCCGTGACACAATGTAGTTACATTCATACTTCGCATCGTATCATATTTATAACTGCTGTTGTTATTATTATTATTATTATTATTGGCATTGGTGTACTTACGGTCTTTCATAAGAGACTTGCAGTCCCAGTGGTCGTTTCGGCCTCGGCAGTGCTTCCACATGTTCGCATAGTGAGACTTTGCATCTTCGTCCTCAACCCAACCAGAGGTAGCCCCGATAGCGATTATGTCAAATATAATGGCAAAAAGCAAAAGAAGAGGTGCTATCCACCTGCATCTGGGGTACGCAATCCCACAACGAAACATTTTCAGCACAAGAGACAATGTATGCGTAACTACAGCCCGGGAAGCACAAGAATGCCGTCTGCTCACCACCACAGCAGAAGCGCAAAATAGAGCGAAAGAGAACGCCCCGCCAGAGTTCCAAACCTGCTCGGAAAACCTGTAGGGCTCTGGGCTTGGCTTAACTGCTCCCTGTGAATGAGGATCAGGTTACACCTATGGGTTACACGCCCGGTATAGTGTAACCATTTCGTTGCCGATGAACCGGACTAAAGGCTCCAACAGTTGAAACAGTCTCATTTGAACATAGGAGATTTTGTGTAATTTGGTCTCGTCACATTGTGCATGTGTAAATATGTGTTCTCATACATTGTTTTTTAGTTTGATTTTAGTTTGTGGCAACTTACTTTTCTGCATCATATTTTCTGGTCGTTTTACACGGACACACAGTGGAGATATGGGCGTGAGAGTTTCGCTACATGCTATGCGCCAGCAAGAGGACAAAATAGAATTTGAAAAACATTGGCTATGATTCAATCAACATTTTCCCATAACTTTTATTAACAATTGCAAAAATATTTTTTCCTGTCACAATTTTACAAGTTCAGCAATAAATAAAACGAATTCACCAAAAGGAGTAGGCCTAGGCTATGTGAATAAAAAGTGTGACGCTTGCGTTTACATATATATAAGGACACATGGTCTTTTTTTTTTACACAAGCATTTCTCTAACCTGGTACCGTTTTCAGTTTGCTTGTAGCCTACTACATCCCTCACGTAACCCGGAACCCTGAAAAGTGCCAAACTCTCGGTGCTGTATAGGGCTGCGTCCCAATATTCTTCTCTCCCCACCTACCTTCCTCCACTCCCCAACTACCACTCCTCTCCTACCCGGAAATATGCAAAACTGCCTGAACGTTTTGAGTACAAGTATTTGCATGTACAGTATCCAATGTACATGACATTGCGGTTTGCGTCGAGACATTCATTAATATGTAAGCATTAATACGTAATTAAGATGTAATCAGGGACATTAGATTAAAACACAAAGATCCGGGGCACGGAGTAGAGGAGTGATAGTGGAGGAGGTGGCATTTTTTGACTATTGGTACGCACCCCAAGTATGAGGCATGCCCTACCAAACCGTAACTTGGCGGATAGCATACCTTCCATCCAACTCAATGTTGCACGAAAAAAAACTGAGTGTTAGCACCACCTAGTGTTTGTACTCGAACAGTGCAGTTTATACAGGTTTAGGAAAAAAATCTTTATTTCCCAAGTTACCCCTACGAGGGCCCCTTGGGAAAGAAAAGTTTGCACTGGCCATTCAGTGTACTGCAGGCTTTAAGTAGGACGAATTTGGTCCCTCTTGTGTTGATGTTTTACCAGCGTTTGTTTAATCCGCCTGGGAATATGGTGTTGAGTTTTCTAATCCAATGTCTTTCTGTCCTACGTCTGTCCTCCTGTGTCCAGTTAATGTTTGAATGGAGGCCCGTTATTTCTACTGCTTCAAGTCCATGGTGTAGGAAATGAGCCACTATGCGTGTGTCTGTTTTCCTATGATTTCTTATGTTATATACGTATGTGTTGTGCCAATCTGGTCTTGATTGTATTTCCTGTCTCTCCTACATATATTATGTTGCAGTGTTTGCACTTTATGACATATATGCAGTTATATGTGTTAACTGTGAGTGTTTGTTTAATAAGGTATGTTGTGTTTGTAGTGTTGTTTTTCACTGTTGTGGCCTGTTTGTAAAATATCGGGCCTTGTGTGGGTAAAATGTTGATTTCCAGTAGTTTACTACTAACCAGATGATTCTTAAGGTTTTTGTTTTTTTTGTAGGCCGAAACAATTTTGTATTCCTGAAGCAAGTCTGTGTTTTGCAGAATCCTGGCCAGGTTCTGTTTAATTTTTCTGTTCGCTATTTGGCTGAATGTCAAGTAGGTGGTGATAAGTGGAATTATTTTTCTAGTGTCCTGTTGTTTTGTAGCCAAGAAGGTTTTCCGAATCTGTCTGAGGAACGATCTGGAATACCCCCTTGGTTTTAATGCATTGAAGAGGGTTTTGGTAGCCTCCTCAAAGTCTGTAATCTGTGTGCAGATTCTGTTGAACCTTAGCAATTGGGATTTAATCAGGCCTCTGAATGTATGTTTCGGGTGGAGACTGTCCTTGTGTAAGAGTGCATGTGTGTCTGTGTCTTTAAAGAAAACTTTAGTGTCTAATGTGTGTGTTTGGGGAAATGAGGGGCCCTTGTATGTGGTAGTGTCCAAAAAATCAATATGTTCATAGTGTGTGGTGTGTTTAATTGTGATAGATGTATGGTGCGTGTTGAGGATCTGAATAAATTGTTTGAAATCTTCTGAGCTATGTGTCCATGTTCCCCAGATGTCATCTAAATACCTGAAATAATTAGTGGGAAGTTTGGGACATTTTTCAAAAACAGTCTCCTCCCAATGTGCCATGTAAATGTTGGCATAAGACGGTGCAAATTTTTTGCGCATAGCTGTGCCGCTGGTCTGTAAGAAGAATTCTTTATTGAATTCAAAGTCATTTTTGGTGAGGCTTATCTCCAGTAATTGCAGGAGGATTGTATCTGGTTGATTGTTGTCTGGGTACTTTTCCATCCATGTTTTTACCGCTGTTAATCCCGCTGCTGTGTTTATGTTGGTGTATAGACTATCTATGTCTATGGTGAACAGGATGGCTTCTTCCGGTATTTTGGCATTTTTTATTTTGTTTATGAAATCACACGTGTCTTTGATGTAGCTTTTGTGTTTTGACGACAGTGGGTTCAGAAAAAAGTCTAAGTATTCAGCTATCCTATAGGATTCGCTGTTGCAGTCTGAAATAATAGGCCTCCCTGCTGGGACCTCATATGGTATGCTCCAGGATTCTGGTGGCTTGTGTATTTTGGGGAGGAGGTAAACAATCCTAGGTCTCGGGTTGTCCTCTCCCCTCAGGTAAAAACTTTGTTTTTTAGTGATGTATTTGTTTTCTACTAGTGTCTGTATGATGGCACTTATTTCCGGGGCCGTGTCTGGGTATATGGGTCCATCTAATTTTCTGTAATGTCTTATGTTGTGAAGTTGTCTATAGGCTTCCTGTGTGTATTGTGTTCTGTCCATAATAACTATGGCACTTCCCTTGTCTGCTGGTTTGATGATTATTTGCTTGTTTTTAGCCAGCTGTAGTAGTGCTTGGCTCTCCCCTCTGCTGAGGTTGTTTTGGTCTTTGTGGGTTTGTGGGTTCAGTGCCTTAATTAGTGTGTTGTCCTCTTTAATAATCTGTGCAATCTCTTCTGAATCATTGTAGCTGTTGTCATTGTCATGCCACGATTTAAGGTCGACAACTATTGTTCAGATTTCTTTGGACACTCTTTGCTGTTGCCATCACTGTCTTGGTCTGTGGCCTTGTCCTCTACCACATACCACCCCCCCCCCCCCCCCCCCCCACCTCTCAAACAAGGCCCATGGTCACCTCTCTGATGAGGCCTAAGCCCTCCTCTAAGACAAGGTCTACGGCCACCTCTATGAAGGGGTACTTATCCTCTGCCATTCCCTTGACCACCTCGTCCTCGTCCTCCTCCTCATCCTCCTCTCATTGCTTGATCTCTATTCTGATGTGGATCATCTGTCTGTCTGCTCCATGTTTTTGCTATGTTGTTGCTTTATACTTTTACCGCAATGTGAAACCAATCATCATTACTGTAACAAGTTATTATTGAAAAAGCCAAGAAAATGGCCTATATACATAGTCAAATCTGAAAACATTGGCTGGAACAGTGGGACCATAGGAACAGTATCTGATAAAGGATGATGATGACATATTTCAAAGAAAATGTAGTAAAATTGGTTCATGTTCCAAAGTAATTGGTGTCAATAGATTTCTTTATATTAAAACATTAATGGCCTAAACATGGAATGTTGCTACAGTAATCAGTTCCCATAAACCTATGCATTATTAGTAATGCTACAGTTACTTATCATTTTGAGCAGTTGGATTAATTGAGCAGTTGGATTAATAGATGCATTGTAATGAAATGAAAAGACAGTCACATCATATGTAATGTGTGTATTGCATTTTGAAATGCTAATACTGTACTTTGATGGTAAGTTGTGTCATTGTGAACAAATGATTTGGTTCAGTGAACAAATAATTTTAGGTTTATGTGTATTGTATTCCTGCAATTGAAAAAGGTGTTTAGAGTTTTGAAAAATGGGCATTTTTATTATCTGTTTTGGGTTTTGTGTCAACAATTTAGAAAAATGACCACAAGGTTCTGAAATTAGTGCCAAAGTGATTGTAAAAAACTGTAATATGCAATTCAACTGTGTTACACTATACACTATTGAACAACTGTTTGTATCCAGTGCTTTGGGTCTATGGAAAGCACAGCATGAATAAAATGCATTATATTATTATTATTATTATTATTATTATTATTATTATTATTATTATTATTATTATTATTATTATTATTATTATTTATTTTTTAAATTTTATTTATCATTTATTTTACCAGGTGAGTCCCATTGAGATTTCCATCTCTTTTTCAAGGGAGCCCTGGCCAAGAGGAGCAACAAGCAGTCAGATTACAACATAAAACACCATTACACAAAGCAACGTCAATAAAACTACAAATTATACAGTACATATATTATTATTATTATTATTATTATTATTTATTTTGATTATTTTTATTTGAATAGAAAACTGTGTGGTCCTATAGAGCCTAGATATTATTTTGTTCACAAAATTGTGTTCACAAATAATATTTTTATGATTTTACATTTTAAAATAAATTATACTATTTTACTTATTTGGCTAAACGTTATCTGACCCACAAACATAGGCTACGGTACATTAATGGGGCAAACATCTATGCTCTTGCTCTTTTCTCTGTACATGCTCCCTCTTGGGAACATTATAAGCAGACATGGTGTTAACTACCACTGCTACACAGATGGCACACAACTGTATATATCAGTTAAGCCAGGTGAAGTTGACCAGTTGTCAAAACTAGAGACCTGTCTTAAAGATGTAAAGGCCTGGATGACCCAAAATATTAGTATTAGGTCCCAAATCTCTTCGAGATAAATTCTTACAGTTTTCTTTAAATTTATATGGCTTCTCTGTCTCCGCCAACAAGGTTGTTAAAAACCTTGGTGTAACTATTGATTCAGACCTCTCCTTTCAGCCCCATATTGATAATTGAGGAATATACCTGAATTAAGGAAGGTGTTGTCCTTGGAGGATGCTGAAAAAATGGTTCATACTTTTGTAACCTCTCGACTAGATTACTGTAATGCTTTATTGTCTGGTTGCACTGGTTCAGCCCTGAATCGTCTCCAACTTGTGCAGAATGCAGCTGCTAGGGATCTTACTAGAACTAAGAAATGGGAGCATATCAGCCCAGTGCTCAAAACTCTTCATTGGCTGCCTGTCAAATTCAGAATTGACGACAAAATGTTACTTTTAGCGTTTAAAGCTTTAAATGGTTTGGCTCCAGAATATCTTAGTGACTTATTAATTCCTTATTATCCTCCAAGATTACTTCGTTCACAAGGTGCAGGCTATTTGAAAATCTAAAATTACAATGGGTGGCAGAGCCTTCTCTTACAGAGCTCCTTTCTTATGGAACAATAACCCTATGTATGTTCGGGCTTCAGACATACGTTCTGTCTTTAATTGTAGGGTAAAAACGTACCTCTTTAGTCAATCCTGTAGTTAAGGATGCCGGGGGGAAGGCTAACCTTCTCTTTTCCTCCCTTGCCCTGAGCTGCACATTATGCCAGCCCGGCCCACTTGCCCTGGTCTGCCGACCGCTCCAGTCCTGGCCCTCGGCTTGAGTTTGCAGACTTCTCCAGGCCTGTCCCTTCCCTGGTTTATGCCCCTGCCTTGACGCAATCGGAGTCCCAGATGCACCACCCCGCCCCTTTGAATTTAACATTTTATATCCTTTCATTGGACTTTCTACTTACCAGTTTAATATCTCAGACTGTAACATGTCCAGCCCACTTGATTTTTTGCTTAGATCCCTTATTACGTTCTATTACCATCCATTCCACCTTTAGTTTAAACCGGGCCAGCCAGCGAAGGATGGGTCCCCCCTCTCTAGCCAGGTTCCTTCTGAGATTTCTTCCCATTGGGGAGTTTTTACCTTGTTTGCTGGTTCAGGCCTGGATTTGCTCAATTTTCCTTCTGTTTCTCTGTGCAGTGTGTGTT
Source organism: Synaphobranchus kaupii (assembly GCA_029718625.1). NCBI lineage: Eukaryota > Metazoa > Chordata > Actinopteri > Anguilliformes > Synaphobranchidae > Synaphobranchus > Synaphobranchus kaupii. Next base: position 68,018,957 of record CM056380.1, read on the forward strand.
TGTGACAGTTTTCTGTAAAATGCGCTACACAAATAAAACTTAATTGAATAGGTTTGTAAGATTCAATATTTATTTAGTAGGCCTAAATATTTACAATTTTTATCTGTACTTATTTATAAACTTTCCCCATTTCTGTAGTGTAAATGATTATATGTTTATTTGTATAAATGTGTGTTTGTAAATGTGAATGCTATATGCTGCTAGGAAAATTTCCCCATGGGAATAATAAAGTATATCTATTTATCTATCTACAGTGTCTACTTTACAATATATTTATTTTAAGTTTCAATTTAAAACTTGTAAAATGAACTTGACAACCAAACATTTTCTGGAGATACATTTTTCATCAGCTGTTTAAAACATTATTTGAAACGATGGCTTCTTCCATGAGGCAATTTTTGTTATTTTACAATTTGGTGTGACATAAAGTTTGAATGACCACATTCTCTTCAGGTGGTAAGATGAAAAACCACAGGGCCAAGTTACATTTGTTAAACAATTTAGGAAAATTGGCAGCATTTCTACGGAATAGAGCTTGTTTAATTTGTGTGAGCTAAGAAAAACAATATTGTTTGTTGCCTCAATTTGATATCAATACTTTTAACAGCAGGCCTAGATTTTTGCAAGTTTTAATTAAGGACTTATAGACAGTGTTTTGTATGCGTGAGTAACTTGCCATTTGTGTACGTTAAAACGTTTTTTGTTGAGATAGAGACAACTACACTGAAGCCTGTGGTGTTGCTGTGGAAGAGAGACTGATATCCCGGATGGAGTATAGTCGTTCTGTTATTTCTGAATTTATTCAACGTCGTTTTTTTTTCCATCTCAGTAGGCCATGTATTACATAGCTACAGTTTAAATAAATTTTCAGTTCTTAAAACACGCCGATTAGCCTACGTTGTTTCGAAAAATGTGTAAGGAAACACTTCGGCACAGCCGTGCTCGCGATTGAACCTGCGCCCGGATTTAACGCGCTGCTCTTGAGTCCTGGCTGTAAATCTCAGCCATTCCGCAAAAACAGGAACTCCACGGCCGCGCTTTGCAGGTTTCATATTTACCAGGCCATGTCGAGGAAATGGCCCGTACGCTACGGGCACGAATTAGCTAAACTGCAGGACATATGATTTAACCTTAAGGACACATATTTCTTCGAGACAATCGAGCACTATTTGTGCGTTTTCAAATGGCATAGCGCAATAGTTGGATTGATTTTAAGCATCGAAGATGATAGATGCTTCCTACACTGTTTACGCAATTGACGTGTTGCCTTACATCACTGGCCTCGGAATGAATCATCGTTAGAACACGGATGCTGCGCGAATAGCTGTGCCATCGCACTTTTTTTTAATCCAAAATACAAGGTTTCAAACATTGCTTTTGAAGATGGAAGAAATATTACGAAAGCTACAGAAGGACGCGTCTGGAAATAAGTACAAGGCTATAAGAGATGCGTGTACTTCAGCTCGCGGTGAGTAGACATACTGCGTGTAGCATAACACCTGTCGTCATAAACCTGAATAGTAGGCTACAGTATGCGGCGTTGGCATTGAAATGACTGTCTACTGTTTCATATTCCACATTGACAATCATACGTGGCTATGCTACAGTGTATATGTATATATTGTAAGAAGGCCTGAACGCTGCCTCTTTATGCGCACGCACACTCGGCCTTTCACAGGATTGGACTACACAGGATTGGAATTAGTTTTCAGGAGAAAAAAAAATATTTTCCACATCATATTTGACGGTGACCATGTAGGCTACTAGTGTAGTGACCGGGTACACAGAAGCAATATACATTATTTTTTAAATTACCTTTACTATGTGTGCTCTTTTGAAAGAAGCATCCTAGTTAATAGTGAATATGAGGATATTCTACCTAATAAAAATGGTTGACAATATATCACCAACAAATTAATGACAGGCCTACACTAAAAACTATTCGGTGTACTAAGTTTATCTGAAGTATTAGATATAGTGTACTCTATTATCTTGTATTTGCTTTCTTCAGGATAAGACCGTTTCCCGTCTGCTTAAAATTCCTGCTCATAAAATATATTTGTTTGTCTCACTGCCAAAAACGAGTTTCATTGATATGAACTGGAAGCGGTAACCGGATCATGCTTATATACGTGTCTTTCTGGATATTTATTTAGTCATTAAAACGAGAAACACGGCGTGTACTACCTATTTGAGCTGTTGAATAATACATGAGACTAGATGGATTTAGTTAATTTTCTGTTGACAAGTGTAGCCTACATCACATTTTTACAAAAGTTTCTGCGACAACCTTTTGGCATATTTAAGCTTACATATCTAATAGTGTTAATTTCACATTAAGCATCTTCCCCCTTCACACAATTCTAGGAAACGGTACCTAATTATTATACAGTATAGCCATGTAGATCTAAGATAAAATGAAGGTCCTTTTACTGGACGGGCTTCGAATGACTACAAACCCAGCTAACAAAATTAGGTCCCCCGGACGTCCCCTGAACGTCTCGATATGTCATCAGGACGTCGCCTTGATGTCTTTTTGTAGTTTTTTTTTAAACATTTTAAATGTTACGTGGATGTCACAGAGAACGTTCCCAGGACGTTCTAGTAACGTCCCCCAGACATTCATTACATTACGTTATATTGTAACCAGTAACAGACGTTGCAGGAACGTCCCCGAATGTCCCATGAATGTTATGAGCACAACGTCATATCATTGCTTGAACGTCCCCGAAAAATTCAAATTAAATATCATATTGTAACCAAACAGTGACCTTCCTAGGACTTAACGTCCTAGTAATGTATTTAGGACATCCCTAGGGAACGTCACATCATAACTTTGAGAGGACTAAAATGGTACGTCCCTTTATTTACATGAGTTATGATTGTCAATCTATATAAAAATATTTCAAAAAATAATTTAAAAAATGGTACGTCCCTAGGACGTCCACTGTTTGCTGGGAAGCCGAAGCAATACATCGTTGTTCTCTGAATGCCACGTAGGAGCACAGCATGGTAATTACCTGTGCTAGCGACAGTAAAATTTTACCTTTTAGTTCTGCTCAGTGTTCCTGGTATGCTAAACCCATTCTGGAGCCGGTAAAGAACATGAGCACTAACCTGTTTAAAGCTATAACAAATCAGCGAACCGGATAACAGTAGCCTATGGCTAATGTATTTACAGTCATAAAATACGAAATTCAAATAGCATTTCCCTGAAAATATGCTTTATCAGCAACATTGTAATTATCAGCTGAATTTAAAAATAAAACAATCATATAGACCATAAAAAACAAGTGGGAATGACTGCGGATTTTACAGATGTCCCTTTTATCAAAATCAAAGGTAGGCTAGGCTAAACAAAGTTAAAATCTGAAATTATATTGTCTCACAAACGGCCTAGAAACCTGTATTATTTTTAGCTGGGAATCCAGATTCTTATTTTTAATTCTAATATGATAGTTGTATCAGAAACACCACTAAGGTTTGCGCAATATTGACTATGTAGAATGAAAACAAAGCTCCGAATGTATAGTTCGCTGGCAATTGAAAGTGCCTGCTTGTGTATCATTATATTATTTTATTCCGGTAATCACTGTAATATCACTACAGGAAAATCATCTTTAACCAGAGCTCTTGAAATCAGATGAGGTGCATACATTGTCCAGCCCAACTAAACATTAACGTTCTCAGTAAGAACCAAATTATTTTCAACAGGTCCTAAAATTAACATCTTAACACACTCCGATATCATTATGCAGAATAGTGTTGATATTTGGTTCAGGAATAGTGTGCTCTTGGAGATTAATGTTGATCTGGTTGTGTTAACTGGCATTGGTTAAGCGCCACACAGTTTGGTACAGCAGACTGAGAGGTAAACAGTAGTTGCTTTTGTGTTTTAGCCCCAGAGGATTTTTACCTTGCATTTTAAGATGGAATATTATATCACGGGTGGGTCCCTCTTTACTCATGCCAGACGTGCTGCTAATGTGCAAAGTGGTGATTGATGTTTGGGAGCCACACCACTGTCCCTGCTGCTCCAGACTGTGGTCACAGTGAAGCTGTTCTTCACACATTTGTACTTTGCTGGTAAACAGTTGCATCACTCTTGTGGATGAAAATGAATAGGACAGCAAGTATGCTCTCATACAAGATGAGTGTCGTGAGCCGAATGGAGCCAAGGACAAAGCTGTGCTAGTCTGCTGAGTGATAGCAGGAGTTACATTATTACTGGCGTGTGGCACAGGTAAAATAACAGTCCGGTACTGCAGTGCAGTCTGAGCCAGTCCACATCTTACCAATAGAACATCACTTAATATAACCGGCATCTAGTAAAACCTGGCCTTATGTGAGTGTGCCGAACACAGCTGGGGGATCTGGCTGGATAAAAGCAGATGTTTTGCAGACACCTGTAGGCTCTGCTGCAGTTAGTGAGTGATGTGCGCTCGCTCCCCTGTACTGCAGAAGACACCCACAAGGTCCTGCTGTAGGGCTGGGAGTGTGCTTTCAAGCAAGACCTGCTTCATTTCAACAGGCTGAGTAAAGTGCAATGCAGTTCCAATAAAATAGATCTAAAACCTGATCATTACAGGCTTTTGTTCATGGCATAATCAAGTAAAAATTTTGTTCGCTTTATTTGTAATCCTTCAGAAACCCTTGAGGCTCAGAATGGATCTGCTAAGATTCAGCCTTCTCAGCTCAGGTAGGAAGGCCGATACTTCAGATATTATGTGTGTGTGTGTGTGTGTGTGTGTGTGTGTGTGTGTGTGTGTGTGTGTGTGTGTGTGTGTGTGTGTGTGTGTGTGTGTGTGTGTGTGTGTGTGTGTGTGTGTGTGTGTGTGTGTGTGTGTGTGTGTGTGTGTGTGCACTGTATTTGATAATGTGTGTGTGCTAAGTGCACCTCTCTGCTTGAAAAGAATGGTGATGTATAGTCTGTTCGTAGGCGTTCTACACTGATCTTATGTAAACTTGCCTGTGAAAAGCTGAGCCATGTCTTTGCTGAAGATCTGCAGATGGTCATATTTAACTACGTTTATTGCCCTGTAAGTATTTTTAACACTAGAGAGCAAGTGGCTGACTGCTTTTGAAAAGAACAGAGTGCTGGTGATACTATTCTCTTTCTGCTGGTTCAGGGAGGTCATAGTGTGCCCTGTCTCTCTCTCCACAGAAACACACTGCCCTGTCGCTCTCTCTCTCTCTCTCTCTCTCTACAGACACACACTGCCCTGTCTCTCTCTCTCTCTCTCTCAAGCGAGACGTACACTGCCCTGTCTCTCTCTCCACAGACACACACTGCCCTGTCTCTCTCTCCACAGACACACACTGCCCTGTCTCTCTCTCTCCACAGACACACATTCTCCTGTCTCTTTCTCCACAGACAAGTGGCTGACTGCTTTTGAAAAGAACAGAGTGCTGGTGATACTATTCTCTTTCTGCTGGTTCAGGGAGGTCATAGTGTGCCCTGTCTCTCTCTCCACAGAAACACACTGCCCTGTCGCTCTCTCTCTCTCTCTCTACAGACACACACTGCCTTGTCTCTCTCTCTCCACAGACACACACTGCCCTGTCTCTCTTTCTCCACAGACACACACTGCCCTGTCTCTCTCTCCACAGACACACACTGCCCTGTCTCTCTCTCCACAGACACACACTGCCCTGTCTCTTTCTCCACAGACACACACTGCCCTGTCTCTTTCTCCACAGACACACACTGCCCTGTCTCTCTCTCTCCACAGACACACATTCTCCTGTCTCTCTCCACAGACACACACTGCCCTGTCTCTCTCTCCTGTGTGGGGTGTGGCCCTTCTGTGTGAGGCAGCACTGGGCAGATGTTCATGAGGAGATTGTGATGATTTTATATTGGCTTTCACTGTGCCAGCATGTTCCTGCGGTACTCGTAAGCCTTGATTTTGCCAGAGAGCCTGCAAAGTCACATTTAAAATATTCTGTGTGTGTGATAAGTGATAAAACGCTGCGCTGAGCCGCACAGAGAGCACTTTCTCCTTCTTCAGCCCTTCAAGACTAATCATTAATGTGCTTAACTCTTTGGCACCCTGACTGAATAAAAGAAAGCAGGCCTAATGACACAGCCACAGTACTGCGTGTCTCCAAGGGTGTGAGTTATTTAATCAGTGTTGAAAAAGCCTTTAGCAGGAAATGGTTTTCAATTTGAATTTTTTGAAGAACTATATGGAAGTATAAATAGAAATATAAGTCAGTGTGTGGACCTTATATTAACCCCACCAAATCTATTCTGCCTTATTAAAACATGGGTGGTTCTCTTGGACCATCGTCTGGCTCGATCTCTTGTGCATTCAGCACAGTTTTTATGACATTAATACGGTATTGTCACAACATTATCCCACCCTCTGTAATCTGTTTTAATCAATCAACTGCTCAGATCTCAGATTAACAGGTATCACATCTCCTCTGCAAACTCTGTCCCCATGCCTCCGATCCTACTGTGCGGGTCACATTCAGCCTGACCAAAGATCATGGGTGTTTTGAATATGGTGCGACTTTGACATTCATTTTAAGGTATGATCTTAATTTGCTCAGGTGAATCTAGGATTAATTCACTCACATGGGCTAAATGAAATTCTTCTGAAAAGTCTAGTTGTAAGTGAAAAATGAAATAAGAATGCCAGCATTGCATTGTCAGTTGTCTGAATCTTCATTAATTCATGTCCGTCCGAAAGTGCTGTCTAATACCTCTCACATTTTGTTACAAATCCCAATAGTTCAGTTTGGGGAAAAGGTGAAAGGTCTGCAGTGTCCTGGCTGTAGCAGTGGGTATCATTTACATCTAATGTTTATATTTGTCTTCTGTTACAGAGAGCGATGCTTAATTCCTCTTAAACTGGCTCTGGAGTCTAAAAGCACCAAGCTGGCCCAGACCTCTCTCACAGGAATGCAGGTAAGGCCACCAGCACAAGCCCATCCGGATTTGGGGATACGCCCGCCTATCTGTGCGGTGTTCCTTTTCTTCTTTCATCCAAATACATAGTGACTGGCTTGTCTTTACCCACAGGTCACACTCACGCATTTACATTCACTCACGCATTCACACTCACACATTCTCAATAAAACATGAATTCACACACTCACATTCACACTCACACATTCACTCACTGGAACACACACACGCATTCACTCACATTCACTTATTCACACTCGCGCATTCAATCTCACACATTCATTCACTCACTCACGCATTCATTCACTCACGCATTCACTCTCACACTTGCGCATTCACATTCACACTCATTCATTTACACTCACACTGAATTGGCCTCTAATTAGGGAGCTGTGTGCTTTCTTCTGTTCTTGATTCATGGATGTTTTTGGTCTCCATGGTTGCCTGTTTTGTGCTAAATCCACACCTGTGCTGCACAGAAGATGCTGTGTGAGGACCGGTTCGTCACCACGGAGACGGAGGCAGCAGAGAAGCAGCTGTTGAGTCAGGTGCTGGAGGCGGTCAGAGTCACGCCTACACTGCACGAGGACCTGCAGGTGGAGGTGATGAAGGTGAGGAGTGCTGCATAATGTTAATTTCACCCAGTCAAAGCGCAGCATCAGTACCATGCAGCCTGCTGATTGGCCTATTCTGTAAGGCTACATCCAGTCACTCTGGTCCAGTACAGAGCAGAAGTGCACCTACTGAAGAAGGGCTGCAGTTACTCAACATGTGAACATAATTGTAAATCCCCTGTAGGCACTGCACTGATTAGTTGTTCTTCAGATCAATTGCAGTGGATGGACTTAATTGATGTTTTAGTGGTCTTAGATTATCTTTTTATGTCTTCAATATGAGTAGTGAGTCAAACTATCTTTTTAACCTCTTTACTCCTCTGTCCAGCTGGTTTAACCTATAGGGAGGGATTTAGCTGTACTGTCAGTAGACCTTATATGAAACATACAGGTTTAACCTATAGGGAGGATTTAGCTGTACTGTCAGTAGACCTTATATTAAACATACGGGTTTAACCTATAGAGAAGGATTTAGCTGCAATGTCAGTCGACCTTATATTAAACATACGTTTCCCGCTCCAGGGTTAATGTGCTGTGAAGTGTGGGCAGACTCTGGCACAGGGCCTGGCACAGGCTGTTCATGCCATCTCGCTGTGGCTCCCATCAGGAAGCAGCTGTGCCCTTGGCCCCCGGGGGCCCTCAGAGTTCTTTTTTCCCCATCAGGACATAGTTAAAAAAGTAAAAATAAATACAAAATTATATATATATATATTTAGTCATAATTTTTAATTTTTTACAAGCTATTTATTAACGTCATCGTCATGAAGAAAAGCTTCATTCACAAAATTAGCACTGCACTAAAGCACTCCCTACTCTCAACAGCCTCTTAATGAGCCAGCTATTTATTAATGTAAATAGCTACCCCCCCCCCCCCCATACATTCTTGCTGAATGATTAGGGGGGAGGCTTGGCCTGATTGGGGGCTGGAAGGAGGGGTCAGACAACGACTGCCTTATCTAATAAGTGAAAAATTGACTTATTCAACTGATCTTATGTTGTTGGAAGCAAGACTAAGCACCATGATGTCATTATCACAAGATTCAGGGTTTTAGCCTCTTCTTAACGAGATCAAACATGAGTATGTTAGACGGTAATTCTGCTCAGCTATTGGAGACCTACTCAAAAAGGGAATTTCATAACAGGGAACTTTTAATAACAGAAGTGATGTTTGTGGGCAATAATTGTCAAGACTAGCCATTAGAACATTCACCTCCTATTAGTCGTAACGCTAATCTTTGATTGAAACTGGAGCTGTACACATGTAAATTCCAAACTGGCATGCCTAACAACTATTGCCTACATCAACATTAAGACTTTCAAGTGATAATTTCAATTGAATGGAATAGATTGGCATTCAAAATTAAAATGGAAAAGGAAACCATGTGGTCATGCGGTGTTCTTTTGCCACTCTGAGCCCTGACCCTATGATTAGATTTGTGTTCTGGTGTTTCTCCTCAACTGGAGACAAAACACCATGGCCACTTTAAGATTTACATGCATATCCAAAGTGTTGTGGAATAAAGCCACTCTGAGGTTCGGACTGGTGAAATTCAAGAAGTTTTATTCATGTACAGTTGAAGTCGGAAATTTACATACACTTAGTTTGAAGTCATTAAAACTCATTTTTAACCACTCCACATATTTCATGTTAGCAAACTATAGTGTTGACAAGTCAGTTAGGACATCTACTTTGTGCATGACACAAGTAATTTTTCCAACAATTGTTTACAGACAGATTCTTTCACTTTTAATTCACTATATCACAATTCCAGTGGGTCAGAAGTTGCTAAGTTGACTGTGCCTTTAAACAGCTTGGAAAATTCTACAAAATGATGTCAAGGCTTTAGAAACTTCTGACAGGCTAATTGACATTATTTGAATGAATTGGAGGTGTACCTGTGGATGTATTTTAAGGCCTACCTTCAAACTCAGGGCCTCTTTGCTTGACATCATGGGAAAATCAAAAGAAATCAGTCAAGACCTCAGAAAGAAAATTGTGGACCTCCACAAGTGTGGTTCATCCTTGGGAGCAATTTCCAAACGCCTGAAGGTACCACATTTGTCTGTACAAACAATAGTAAGTATACACCATGGGACCACGCAGCCTTCATACTGCTCAGGAAGGAGACACATTCTGTCTCCTAGAGATGAACGTGCTTTAGTGCGAAAAGTGCAAATCAATCCCAGAACAACAGCAAAGGACCTTGTGAAGATGCTGGAGGGAAGAGGTACAAAAGTATCTATATTGACATAACCTGAAAGGCTGCTCAGCAAGGAAGAAGCCACTACTCCAAAACCGCCAAAAAAAGCCAGACTACAGTTTGCAACTGCACATGGATGGGGACAAAGATCTTACTTTTTGGAGAAATGTCCTCTGGTCTGATGAAACAAAAATTGAACTGTTTGGCCATAATGACCATCGTTATGTTTGGAGGAAAAAGGGTGAGGCTTGCAAGCCGAAGAACACCATCCCAACCGTGAAGCACGGGGGAGCATGTTGTGGAGGTGCTTTGCTGCAGGAGGGACTGGTGCACTTCATAAAATAGATGGCATCATGAGGAAGGAAAATTATGTGGATATATTGAAGCAACATCTCAAGACATCAGCCAGGAAGTTAAAGCTTGGTCACAAATGGCTCTTCCAAATGGACAATTACCCAAAGCATACTTACAAAGTTGTGGCAAAATGGCTTAAGGACAACAAAGTCAAGGTATTGGAGTGGCCATCACAAAGTCCTGACCTCAATCCAATCGAAAATTTGTGGGCAGAACTGAAAAAGCGTGTGCGAGCAAGGAGGCCTACGAACCTGACTCAGTTACACCAGTTCTGTCAGGAGGAATGGGCCAAAATTCCAGCAACTTATTGTGAGAAGCTTGTGGAAGGCTACCTGAAACGTTTGACCCTAGTTAAACAATTTAAAGGCAATGCTACCAAATACTAACAGAGTGTATGTAAACTTCTGACCCACTGGGAATGTGATGAAAAAAATGAAATCTGAAATAAATCATTCTCTCTACTATTATTCTGACATTTCACATTCTTAAAATAAAGTTGTGATCCTCACTGACCTAAGACAGGGAATGTTTACTAGGATTAAATGTCAGGAATTGTGAAAAACTGAGTTTAAATGGATTTGGCTAAGGTGTATGTAAACTTTCGACTTCAACTGTATATACACGGAGAACAGACACATGGCAGTTGGTGTCCATTCTGAAGTTTAACAATAACAAGCCTTCATACTTGTAAGCTTTGGTTATACAGACAGGATAGAGACTGTTTCCTTTCACACCGTAAATTGTTTTGGGAACATATATCTTGTTATCATCCTCAACCCCCATGACCCAAGGTCTCAAGGCCCTGGTTCCAGGCACGCAAACAGACACACTGTGGGAGAAGATTTTTATTATGGTTTCAAAGTTGTTTTATGGTTTCTAAGCAGTTCCCTTAATTCTCACAATCAAAGCATTCCTTCAGCCAATTATCCAGTTCACAGTTCTCAGCTCTCAGAAGAATGCAAAACTAAGCCAAGAGCAAGGCCACAAGGCCCACAGGTTATATAACTTAAATTTTTTATTTTACTTAAACGTCCACAAAAGATAAGCCAGCACCTCAGCGGGACTTAATTGCCTCTTTTGTGCGTATGGAGTGGAGGGGGAGGGAGGAAGGCAGATCCTAGGTCAGGTCAACCAGAGCAGGCCTCTTTAATGTGTGGCCAGAGGTGTAACATCCAGG